>WBNM01014486.1:22087-74414 GCA_013399055.1 Ramphastos sulfuratus
CCCCCCCCCCCCCCCCCCGCTTTCAGACTGCTGGTTGATAATTTCTTTATCAGTCTACCTGCTGTTGTATTGTGAGAAACAGTGAATAAATCATTTCCTATTCATTATATCTGCCTCAGTCACATGGCATATTTGTCATCTCCTATCTAGCCTATTATTATCTATTATCTGCTACCCAGTTTATCCACTCACCTTGTAACAAAACAGTTCCATAAGTTCAGTCTTCTCTATCTCAATTCCAGTACATCATTCTGAGATGAAGTGAATAATAAACACATAATATGCAGTAATAATATAAAGCACCATAGTGTTATTTGATTTTTTTCTTTTCTCTTTTTCTAATAATTCTTAATATTCCTTGTTTCTTAGATAGTTCTGAGCATTGAATATCATGTATTCAAAGGAATCTTGCAGTATACTAAGTGTTCTTCTTAAATGTCACCATCTACCTTTATAAAATAGCCTGTACATGCATGCACACATGTATGTACCCACATCTATCTGCACTGCAGGCATATATATGATGCACTAACTGCATCACACTGCAGTTACTAATATGGAATTAAATGCAAAAAGTTATGATCTCTTGAAATGCCTAATGGTCAACTTTAGATTAGTCTTTTCCGAATAATTTTGTTTCAGCTAATGTTATCAGTGCCCTTCTTATCTGCTTCCTGCAGCATTTTTTAATATGTTGAGAAGCACTGGGCGCAGCTCCAGCCCATTAGTAGCACCATGAGTGATGGCATTATACTATGAAGAATCAAATTATTCTCTCTGGTTTCCTTCCCCTTCCCCTCCCCTCCCTCTTTCCCTTTCCCTTTCCCTTTCCCTTTCCCTTTCCCTTTCCCTTTCCCTTTCCCTTTCCCCTTCCCCTTCCCCTTCCCCTTCCCCATTCCTTTTCCCTTTCCCTTTCCCTGTCCCTTTCCCTTTTATTTTTCCTTTTACATTTTCTTTTTACTTTTCTTTTTAAAAAGTAGCTACTAATTGATCATGGTCATTTATAACACAAATATTTAGGCTTTGTAGTCCACACTGATAGAGGCTTTCACACCATTTTTTCTAGCAGTCAAGCAAACTCTTATCAGCTGTAATGTTTTCTAGTCCTTGCCTCTTCTGAGAACTCTGTGATATGTGAGGCAGGACTATCCTTTGTGTTATGGGTTTAAAAGGGCTCAATAGTCTCTTTAGCTCCTTTTCACAGAATCACAGAACATCAGGGGCTGGAAGGGACCTCAAAAGATCATCCAGTCCCCCAGAGCAGGATCACCTATACCAGATCATGCAGGAACACATCCAGGCAGGTAACTACTTTTTACTTTACTAACTTTTTAAAGCAGCTAAAGAAAAACTCCATGCAGGACTGGATAGAAACACAGAATATATTGGAATATTAAATGGAAGGTGTTATTAAAAACTTCAATCTACAGTGCAAAGCCATGCAAAACATATGAAATATACACAAATCCATAGTCTGTGTTTAACACAGAACCCTATCAGGCCAAAGACCTTCTCCTAACCTCCACCAAAACCACATTAAAACCCTAGTGCTCTTTTTCTGCCACCCCACCCCGACATTAGACCTGAATAGGCCAAAATTCACAGGATCACAGGATGTTAGGGGTTGGAAGGGACCTCCAGGGATCATTGAGTCCAACCCCCCTGCCAGAGCAGGATCATAACCTAGTACAGTTTTGTAGGAAAAACGAATCAGACCAAACAGATCTGAGATACTCCCCTACGTTACCAGATAAGGGCTCCTGCCAGAGAGCAAAAAGGATGCAAAAAGAGAAAGAATGAGCAGATTGTAATTTCCTGTCCACCACTCTGGACCTTCTGGAGGTCTGTCACTTTATGGATACTTTTTAAAGGCACCATGTCAAACCATGACACCTTGCAAAAGCCATGCTGGCTTTTCACCATTTCTTACACATATACTTTGGGGTCTTTCCCTCTCTGTGTCTAAACTACTGATGTCCTCTGGTAATAGTAACCCTGCCAGGCACTGCTGCAGTAAGCCTGTATTGTGGCCGTAGCACTTTCGTGGCTTGTGCTGCCAGCAGCATGGTTACCTTCTGCTTTTCATATTGTGTTTCGTACTGTGAATGTTTGCCCATCAGTCCCAAGTGACTGTCAGTGCAAAAAAAGGTATTCCAGGTTCTGTCTCATTTCCCCCTCTCTCATACACACAAGCCTGCACACTACCATGATTCCTTAATGGTGGATAAAAACATTGTTTTTCCTATGACGGCAAAGAAACAGCAAGACGTCTTGGGCTGGAAGAAATGAATTTATCTTCATTAATGACTGGGATGAGTGTACCCTCACAAGTTTGACAATGATACCCTGTCAGAATGTGCTGCCATTCAATGAGATCTGGACAGACTGGAGAGCTGAGTGAAGACAAACCTTGTGAAGTTCAATAAGGACAAGTGCGGGGTCCTGCGCCTGGGGAGGAATAACAGCAGGTGCTGGAACAGGTAGCTGCCCTACTGGAGAGCAGCTTCACAGAGAAAGACTTTGGAGTCTTAGTGGACAGCAAGTTCTGCAGAGGCCAGCAATGTACCCTTATGGCCAAGAGGGCCAGTAGTATCCTGGGGTGCATATCCAGCAGGTCTAGGAAGGTTCTCCTCCTCCTCTACAATGCCCTGGTGAGACTACACCTGAAGTATTGTGTCCAGTTTTGGGCTCCCCAGTTCAAGAGAGACAGGGACCTTCTGGGGATAGTCCAGCAAAGAGCCACAAGAATGACTGGGAGACTTGAGCATCTCCCCTGTGAAGAGAGACTGAGGCCTGAGGTTGTTTAGAGAAGGCTGAGAGGGGATCTGATCAATGTTTATATGTATCTGAGGAGTGGGGGTCAAGAGGATGGGGCCAATCTCTTTTCAATGATGTGCAGTAATAAGACAAGGAACAATGGATATGATCTGAAAAATAGAAGGTTTCACCTCAACATGAGGAGAAACTTCTTTACAGTGAGGGACACAGAGCACTGGAACAGGCTGCCCAGAGAGGTCATGGAGTTTCCTTCTCTGAAGATTTTTCCAAACCCACCTGGATGCATTCTTGTGTGAGCTACCCTAGGGGATCCTTCTTTTGGCAGAGGGATGGACTCAATTTCTGGAGGTCTCTTCCAACCCCTAACATTCTGTGATCCCTTCAAGGAACATCTTGGAAGAGATATGGTTTATTTCACAAAAAAAAAAAAAAAAAAAGGATGACTGTACTCATTTGACTTGCTAATGATATATCATAGGTGTAGTATTTAAAGTATTTTACAGATGGAATTTGAGGACAGAGCATTAGAAATTGAGTTAGTTCCACAGTACTAAGTGCAAATGCTCATACAGACACACAAATTATAAGAACAATTGCTGTCAACAGATGCCTACAATTAAAGCCCCTCTGCCAACATAGCAGAGAAAGAGAAAAAAAAAACAGATAAAGACACATAACATTGTATACAGACTGTCAGTATAACTGAAAAGGTAGACCCTGGAAACCCAAGATGGATTAGGTGAATTATTTCCTGAAGAGTGGGGGTGTGGGTGTACATGTGTGCTGCTGGCAGATGGAACATAATTTGGTCACCCAGGTTCACAAACAATTGCTTTAAAGTAGAATGCATGATTGACAAGGGCTATTAAGATGGTTAGGAAAAGGGAGAGCATAATATATGAAGGGATACTAGAAGAGCCTGGCAAGGTTAATTTACCAGAATGGGTGTAATAGGCAGCATGGTTTCTGTTGATAGACACCTCAGTAAGGTGAACTATAAATAGGGATAAAGATATTGTGGCCAAGGAGTAACGCTGGCAGCAAAGCAAATGGGACACCTGTCGTGTGTGAAAAAAAGAAGCCTGAATCTCTGAAGGAAGTCCCCTAGGTGATGGGCAGGGGAGCACGTGGAGTATCTGGGCAAAGAAATGAACCCTTTCTGAGGCAACACAGAGAATCATCGCTACCCGTCAGTGAAGATGCTGAGTTCCTCCTGCTTTTCCTACCAGCTCACTGAGTGTACTTAGACACAGCTTCTTGTTCGCTGAGCTCTGGTCTCCACAATAGTAAAATGTAGGCAATTATGCTGATGTCTGCTGTAAAGATGCTTGAAACTTGCCAGCAAACAGGGCAAAGTAGAAGCACGGTGTCGTTATTCTCATTTCCAGCGACTTCAAAGGAAAGCAGAATCTGCCTTTCCATCCATCAGGTGAAATGAAGATGTGTGAGTGGTTGAGAACAAGGGCTGAGACAATAATGGCTGTGTCATCTGAACAGCTGCTGGAAAAAACCTCAAGCATTATTCAGGTTTTGATAAGGAGAATGCAAATTAAAGAGGATATTTCTCTACTTTTTAATAATTTACCTCTCCATGTACCACTGATGATACTTTAAAGTTGATACATTTCCTAACAGCAGGGACTGCTACTCTGCTGTTTGTGTTGGGGTTTTCTGTTGTTGGTTTTGTCTTCATTTTTTTTTTTTCCTGCCAGTTTTATTTGAT
This sequence comes from Ramphastos sulfuratus, assembly GCA_013399055.1. Taxonomy (NCBI): domain Eukaryota; kingdom Metazoa; phylum Chordata; class Aves; order Piciformes; family Ramphastidae; genus Ramphastos; species Ramphastos sulfuratus. Next base: position 26,589 of record WBNM01014486.1, read on the forward strand.
CTTGCCTTTTCCACAATAAACAACTGTCCTGAACAGAGCTGCCTCTTGCTGGCAAGTGAATAGCTCCCTTCATGGTCTGTGTCACACTTACTTTAATTTGGTCAGCCTGACTAAAATCGATGAGTACCAGTAAAATCTAGAACGCATTCAAAGGAGGTCAGGGTTAGTCTGATTAGTGTGTTGACAGATGCTTTTTGAAGTCTTGAAACACAAAAAGACAAGGGGTAATAGTTTTAAACTAGATAAAGGTAGATTTAGATTGGACGTTAGGGAGAAGCTCTTTACTGTGAGGGTGGTAGAACACTGGAACAGGTTGCCCAGGGAGGTGGTGGAGGCCACATTCCTGGAAACATTCAAGGTCAGGCTTGATGGGGCTCTGAGCAACACTGAGGATGTCCCTGCTTATTGCAGAGGGGTTAGGCTAGATGACTTTTAAAGGTCCTTTCCATCACCCAGTGGATATGATTCTGTTCCATGAAATTAAAGTCTTATAATATTAGTGTGTTCCATACCAACTAGGAAATACTAACCATAAATGAGAGGGGAAAAAGCACAATTGTCCTTACAAATATTTCTAAACTGGAATTCATGGAACTGTCGGACACCCACAAATACATTTCTTCATTTGTGTTGTCAACAGGACATTTTTGATAGGGCTTCTTCAGGTACCTGTCCTCTTTGGCCGTACCTCCATTCCCTGCAGGCTTTCCAGAGATGGGAAGCATCAATGAACTGTCACTGAAATTATTAGCTGGGATTTCACCTGCGACACAAGGCTGTCAGGTTAGGGTTAGGGCCAACATGACTTATTCAAATAATCTTCACCTTCAGTTTGACTGATACGGGAAATTCTGACTATGTACTGGTACTTCTGTAGCACTGGGAGATCTTTTTTTTGGTGAAAAATGTTTCATCCTTACTCTGTCAGAGGGTATTTAAATAAACAAATAACACTACTGCGATTTTCTGATAGAAAGATTTAACAGAAATCTCTGCACGTGGCAGAAGAGAGTGTGTGTAGGGGCAGATGCTTCCAGATGCAACAGCACATGATTCTCTATTACATGTGCCATTAAATTGCTCAGGTTATTCAGGTTATTTATTTGACTACATTGACATACCCTGACCAAAATGGCAAACAGAAAAAGGAAAGAAGTTATATAAGATGAAAGAGCTATGAGCTCAAAAGCTCATTGAGATTGTTATAGAGCATAGCCAGGTCTACACTTAAAGTACTAAAAGGTTGTTAAGTGTTTGACAGTGCTAAGTGTGATCTTTAGCTTTTTTAGCTAGAGGTAGCCTGTTTTGGAAGTACAAACATCAGTCTCTATCAGGAGATTCCCTGAAGAAAAGCAGCACAAAACTTCTGCCTTCAGTGTGAGTTTCATGGTTTTCTTCTCAGTTTACTTCATCTTAAGGTACTTTCTCCCTGGTGTCTTTAGACAAAGCAGCTGTGCCGTAGCCTCTGATAATGCTGGCACCTCATCTGAGCAGAGACAAGCTTTGCTTTGGAGGAGCATCAGTTTAAAAGAGTCCCATTTAACAACATTGATGCATACACAACACAACACAAGTCTCAAAATATGCAGTGGTATTTCACTGCTTCTTGCTTGTACGAACAGCTATGACAATGAAACACTCATATTTTGAGCTTAAAACTGAAGACAACACTGTGTGTCCACTGATAGTAGAAAATCTAAATATAGGCTCCCTGTAACAATGACAAACACCAGATACCTTCAGTTCTTTTGCATACACTGAAGCTGGAGTTCATCTTATGCAGCTTCATATAAGTTAAGCATTCAGGGCAAGTCACTGATGTCCCCTCTGTAGCCAAAAGAGAGGGAAAGACACTTCTAGGGGACAAGTCCTTCCAGTTTACATTATCTGTGTCCATAATGAGGTAAGATAAAAAAGCTTATACTAGTGATGGAGCCTCTAGACAATCTCAGAGTCACTGTTAATTGCATTTTAACAGTGTAATAAGCATCTTTCCTCTATAAGCTTCTATACTGAGGAAGATATTTCTTTAGTTTATGGGTCACCAAAAAATATCTATTTGAAAGCAAACAAATTTTTGTTTGCCCAGATCTCCTTACATATATTGTCTCTTCTGCAAGCCACACACCATTGCTTAGCAATTATTCCTGGTTTCATGCAGTAAGATAGAACTTTGTAGTACACTGGACAGCACAGCAAAGGAATAATTTATCCATGGAGGGTAGCATTCCCATCACTGGAGGGTGTTAGACATGAGCTAGTCATTAAGGAATGTTCCAGTGCATCTCGGCTTGGAATATTGATAGTGCAGGTGATTTAGTAAGGTTCCCTTCAGTCCATTTTTCCTTATGTCTCTGGAATCACTAAAACACCAAAGGTATAATTAATAGCAACTGACTGATGCATGTAAACAGTGTGTTTAGTGAAAAAAAGAAAATGAAGCTATACATTTTTGATGTCCCAACCATGTGCTGCCAATTCCCCAGTTGTTTTGAAAAGCTTGTTTCAAGATGTTAGTAGTGTATTATTTGACAGCCTGCTGCCTCCAAAGCTCAGAATTCCTGGCAAGCTGCAGGCTGCAGTTAATATGTGAGCATTCAGAAAGGACAGTAACTGAATTTAAATCTTAAATTACACAGTGCTGTCAAGTATTGATGTTTATACTTGATAGCTTTAATATTACTATTTATGTCTCAATAAATTATGCTTGCAGAACTGAAAAGAGAAAAGCCAGACTGCATTAATATATATATTAAACATAAATCTCAAAACATAATTGATGTGGATATTAGCAGTGTAATTTCAATAATATTAAACATGCCTATGGCTTGTGATAGGATCTTCTAAAGCAGTGTACAAGCGATAAAGTGAATCAAGCAAGAAATACTTTTTGCGGAAATCTGGCTCTGGCCTTGAATGAATGATTGAAACCTAGGTATTGGAACAGAGAAACCCAGGTATTGGAACAGAGAATCATAGAACTCATTGGGTTGGAAGAGATCCTTAAAGGTCATCTAGCCCAACTTCCCTGCAGTAATCAGGGACATTCCCAGTGTCTCCAGAAATGGGGTCTCCATTACCTGCCTGGGCAACCTGTTCCACTGTTCTACCACCTTCACAGTAAAGAACTTCTTCCTATGTCCAATCTAAGTCTACCCTTACCTACTTTAAAACCATTGCCCCCCATAAACAGGTCCTCTCCAACTTTCTTGTAGGTTCCCTTTGGTGCTTTGGTCACTAACTCCTACCCATAAGCTTTTGACTTGCTCTTCGCTATTCTTTAGGGACATTTCTTCACACTCTATCCATTTCTTAATGTAGAGGGCAACACCTTATTCCCTGCTTCCTCTCCTGTCCCTTTGGAACAGCTCGTAGCCATTGATAGACACAATCCAGTCATAGAATTCATCCCACCAAGTTTCAGTAATGGCTACAGCTTTCCAGCAGTGCAGCAGCTTCCAACTCCTCCAGTCTGTTTTCCATGCTGTGTGTGTCCATGTAGAGGTAGATCAGACAGGCCATTGGTAGAGTTGTGTTCTTAGAGAAACATCCCTAAATTCCCTTAAGGTGTTTCAGTGATGGTTCTTGGTTGTCTCTTACTAGCTCAGGAGCCCCCAGCTCATCTCTGTAAGCCTTTGTGCTGCAGTGTCCCCAGCATGCCTCAGGACAACAGGATGAAGCTCTTACTTAACATCCCATCCCTCTAGTTCTGCTGCGTCACAGACAAGCCTGATATTGTTATCCCACTCCCCTTCATGTCTAATTTAAAGCCATGTTGATCAGCTCTGAAATCTGTTGCACAAAGATCCTCTTCCCACTTTGAGAAGGTTGTCTCCCATTGAAAGTCAGCAAGCTTGGCCCTGTATAGGCCATCCATTGCAAAAAAACCCCAAATTTTGTTGGTGACACCAGGCACAGAGCCATATATTAACAGACTGCATCTGTCTATTCCTTTCAATGTCACTGCCTGCAACTGAAAGCAGAGAGGAAAAAACACGTGCCCCAAATTCCCTCAACATCCACCCCAAGGCCTTGAAATTTCTTGATTTCTCTTGGACTGAGTCACAGCTTCCCCTCCACTTGCATGGGAGGTCAGTAATGAGTAACAGTCTGAGGACCATACCAAGCCAGGAAGTTTCCTGATGATGTCCTTCACCTGGACTGCAGAGACACAGCATACTTCCCTATGAGAAGGGTATACCTGGCATATTGGACCAGCCACTGATTCAAAGTGTGAAAGTTAAGACCTTTGATAAACTAAAGCACAACAAGACACATTATTTTTAATATCACACTAAAACTGGTCTCAAATTTGAGGTTAGCAAATTGTTTGTGTAATTGCTGTGAGTTTTGCAATGGAGCAGCATTGTGTTATTTTCTCCGGAGAGAAGATAACTTCTTACTTGCCAGTCATGCTCCACAACAATTGGAGATGGGAAACATCTCCCCAGAGTAAAAGTGTATCTATTAAATATTTAAAAATTAGCACACTATAGCAGACGATATCTAGCAAGTCAGCTGCAAGCTTGCTGATGCTCAGATTATGTTTCAGAAGTGGCAGGGCACTGCACATCACTCAGAAGAGGGCTGTGTTTTTACAACAATAAATCTGTCTTCAGCTGTCCTCTTGATGATCTAACTTACAAGACTGTTGTTCACATTATATATTTGTCCTTAAGATGGGCTAGAGGAAGCTGAGAAGCTCATAAAATGAGCTTATCTTTTGTGTTAGGGTGAGAAGTGCTTTAAACTGTTTCAACCATGAACTCCATAGATAGTGTAGTTACCCATATGTGAAATTGCATTCCATAAAACGGCAATTTTGCTCAAACCCATTAATGAATTTTCTAGCCTCCATGGGTTCCAGCATGGTTTTAATTTGGGTAGAGCATCTGCAGAGAAAGGGATGACAACAATTTGGAAAACGTCAGTGTATAGGGACAGGCCATCTCATTCTGCTGAGATGCCTGAGGTAAAGCTCTGGAGAAGCTGGCAGGGTTAACCCTTCGACCCTTCTGACTCCTTGGTGAGGAAATAGGGTGGTGGAGTGTGAAGGACTGAGCAGCCATTGTGCTCTTGCTTCACTGAGTGCAGGAAAAAAGAGCCAAGGAGTGCATATGAATTAATTTATTTTTTATATTCCCAGTAATCTTTTGCTTTGCCTCAGCACTTTCATTGCTTTACCCAAGTACTCTTTTAGCGTCAACACAATTAATTGTCCTTTCTCTAGGTTGTTGAAAGATGCTTCAAGATTTGAATGGTCTTTGTGGCCTTCTGTGAGTGCCTTGCAGCAAAACACTATGGCTTTGGTGGGGGAAAAAAAAGCAAAGCTCTGAAATAAGTGATTGTGGAAATAAAGAGAAGGAAGCTTCTCCTTTAACTCCTTTTGCTCAGCACTCGATGTGGTTGCAAGTGGCGGTAAAAAGAAGTCACCTCAAGTATCACAACATCTTCAGCATGTAGGAAACATTCAAATATCTTCTGAAATTAAGGCCACATGCTGCTGGCATAGCATGCTGGTAAACTTTCACTAGTCAAGACAGGATTTTGTTTTATATGAGGGTATACAAAAGATTTATGTATACATCCATACATCATGTTGAGAGACTGAAGAAAGTGGTACTGGTGGGGCTTGATGCCAGACAGAAGTTATAATTCGGTTTATGAAACAGAAATCCTAGATTTGTCCATAAGTGGAAAAGAATATTTTGGGCTTCCTAAGGTAAATACACATTTTTGGTTTGACAGTGTACTTATCCATCAAATGTAGATTAGGCCACTCATATTTTCCATGCGTGTTTACACCCCAGGAAACCTGTTCAGGGTGATTCAGCTCCTTTACCAGTGGAATTTGAAGCTGGCATCACATCATACCAGAATGCTACAGACCGCATAAGCTAGCAGCTGACTTCTGAATAGAGAATAATATTGATTTTGTGTGCATGGAGCTTCTCTAGAGCCAGGCAAAATAAACAGGAATCCACCTGTTGTCTCCAAATTGGATTTAAATCCCTAACTTATTTGGGTCTACATTGCCTGAAGGCAGTTGATCTTTTCCTATCGAATACTCATAACTGAGATTATCAGTAGAACAAAGCTTTTTTGATGTAAAAGACAGACAGACATCAATAAGGGATTTTCTGAGGAGTATTTCTTATTTTGGAAGTGAGTGCCAGAGCTCAGGTTAGATAACCCTTCCATAAACGCTGCAAAAAGTTGCTTTTTGGTTTTTTTTGTTTTTCTTTTTTTCCCAGAATTCAGATGTTTGAGAATAGTCCGGAACAAGACTGTGATAAGTTGTTGTTGCAAACCATAATGAAGTCATGGGGGCAGATCAAATTGTGCATCTATGGGCTGGCAGTGACCTCTTGAAAGATTTACCTCCTTTAACTACAGATATATATATAAAATATACATTTATATATATATTATACTATACTATACTATACTATGACATGATATGATGTGATATATGATATGATATATAGTATAATATTTTACCTAGACTGATTTCTTTTTTTACTATTTCAGCTAGACTGATTTCACTGAATGTGTTTCTAAGGTAGTTGGGATGAAATTCCTTGTGCAGATGCCTCTCTTTTGACTGAGTGTAAAGAACAGGAACACTTAGCTCACATTTGACACCTTGGCTAAATTTTGCCTATCTTCAAATGATCATATTCATGTAAATATTCACCATCTAGTGAATTCCTGCTCTTCTCTTTGAAAAACAGTAATTAGCAACCTGTCATGTATAAGGGGAAAAAAAGAAGTCTGTCATAAAAATCCCTTTTGGGGCTTTACCTCCAGCTCCCCTTTTCATCTCATCTTGGGGTGTCTGAATGTAGAGAAGTATGGAGCTACTCTGGATCTCAGAACATCATCAGCATCCTCAGCTCTCTGGTTTTTGTTCAGCTCTCTGGTTTTTGTTCCAGTATCTGAAGGGGGCCTACAGGAAGGCTGGGAAGGGACTATTTACAAGGTCTTGCAATGACAGGACAAAGGGCAATGGGTTTAAACTGGCAGAGGGGAGATTTAGACTAGATGTCAGGAGGAAGTTCTTTCCAGTGAGGGTGGTGAGGCACTGGAACAGGTTGCCCAGGGAGGTTGCGGCTGCTCCCTCCCTGGAGGTGTTCAAGACCAGATTAGATGAGGCCTTGAGTAACCTGTGCTAGTGGGAGGTGTCCCTGCCTATGGCAGGGGGTTGGAACTAGATAATCCTTGAGGTCTCCTTCCAACCTTACCATTCTATGATTCTATGATTCTATGATTCTATGTGTGTTGTGGTTTTTTTTTTTTTTCTTTTCTCCTTTCTCACCTTCTGTTGTCATTACTTGCCAGACCTGGGATCCCACTATCCTTTTTCTCTCCTAGTCAGATTCTCAGCAATAATACAGTGCATGGGTCAGTGTCTGAATATTTCCTTATAGATCAGCAGTCATGTCGGCTCCCATGCATGGAGAAGTTTGAATTTCCCAAGGGTTTAGTGCAAATGTGAATTTTCACATTTGTCTTTCAGGCAATTCTTCATCTCAGGCTTATTGGGCCCAGTCAGGCTTGCTGCTGAGGACAAGCACAGCAGGATGTGAGCAGTGAGCTTGTAGCCCTTGAGAGAAAGCATTCAAGGCTTTATTCCTCCAAGGGCTCCAGATGATGGTGACACACTCTAAAAATCCACCACAAACCAGCCTGAGGGTGCTGCCATGTTCCTAAACCCGGGTTCCTGGTGCAGAAGTTGGAGGACAGCAGTATGACTTTTGAAGCAAGCCTCCTCATTCAGAAGGCTGGAGCAGCTCTCCTATGAGGACTGGTTGAGAGAGTTGGGGCTCTTCAGCCTGGAGAAGAGAAGGTTTCCAGGAGACCTTATAGTAGCCTTCCAGTATCTGAAGGGGGCCTACAGGAAGGCTGGGTTGGGACTATTTATAAGGTCTTGCAATGACAGGACAAGGGGCAATGGGTTTAAACTGGTAGAGGGAAGATTTAGATTGGATGTTAGGAGGAAGTTCTTTACAGTGAGGGTGGTAAGACACTGGAACAGGCTGCCCAGGGAGGTTGTGGCTGCTCCCTCCCTGGAGGTGTTCAAGGCCAGGTTGGATGAGGCCTTGAGTGACCTGTACTAGTGGGAGGTGTCCCTGCCTATGGCAGGGGGTTGGAACTAGATGATCCTTGAGGTCCCTTCCAACCTTACCATTCTATGATTCTATGGTTCTATGAATACAGGGAAAGAGAACAGCACAGCAATTGCTTTGTGACAAGTAGAAAATCACAAGCATTTAAAAATAGTCAAAAGGACTGTTTTTTGTCACATTCATCTGGTTTGCTTCCTAATTCCTGACAGTCTTTTTTACTTCCAGAAAGTCATAATTTCTGGCAGGCTCTGCAGTTTGATGGTGTTACAATGACTTTTTTTTTTTTTTTTAAGGACATCTCCCTTTGGAACATTTTTGTGTGTGGTTTCTTTGTTCGATGATCAGAATATGCCTGCCAGCGAGACAGAATCTCATTTAGTTACAAAATACACTGATTCTCTTAATGAACTTGTGGATCTGCACTGCAGAGAAAGCACAGATGAGGGTCTCCTCTGCTTCTCTCAGTAGGGCAATTATGGTTCATTTTAAAAGTACAGAAATTCTTTGAGGCACCAGCCCCTTCGTTTTTTTAGCAGGTTAGGTTTTGTTGAATTATCTGTAACAAAGATTTCACAAATTGGTACTGCATTCTGTCCTGAGAGAACAGCTTTAGGTTTTGGGCTTTTTTGGTTGGTTAGTTAGTTTTGAGGTTTTGTTTTGTGCTTTTTGTTTGTTTGTTTGAAGGGGGAAATGTGCTTTAGTCTTTATTTATTAAATTTATTATTTTACTTATAGGGGCTTGCTTGAACAACAAGGACTGAGTTGTGTCACTGAGCATGTCTTTTAAATTAAGATAGGGTCACTCTCTTCTGTGTTTGGCAACAATCGATTACTTGAAGAATAAAAGATGTTGTCAGACAGGTAGGCTTGAGCTTTCTGGCAATGGAAATAGAGCAAGTCTTAAAACTTGTAAGGCCACACAGTTCAACACTTTTTCTCTCTCTCTTTTTTGACTATTTTTATGCCCTATGGATATATTCTTCAGGCAATATGGGTCTTCCTATAAAGACAAATCTGTCAACAGCTCACAGCCTTGCTTTCTTGTAGTAATTCAGTTGCTCTCCCTGATAGTTTCAGCTTAAAAAAATTATTTTAACTACTTAACTGCTTCAGCTGCTCATTCTAGCTACACTGGTGACTTCTGTCCCTTTCAATATGTTATCTTTCTTAATAGTAATATGTCTGCTTTTATTTTTATTTTATTGCAGGAGTGCTTATAGGACCCAGATGAGACTGAGGAGTGCTGAGCTAAGCACAGTGTTTACATAATGTGTCAGTCTCTGCCCTCAAAAGCTTGTGAGCCAAGTAAACAGGACAGAGAGCAGGAGAAGAGAGGTGAAGTGCCTGGCCAAGGTCATGCAGCAGACATTGGTGACAGCAGTGGGCAGAATGCAGGTTTTCTGAGTGCTATAGCACCTTGTTGCACCAAGCATGGATATTTTCCACAGAGGATCCCTAGGCTCTCAGAATTCAATTATTTTTTGATGCCTTCTCTATGCTTCTCTCACATGTGACTGGCAGCAGCTGTGGTGCTGGCTATTGCCAAAGTAGTAAATAGAGTCTTCTATCCCCTCTGAAAGGAAAGTGAATGATGTCATTTGGCTCCTTTTCACTCCTGCTGGCTGCCAAGGCATTGTTTCTGTATCAGTGCACATGGCCACTTGGCATCAAACGAGACCCCTCTCTTTGTGTAAGTGGAGGCAGGATGTTAATACTTTTTGATGTACCAGTAACGTATCTGCAGCAGTGCAGCAGTGTTTCTTTCAGGAAGCAACCGATTCTTAGTGTTCCCTAATAAAAAATGGGAGTGTGAGCTCCTTTCATGGAACGTGGCATGACCAAGGAGGTAACCACATACCTCCTTCAGAGCAGCCCTGATAACCACAAGTCAATTTTGCTGTGTACCTTTAATTTCAATGGGATAGCAAGTGTGTTTCTTTTGCTTCTTCTGGCAGTTCTGCTTCAGAGCATCTCTGCGTTGAGTCATTAAACTTCTTTGTTCTGCAACCTTTACATTTTTGCAGAATCCCTTTTAAAGCCTGGAAGAAGAACTCAGATTGCATATAATGTATAGAGCCATATGGCACCCACAAGGCCATATTTCTGCCTGCTCTGCTTCCGTCTTCTGACCATATGAAAACATTCTTACTCCAGTGGCTTTACATCAGGTCATTAACTTTGGTTTATTGCCTATGAAGACAAGTCTATGAATTTTCTTCCTGGAATTTTGTGAACAGAAACAATTTGAAAGAAAAGGAGGGGAAGGTAAATGGTCACCTTCTAATGCCAATCCAGATTTATGTGTTTGCCCAGCTTGTCCAAGACCTGAATTTACTGTGTTTCTTTCTTGTGACCTCCTGCATCTCACATTGAATGGGGTGATGATATCAGAATTTTTTTTTTTCCTGTCTTAGAAGTCTTGGAATGAGAGCCCTGAGCAAACAATGGATGTTCGTGGAGGTGCCAGAACCACTAAGAAGCTGATTGCAAGTGCTTTTTACACCCTATGTCTGCTCTGTAGGGAAAGAAAGAGGCTACTTTCATTCAGGTAGGACAGACCTACCAAAGGGATTGGGTCTGCAATCTCTGGTTAATAAAATATAAGCAGTATCCCATCTCAATTTGAACAGCCTGAAGAGTGCTTACAATGTCTACCACAACAGACATTGAAATTCACAGAGTTAGAGTACAAGCTGGCTCAGAGCCTCTCCCCAGGGCTGTTCATCTAACCAGGACAGCATCAACAAGGCTTAATTGTTGAACTACATATTACCAGCTTGACAGTTCTCTTTCATTTTTACTGTATTTTCAAGTTGGCTTACCTAAGTTACCAGAGGCAGGCTCACATGTCTGTTCACAAGAGTGCTGCTAATTAATGGTTGAAGGTTTTCATTGCCTTTGTGAGTTGACATAGAAGCTTGCTCCTTCCTTTGCTATTTGGCAGTCAAAGTAAAGCAAACAGACTAGGCAAGCCTGTGTCTGTAGCATTTAAACTCACTAGTACTCAAGTTTATTGCTCTACACTCAAGGGTAAATCCAGTGAATAGTTGATCATCCAAAAGTGATGCTGATGCTGGAGAGCAGGAATAATTGAGAAGGTCCCAGTTTCAGGCTTTGCTTGTGGATGAAGCTAGAGAAAAGGTTCTGGGGCTAGTGTGCAGGCTCAGCCCAGTCATCCAGTCTGATTTAGACTCTATGGGGCATGACTGCCCTGTATCCCATCTTACCAGGGTAGGTGATTGTTCCTTGTCTCACCACTCTGTCCTCACCACAGCACTGCCATGGGACTGATCTGCAGAGCTGCAGCTCGTCAGCACAGAGAATGATACATCAGAGTCTCAACCTCTTCTTATGGTGCAGGATGAAGCTGACTCAGGCAGAGAGCTGGATTTGTCCCATCATGCAGAGGGAGAAACACAGTTCCCTACCTTCCTCCTCAACTAAACATCTCAAAAAAAAAACCCATTTGGTTGAACCATCTACACCAATTTCTTAAACTAGTATTTTATTTCCTGAATAGGTTCTCTTTCCTTCTCCCCTTTCCACTGGGAAAAAAAATAAGTTGGGTTTGTTTTGTTTTGTTTTTTGGGGTTTTTTTTGTTTTGTTGGTTTTTTTTTTTTCCCCCAAGAGAAGAGCTGTGTGTGTAAGAAGCAAACACTTGTGTGTAGCTTTCCAGTGACAGATCGCTGCTGCCAGTCAGGACTGAGCTAATACAGAGGGCTCAGATTCACTGATTTCACCTTCAAAAAACCTCTTGACTCAGCGTGAGTGTAGAGTTTTGCCACCTGGAGGTGAAGCTGCTCCCTCTGCGGAAAAGAAGCAGAGATCAGAAGAGAGCCATAGAGGATTAGAATTTTGTTTCTTCTGTATCTAGGGGAAGGAGGAAACTTGCTGCTGATGTGACAGATTGTTTTTATCATGTTTAACTGCTGTGCTGGGTATTAGTATTTTCTTCGGGAGTAGTTTGGCCATCAGTAGGGAGAAATTGGTGGTAGTCACTGATGCCTTCATGGCAGTGTCTGCCTTACATGGGCAAGCAAAATACCTGCAAAAAGTGGTCTCCAAAGCTTGCTTGCTGCTTCCATCAGAATTGCTCTTGGCAAGTATGGCATTACCAGCTTGACAAATGCCCATCCCTGGCTGCATATGCGTAGAGCCAAGCATTTCAGCTTGTCACTGGCCTCTCATTCCTGACTGCCATTTCAGCTTTGACTCTGATTGTACCCCTTTCTCACAGGGTTGTCTGTGGCAATCACTCAGTCAAGCTTCCTGCTGAATTGTCCAAACAAATTTTCACCCTGTCAAAAATGTATGGATAGTCTGTTCATTTAATAATTCACTCAGGCAGAATGTTATGCAATAACATACATAGCAGCTGTTTCCCTTAGCTTGCTTTGCTGCACAGTGAGACCTGAGGATGGCAGCTGTGGATCTAAATGCTGCCCTCCCTAGCAGTGAAGATGAAACTCAACCAACATTCATGTCAGATTCAGCAATGAAATTAATGCTAAGAGCCAGAGGCTGTGTAAATGGTCCTTATATCCCACCCAAACATTCATAAAGGAGAAAAATGGATTTTGGCTTGGGACCAAAATTTCCAAAATTGTGGAAGAGAAAGGATCACCTGGTCCAAACATCACACATACAGAACTGTTCTTGTCTTCTGAGCTTCATCTGGCACTGCTTACAATGAAAGTTAAGCCTGCAATGGGTCTGCATACTCGTGAGCTATCGACCCCAGAAGGGAGGTTCAGATCTACAATCTGGAACTGGAGACAGATTGTACTTGTGTATTGGAGCCTGTACAGGAAGTTTTAGATGCACTACTCTCTGACCTACCTCTGTTGCTGAGACGGTGAGTAATAGGTGACATTTCTTTTCAGGAGTTATCTAGCTCCCCCCTCTAATGCATGTGTTGGAGAGATGGAAGCCACCCACAGCCCTGCCTATTTCTGTATTTGAGGCAGAACACAAGATGACAGTGTCTGCCCTGTCCTCTGTGAAAAAGACATGATGGCCTCAGTGAGGTTGTTTGTGTGCATACTTGAAAGAGTGTGTTTGCATGTGGCTAATATTTTAGCTCTAAATTCCTTCACAGTTTATAGGAATCCAATCGTCAAGGCTGGCCACCTGGATGTATCTTCACTAACAATTTATAAACAAAGCCCCACAGCCCTGTAGGTACTCTAGCTGGAGCTTTGCTTCCCACATCTCTGTCACAGTCAGATATGGTCCTAAGTACATCAGTACAGCACAGTAACAAATGGTGCAATTATTCTTGCATAAGGCACTGCTTCAAAAACAGTTATTTTATCAGCCAGCGCATTTCAATGGGATTTATTTTCCCTCCTCTGCTATTCATTTACTTCTCTTCTTTTTATTGCAATAAGAATCTGTTCAGAAGGAGAAAAATCTGGATGTCAGTTCAAAATGTAGTAAATAATTCACAGTAACATAGGGAGAAATTGCTTTTTGTTGACTGCAGCTCATGCAGAGCATTGCATGCAGCTCAGCCTTAATAAATATGGCCAACTCTGGATACACAAATTTAAAGTCTGTCTGTCTTCTATTGCAACACTGAGTGATGTCATACAGGGTCACAGAGTGGGGTAATGTCTAATACATCTGGCTGAGGTAAACACAGGGTGTTTGTTTCTTTCATCTTAACCTCTTTCCTCCTTCACTGCTTTTGTCACATAGAAAAAGAAAACAGAGAGGTGATATGTGAAGCCTTCCAGGTGTCTACATCTGTTAACCAATGCTGGGTTTTTTTAAGATACAGGAAATGGGAGGGTAAAAAAGGTGAAGGCAGGAGCATGTCTTAATCTCCAGAAGTTCTAGGTCAGCAAACAGATGTAATAGCTCAGAGTTAGTGCCATCTATGTCAGTCATGTTAACCTGTTGAGCCAATGACCCATGGCTCCCACCTTGAGTGTGCCTGGAAATAGTGGTTTTAGCAGTGCCCAGGACTGCAGATGGAGCATAGCCTTCATGGTGCTGCAGTGACTGAAAACTATCTGGACTAGGGAAACTTAAACCACCCAAACAAATGGGAAAAGAGCAACCCTTGTCTCTGCAGCTGGTGACAGGATGTTAATTCAGATATCATTCAAAACATTAATCTTTGCTTAGTTTCCAAATCTAAGCTGAAGCAGACAAGTTAGAGTTACTGGAGTCAGTTTCGTAAGATGTGTGATTTTTAAAGTTGCTTTAAATCTTTTTGATCCATGACAGGGTAAAATATCACAGTCTGACTTTGTGATGGATAATGTGGCTTGCAAATGTGTTGTCTTGGGTTAACAGGTGGGCCAAGGAGAACAAAGTACAGGTAAATTTGAGTTCAGGCTGTTAATAACATCTAATACAATGTCCTGCTGAATATAGTGGGTGTGCTACAGAGAGAGGAAGAGGAAGAGTGGGAGGAATCTTTCCATACTCCTTGTTCTTCTATTCCATACTCCTTAAACAGAAGAATATTCCATATTCTTCTATTCCATACTCCTCAAACAACAGCGCACAAATTTTCATGCAGCACCACATGGGCTCTGTGTTTCTTGTTGTCTTGATAGCTAGCCTTGCAAAGTAGGGGCTCATGAGCACAGATGATTTGAGAATAATGACTGACATTGTGTGACCTTTAGATATGTTGACAGCCACTCCAGACTACAAGCTATTTTATGAGTAAAAGAATATTTTCTTGACTGGGGCAGACTGTTGATGGAAGAGGTTTAAATGTAATAAAGCCAGAGTTATAATCAAACAAAGTGACAGTCTTTGTTGTGGAACTCACTGTAGGGATCATGAGATGATTTCTGTGCATGATAATGCATTTGCTTTTAAATGCCATCACTAGACTGATAATTATAGAATTCTTCATATTGCGCCTGTCAGGGAGTCAAGGCTGAATCTTAGCAGTATGTAAGAATGAGAGATAGAATAGTATGCTGTAAACTAGAAGAGTTTAGTCAGAATTCGTGCATGCAGCTGCTAAAAGTATTTAAGTTGTTACAGGAGAGACAGTCTAGTTGTTTGGTTTGGTTTTTTTTTCTAGAGTTAGCATAAAGCCTGCCGATATTTCATTAACACTTAGCATATTGGCAGGAAGGGTCTTAATACCTCTTTGTAGCAAACAGTACATAAGCAAAGACCACTGAAGTCTACCTTTTCCCAGTTCGGTTGGATATGTGGCAACTATTTAATTATACCAGCAACATCTTTAGATGCAGAGGAATGTCTGAAAATCCTTTCATTTCACATTCAAAATATAGATAAATACAGTGAGGAGGACAGAGCATGTGGAGCAATGTGAAGGCATTCAATATCCATAGCATGCAGAGGACAGAAAAGGGCCACGTACCACCAATGTCTTCAATCAACTTACTCTGAATAAAATAATTGGTGAAAATTTTAAGAACAACACTGCCTAGAGAGTGAAAAAATGAAAAGGAGAAAGAGAGAGATTAAGTGGCAATTGTGTTTTATGTATTGGGTCCACTGAAAATCGTGGTTGCAATTGCCCACATACAATGCCATCAGCACAGCTCCCTTCCCTAATTGCAAATACTCAGTGGGTTTGCTGCTGCGTGCCACACTCTCCATGCAATGTGGCTGAAGCCCAGAGAAGTCTGCTGGTGAAGAGTGGGATTTTTAAAATGCCTTTAAATATGCCAGTGTTGACTCACAGTAGGATATCTGCTTTTAAGCCCTTTTTAGGTGGACAGCTGTCTTTGAAGCCTTAGATAAATATGATGAAAGGGGAAAAAAAAATAAAGATTTTCTTAAGGATGTTTTATCAGAACTATTTACACATCATATTGTGATTCTTTCATCTCAAAACAGAAAATTGTCCTGATTATTTAAAGAGACTATAAATACTACTCATAACATAGCTATTTCTTTTGTACCAAACAGACCACTTCCACATAAAGACAAAATTTTCTTTCTCATCCCCACCCACATTGCCTCAGTTTGGGAACTAAACTAAAAATGCATTATGCATCCAGGCCTTTTCAAAATCCCATTATGATCACCCAACGGGTGACCCATAAAAGGGTTTGAGGGTAGATCAAAGGTACACTGAGGAGCTTCCTTCCCACTTTGGTGAGGAGATCACACTCATAATGTGAATGCTCAAATGCTTCTGTCTAAATCCCATATTGCAGGGACAAGAAATAACAGAAAGATAAGATGGCAACTTCCCAGAGCCTCCTCTACAGTTGTTGAGAACCAGAAAGGAAAATAAATTGTGCACATCTCGTTTCTCAGCAGCAAAGGCAACAGCCCAAGAGAAATCAATGCATAAGAACCAAAATCTCAACAGGGAAAGAATGAGAAGAATGAGAAATGGACAGAGGAAAAAAAAATCCATACACAGGAAGCAGAAGGGGAAGAAGAGGCACACTACAAGCAAGACGGTAGCAAAGCAGTCCACCAAAGCTGTGTGCCAGCGCAGAAAGCTTACAGCAAGTACAGCAGGTAGCTTGGTAGTCATATTTGAAACATGAGATGTCACCTATGGGCAAAGCTGGACATGACTGATGGAAAATCTGCTTGATTAATAATGATCAATAGGGAAAAAGTAGGCAGGGGAAGGTAAGGGGTAAACAAAGGGACTTGAAGAGAAATTAGAAACTAAGAAATTAATATTTACAAAAAAAANAGTGCACACTGGTAGCTCATGTTGAGATTCTCATCCACCAGCAACCCCAAGTCCTTTTCTTCAGGGCTGCTATCAAGCCAGTAGGGAAGAAGAATGTACAGAGATATAGGGGAAGGGGGTAAATACAGGTATACACAGAACCAGTTTGCAGGTGGTAGTGGATTCCCAGTGAGGTAGGCATGACCACAGGGAGTAGTCCCAGCCACGTGGCAAGTAGGTCCAACTGTGTGGTCAGCAGCTCTCAGGAAAATGAAGGGCAAGAGAGGAGCAACAGAGAGAACTGGAAATTCCTCCTCTACAGAGGGTTAGGCAGGAAATGGGAGGGAATAAACATGACCCAGGGACCCCTTCACCTGGGGTCAGGTTTCCCACCCGCCTAGGGGGTTTGAATTTCCACCTACCCGCCTGGTAGCTCTTAAACCAGATCAGGACATTATGAAGACACAGCACAACATACATACAAGAGCACTGCAGCTGCATTTGTGTGCACAGAAGCACGTTCATTTCTTTACATCGCTACCTTAATGGGTTGTTTGCTGATAAAGAAAACATACTTGCTGTGCACCAATTTTTTTTCTAGCTATGAGTTAAAAATTCTTCCCCTAGGAAGTTCCCTCTGTGTTGTGCAGGTGTGGGGGGGATTCTGAGCATTTTAATGACTCTACTTTTTCCTGTCTCAGTGAGAGAAGTCTGAATGAAAAATTTCCATGTTCAAATGAAGAACTTCAAAAAATGACAGGATTTTCAAGAGCTTTGAATTCTAGAGGTATGCAAATAGCTTTTTTTTTTTTTTCCAGATCCTTGGCAAGTGTAAAACACATCATCTCCAGCTGATGATATTTTTAGCTAATATATTTTTCTTTTTCTTTTTTCTGCTAGAATGAAAATGAAACCAGCAATTTTGAAATTAATACCTCTTTAAAAGCTCCAATAAAAATGTGTCTTTATTTTCAAATAAGAAGCAGTTTATAATACAAAAAATCCAAATGTTTTGTTTCAAAATATTGAAATGAAATATTTAGACCTCGTTATGGAGAGAAATGCTTAATTGAAACTGAGGTGAATGAGTATATATTTCACATCAGAGGTTCTGCATTTCTTCAAGGAAATAAAATTTCATTAAGAAGTATTAGCTTTGCCAAACTCCTTCCAGCTTTCAGCAGACATCACTGATAGATATTCATTAAAATGAGCTAATTATTTGTGTGCATAAGTCTGAAATTTGCAATATAACATCCATTTATAGTTCTGTAGTGACTCCTTAAAATGAAAAATTAAAGGCCAGTGGTGCACTGTTGTTGCTTATATCAGGGGTAAGTTAATAGGTACACGAGATAAAGGAATAAAGCAGAATGGACACATTGTAAGGCTTTTGTTAGAGTAAGTTTGCTTACTGTCATCTTCACAATTACATCAGTAACTAATGGAACTAGTTCAGCCTACATGGCTCAGCTTTCCTCAAGTGAAACAGCTGTTGATTTGACCAGGCACTGAACTGTTCCATTTCCCTTGATTCTCATATTCTCCACAGGCTTATAATACTCGCTTGGCTTTGCAGGCAGTTTTATTTTTATACGTTGGTTTCTTTCATAAAGCAAAATATAAAAAAGCTGATGCATTTTCCTTGGCACCTCTCCCACTTTGACTTTCTTCTTCTTCTTCTTCTTCTTTTTTTTTTTTTTAAATATAATTGATGTTTTCTAAATTGCTAAACCAGGAGTACAGACTGCCAGCTCTCTCTGCTGGTGGGATATGTGGAGCTGAGCTGTTTACACCAAGGGCTTTCAACAGTTATCACCACTGGACAAGATGGTCTGCAAGTGGCCAAAGCCTTGTTTCTAAGCCTTTTTTTGACTGATGACTTGATTTGCTGGTGCTGAATTTGTCATAAGATCTGACCAACAATTACCCCTGCAGCTGAATCTTTCATACCATCTGCTCCTTCTATCCTTCCTCTGTATCTTTCATTATCTGGTGTCTAACAAGGTGGTCTAACACGTGCTCCAGTTAAGCTTACACTTCCATAGTAGCACTATGAAATTTCAGTTCTTCACTAATAGTCCTTTCTCCAGAGTTCTGGAAGGACCTCTTTTTTCCCCAAACCTTTATAATTCTGACAAATTCTGTTGAAATCAGCCAGTATTTTCAAAAATTGTTTGGCATAGGAAGAAGTCTGAGTTCCAAACACACATTCCATAGACACTCACATCCAAACTTATGCAGCACAATACAAGGCTAACACATCTCAGAGCCACCACATTCCATATAGGTTAACACTTTTGGAGCAGTGTGAATACTGCCAAATTTTAGGATTCTTGTGTCTTATGAGTTTCCTTGTTATGACCTCATTGTGATGCAGGCAAGCAGTAAAATCCATGAAACTCAATGACTCTGTGATGAACCCATTGATAAAGTACACTTGAAAGTTCCCTCCCTAACAATGCATGAAGAAATTAAGCAGCGAAGTAGAAGGGTCAAGTTCTTCTCATAGACTGCTAATGTGATTAAGAGACAGACTCTGCTGTTGTGAGACCCTGTGTGTGTCAAGTTCTGGTGCTCCCACCACAAGAGGAACATTATAGTAGCCTTCCAGTATCTGAAGGGGGCCTACAGGAAGGCTGGGAAGGGACTATTTACAAGTTCTTGCAATGACAGGACAAGGGGCAATGGGTTTAAACTGGCAGAGGGAAGATTTAGACTGGATGTTAGGAGGAAGTTCTTTCCAGTGAGGGTGGTGAGGTGCTGGAACAGATTGCCCAGGGAGGTTGTGGCTGCTCCCTCCCTGGAGGTGTTCAAGGCCAGGTTGGACGAGGCCTTGAGTAACCTGTGCTAGTGGGAGGTGTCCCTGCCTATGGCAGGGGGTTGGAACTAGATGATCCTTTAAGTCTCCTTCCAACCTTACCATTCTATGATTCTATGAAGATGACCCTCTGGTCATCAGTGCTGGCTGGAGCACTTGCCCTGTGGGAACAGGCTGTGAGAGTTGAGACTGTTCAGCCTGGAAAAAAAGGAGGGTTCTGGGGAGACCTTGGAGCAGCCTTCCAGTACCTGAAGGGGGCCTACAGGAAAGCTAGGCAAGGAGTTTCTACAAGGCCTTGTAGTGACAGAACAAGAGGGAATGTATTGAAGCTTGAGGAGGACAGATTTAGACTGGATATCAGGAAGAAATTCTTTCCAGTGAGGGTGGTGAAACACTGGAACAGGCTGCCCAGGCAGGTTGTGGCTGCTCCCTCCCTGGAGGTGTTCAAGGCCAGGTTGGACGAGGCCTTGAGTAACCTGTGCTAGTGGGAGGTGTCCCTGCCTATGGCAGGGGGTTGGAACTAGATGATCCTTTAAGTCTCCTTCCAACCTTACCATTCTATGATTCTATGAAGATGACCCTCTGGTCATCAGTGCTGGCTGGAGCACTTGCCCTGTGGGAACAGGCTGTGAGAGTTGAGACTGTTCAGCCTGGAAAAAAAGGAGGGTTCTGGGGAGACCTTGGAGCAGCCTTCCAGTACCTGAAGGGGGCCTACAGGAAAGCTAGGCAAGGAGTTTCTACAAGGCCTTGTAGTGACAGAACAAGAGGGAATGTATTGAAGCTTGAGGAGGACAGATTTAGACTGGATATCAGGAAGAAATTCTTTCCAGTGAGGGTGGTGAAACACTGGAACAGGCTGCCCAGGCAGGTTGTGGCTGCTCCCTCCCTGGAGGTGTTCAAGGCTCGGTTAGACGAGGCCTTGAGCAGCCTAATCTAGTGGAAGGTGTCCCTGCTCATGTCAGAGGGGTTTGAACTAGATGTTCTTCAAGGTCCCTTCCAACCCAAAACATTCTATGAATCTATGAAAGTATAAATGCTTAGTTATCACAGTTCAAAAAGTGCTGCAAGAGTTTAGCACTGTGTGGGAACTTGTGGTCTCCAATATATCAACAAATTATGTGGGGGAAAAAAAAATCAAAGAGAAAAAGTGAAACCTTTGCTGAGGAGTAATGAAAATGAAAATTTACTGTGAAGTCTTGCAGGAGGATGGCAAGTGGAAACTGTCTTTTGATTAGCTGTAAACTTGCTGCATATGTAGAAAAATCATTCCACCTATACATAATGACTGACAGATCCCATATCAGATGTTATGATTGAAGGGACTGTAAGTGTAATTTGTTCTGTGTAGATAGCTCTGGTCTTGTCTTCTCTACAACCAGTACTAAGAAATGCAACACAGATGACCATTATGGCACAGTTTCTGTATGATGGGAAACTAAATAGAACAGCTGTCTTCCATGAGGATACAGGATAAGATACAAGTGTTTTCTAAAATCAGAGGTGATGCTGAAAAGAGAGGAAGTTATTTCTTATCCCAGAAAAAAGAGGGCTGTTGAACTGAGGCTTTAGAAGAAACAACAGGCAGAGTTTTCCACGCAGTGCATAATCCAACATCAGAGCTTATTGCCACTGTGTGTGGTGGAAGCCAGGAGTATAAATTCATTAACAAAGCAATTAGAGAAGCTCACTGATGAGAACTCTACCAATAGTTACTAAACATCAAGATGTCAATCCAATTCAGGCCTAAAAAGTTCCTGTTTCGTATTTCCCCTGTTCTGATATTTTCTCCTCAAGCTGCTATTAATGTTTGACGCCAGTCATGGGATACAGGGCTAGACGAACTTCTGGTCTGGCCTAATATAAACTCTCTTATGGTCTTAATTGTGGTACAGAGCAACAGAAAGTGAGGTAATCAAGGTTACTTACAACATGGCCATCAGAAGTGGAATTAGCACTCAGAACCTTTTTCTTTTCTTGACCTGCTGACATGCTGTTCGAGGAAACCTTTTCTTTATTTCTATATTTTACTATTCTACAAGACCTGCTTTCACTCTTTATGGGTTGCAGATTGCAGTTGAGTACCTCTGGGAAAGTCTGAGAGCATTTGAATGGGAGCCTGGCCTTTGGGAAAGATCTATGAATATAAACAGATCAAACAGAATTTACCACAACCTTGAGCATCGCTTCCGAATTTGGGCTGAAATCTCGGGAGGCAATTATCTGGTACAACAGGGAAGGAAATGGTAGTAATGCTCTGAGGCCACTGGAAGATTTAAATTCCCCTAACCCTCTAGGGAATTATTTGGAAAATATGCAGTTATGGGAATGTTTGGGGAATCCTGGAAACAGTTTTCTCTATACCTGAGAACTAAAATGGAGTTGAATTCTTCAAGAATTTTGAAGGCAGAGATCATAACTGACATTTTTCTAGAAATTATTATACCATTTGTGTTGTGAGTGGCTTCTAATGAGAAGGTAGCAGCAACAGTTGTAGCAAAGAAACTGAAAATAAACTACTTCTTAACAAAGAAAATAAAAGGCACTGGAGACTCCCACCAAAGCTGCAAAGCAATGAATCTGTGATCCAAATGCAGATTTTAGTCAATGGAATGGGCCTATGTACATGAAAGTGAAGGTGGCCTCTGGAGTCTACTTTTAAATTTAATTATCGCTTAAATACCTTTTCTCATTGGGAAATAAAAAGATTTTTAGAATGTCAAGCCTCCTTGCTGATGCTCTCACTAGTGCCAGGGGATATTGTGACAATAGGGAAGAGAACAGAGGTATTGTATGCTAAATATTTGATATTAAATTACAGCCAAATCTGTGCATGCAGTGCAAATCAGGAAAGAATTTCAAAGAAAAAAATCTTATAGTCAAACAAAAAATATTTGGAAAGGGTCAAAGAACAGCTTCATTCAACACATTAGTGAACTTCATTGGCTTTTATCTTCCTCGAGTGCTCCAACTGTTCTCCTTAGAAGGCGAAAAATCAGTCAGAGACAAAACAACCATTTCAGCACAATGGAGGAACTGAGAGGCAGACAGGAAGGAAGTGGCAGGCAGGCTTTGGGGAAAGGCACTGGAGACTCTACGGCCACAGATTTCCTCTATGTCACTTAGGTATGATTAGGAATTGATTTTTAAATGCAATGGCAAGCAGCATAAGTGGATACTGGTAATCTGAGAAATCAGGCTTTGGAAATGCCCTTGTGCCTTAACCCTTATATTAAGCACATCTGTTAGGCTTTCTACTCTCACTTATCTTGACCATGATGTACCAGAGAGACTCGGGTAAACAAATCTGAGACAAAGCCACATAAATGAGCAAAGCAGTCACAGGACAGTCCTGGCTTTGTTGCACAGAATTAAACCATTCCCCAAGGAGTGGGAGAAAAAAAATCTAATCATCAGGAAAAAGCTAACAGAGGCAGAAGAAGTTTCTTATGCACAGCTGCAGAAATGTTTTGATGTCATATTCAGCAAGACATCACCATTGTGTCACAGAACCACAGAATGACAGGAGTTGGAAGAGACCTTTGGAGATCATCTAGTCCAACCNTATCCACTCCAGAAGTATCTATAAGCATTGATAATATTTCCCTTCAGTCTTCTATTCTCCAGTTTAGAAACACCCAAGTCCCTCATTCTTTCTTCACAAGAGAGATGTTCTTGTGCCTTAATCATCTTTGTAGCCCTTTGATGTACCTTTTCAAGCAGTTCCCTGTCCTTGAACTGGGGAGTCCAGAACTGCACACAAAACTCCACATGAGACTTCACCAGGGCACAGCAGAGGAGGAGGATAACCTCCCTAGACTTTCTGGCCAAACTTGGCCATACTCTCTGCTGGCCTTCTTGGCCACAAGGGCACCTTGCTGACTTCTTGTCCTCCTGTTGTCCANTCTGGGCTTTGAATTACTCCAGACACAAAGACTCCATCATTTCACTGTGCAGCCTGATCCAGCGCTCTACCACCCTCAAAATACAGAAGTTCCTCCGCATGTTTAAATGGAACTTCTTATGTTCAAGTTCACAGTATCACAGTATAAGCAAGGTTGGAAGAGACCTCAAAGATCATCAAGTCCAACCCATTACCACAGACCCCAAGACNTAACCTCCCTAGACTTTCTGGCCAAACTTGGCCATACTCTCTGCTGGCCTTCTTGGCCACGAGAGCACCTCGCTAACTTCTTGTCCTCCTGTTGTCCACCAGGAATCAGATCTTTTTCCACAGGTCTGCTTTCCAGCAGGTCAGATCCAGCTTGCACTGATACATGAGGTTATGCCTGCCTAGGCGCAATACACTATGCCTGCCCTTGTTGAACTTCCTAAGGTTACTCTCTGGCCAACCCTTCAGTCTGTCCAGGTCACAATGGATGGCAGCACAGCTTTCTGGTGTGTCAGACACCACTCCCAGTTTTATGCCCTCAGCAAACTTGCTGCAGGTATGCTCAGTCCCTTCATCTAGGTCGCTGATGAATACATCGAACATGAATGGCTCCAGTACTGACCCCATAGGGATACTGTTATGGACCTCTGTGCCACAAGCCTCTGAGCTCTCTCTTTAAGTCAGTTTTCAATCCACTCCACTGTCCATTCATCTAACCCACACTTTCTAAGCTTGCCTATGAGAATGCTGTGAGCAATGGCATCAAAAACCTTGCTGAATTCAGGGTAGACAATGCCCACTGCCCTCTCCTCATCTATCACCTCCTCTCCTCATCTATCACATCCTCTTAAAAGGCTATTGCACTAGGCAGACATGACTACCCCTTGGTGAATGCATGTTGACTACTTCCTATAAGCTTCTTTTCCTCCACATGCTTTGAGGTGATGCCCATCTGCATTGTTAGAAGATGGATAGGCCTGCACCTTCAACTGTTCACACAAACATGAGACTGTAGAGTGCAACCTACGAAGGAGATATGTCCCAGGAACTTGGAGGTGATTTAGCATTTTAGAATCATAGAATGGTCTGGGTTGGTAGGGACCTTTAAAGGGCATCTACTTCAACCCCTCCTGCAGTAAGAAGGGACATCCCCAACTAGAACAAATTGCTCAGAGTTCTACCAAGCCTGACTTCAAATGTCTCCACCACCTCCCTGGGCAACATGTTCCAGTATTCCACCACCAACGTAGTAAAGAACTTCTTCCTGATGTACAATCTAAATCTACCTTTATCTACTTTAAAATCATTGCTCTTTGACCTATTGTTACAAACCTTTGTAAAGAGTCCCTCCCCAGCTTTCTTATAGACCTCCTTCAGTTCCTGGAAGGCTGCTGTAAAGTCTTCCTGGAGCCTGCTCTTCTCCGGGCTGAACATCTCCAACTCTTCCAGCCGGTTGTCATAGCAGAGGTACTCCAACCCTCTGATCATATTTGTGGCCCTTCCCCAGACCTCCTCCATCAGGTTCCTGACAGTCTTGTGTTGAAGGCCCCAGAGCTGGACACAGTGCATTCAGTGAGATCTCAGCAGAGCAGAACAGCAGAATCACCTCTATCCATTTGCTTACCATGCTTCTTTTGATGCAGCCTAGGATGCAATTTGCCTTCTGGGCTGCAACTGCAGGCTGTTGGTTCATGTCCAGCTCCTCATCTGTTAGTACCCACCAATTCTTTTTCCACAGTGTTGTTCTCTACCACGTCCTCCCCCAGCCTGTACTGATGATGAGGATTGTCCTGATCCAGATGCAGCACCTTGCACTTGTCCTTGTTGAACCTCATGATGTTCACCTAGGCACAATTCTCCAGATTGTCCAGGTCCCTCTGGATGACATCCCATCCCTTTGCCATAATGACCACATCATTCAGTTTGTTGTCATCTGCAAACTTGATGAGGGTACACTTGATCCCACTGTCTATATCATTGATGAAGATATTACAAGTACTGGTCCCAGTATGTATCCCTGAGGGACATCACTTGGCACTTGTCACCATCTGGACATCAAGCCATTGTCCAATACCTACTGGATGTGACCACCCAGCCAATTCCTTATCCACCAAACAGTCTACCCATCAAATCCATATCTCTCCAACTTAGAAAGAAGGGTGTTGTGGGTAACTGCATCAAAGGCCTTGACAGAAGTCCAAATAGATGACATCCATTGCTTTTCCCTTGTCTACTGATGTAGCTAGTCCATTGTTGAAAGCCCTCAGCAAAGTCATGCTGCATGTCTTGAGTCACCTCCCTGTCCTCCATGTGCTGTATCAGAGCTTCTAGGAGGATCTGTTGGATGATCCCTTGAGGCACAGAGGTGAGGCTGACAGGTCAGTAGTTCCCAGAGTCCTCCTTTCTACCCTTTAAAAAAAAAAACAAACGTAATATTTGATTTTGTTTCAACTCCTGTTTCCTGCTGACTAGTAGAAAGATTGAATGGAAGGGTTATGGCTGGGGTACTCATGTTCTTTGGACACCTCATTCTGTGTTGTCAGCTGGCACATGTTTTTCTAACTTCTGCTATGTGACTGGACCAGCACACAAAGATCTTAAATAAGGAAATTACCTTTTGGAACTTAACTCTATGCTGCTGCTCAGCCACAGCTGGGAGTCTGGTTTGTGGTGTCTTGCTCAGGATGCAGTCCAGAACTGCGCTTACTGAAGAGAGGTTAATCTCTGTGCATGATTGAATCTGCAAACCATGCCGAAAGTTCATGTCTAGTAATAGCCTGGCTTCACCAGATGTTTCCAGAATTAATCCTCCCCCAAAGTGTCTGCTTGTGATTCTGTTTCTTTAAGTATAAATGAAATTACATCCAAGGGTAGCTGCTTTAGACCAAGAAGTGGGTAATCATGGACCGATGGCCTACATCTACAGCACACAAATCAGACATGGAAAACCACCCAATAAATCATTTGTTCCCTTGTATTTATCATTGAAAAGCTGTCTTCTAAAAAAATATCACCTAGAGTGTTGCTCAATCTTTAATTTGCTTTAATTTGCATTAAATGTGATTTATTTTTTAATCCCAATTATTGACCTTGACCACCAGTGTTTTGCAATATTTTTGCACCACTAATCCTAAAAAAAAAAAGCAATCGGTGAGATCATCTAAGAAAAATAAATTAATTTAGGTTTCTCACTCTCCTAGAGGTTGCCCCTCAGCAGCATTTCCACTCTTCAAAGCTTCCCAGCAGTAAGTAATTTAATACAATACATTTCAGGGCACAGCAGTTTGGTGCTATTTGTGGTTCATGCCAAAGTTGATGCATTACCCACACTGGCAAAATCCCTCTTTTTTAATCCATCCTTCGGAGTTTCCATTCAACTTGGCTCTGGCAATAAGCACTTGAGGAGTTATTCCTGTTCCCACTGACAAAAAACAGTGATCCAGTGGAATGCTACTGTTTGTCCTTGAAAGATCCTAATCAGACTCATGGTCCATTGTTCAGCAATAGCTCAGGCAGACAGAGGCTTGAAAAAACTGAATGAACTTCATGGCAGCCCTGATTGCCCCTTGGCAGCCCTCTGGGGCTCAGACCCATGCCCATGATCCAGGGACCTCATGTCTGCCCCTTAAGGCCACTAGCTCCTGTCCCAGTGATTCTGTAGCAGGGATAGTCTCCAGCTCCTCACAACCCTGCCCTGCCTGGCATTGGCCCTGCTGAGCTGAACTCACCTTTGAGCCACATCACATCCTGGCCTTGGTCCCAGTCCTGACCCAGGAAGATGCCTGATGTCCTGAGGAGCTGGGGGTGCCCTGGTGTCCTGAGCTACTCCTCGCTAGGAAATCCCACTCCTGTCCTAGGGATCCTCCAGTGCCTCCAGCCCCAGCGAGCTGCTGTCCTGGCTGCAGTCTGATGATGATTGGAAATGGCAGAGCTGGAGGAAAATGAGAAATACCAATCTTGTGCCTGGGCAGCCATGCTGGCCCCTGCAATAAGAAGATTAAGGCTTCACCACATGCCAAGAACTCCAGGAGAGAATGCTGGCCTCCAAAAGTGTCTGTAATTCCCTTCTCACCATTACAATTTTCTCATTAGTTGTTGCAGGAGATTACAAGTGTTGCCCTGAGCCTCCCTCCTGCAGAATCACAGAACTAATCAGGTTGGAAAAAACCTTTGAGGTCGTCGAGTCCAACACAGTAGGGGCCTGATACATTCCTTGGACAGGCAGGTTCATCCTGCTGTCCCATGTCCATCTTGACATCCCCCTTGAGCCCTACCATCTCCTTCTGCTGCTGAGCAGGGAAGAGGTAGCACTTGAGTGGGCCCACAATGCCAGAGAGATGCTGTGCTCCAGCAGGATGGATGACAGGTTTGCTCTCTCCAAGTCTGACCTCAGATAAATCCTCATCAGGGATGCATGTCCAGGCTCCTCCTTTGCCAGGGTATAATACATTACATTCTTCACAGAGGAAAAAAAAAAAGAAGTTAATTACTTTCCAGATGCATTAGGGGAGTAGCTGTGAGTGCTTTCCTGTTCATCTTTTATTTATTATATATTACCTAACTGTTTAAAAATTTATTGTTGTGATGCCTATAATTGTCTGGGTTACAACAGGCCATGCTTATTGCATGTTTTATTTTCAGAACCTCTACCATATACCTTTCAAGACAGGAAGCTGGGAGCCTGAATGTCATTTTGCAAGTGAGAAGGAAATGTTTCTCTTTGCCCAGTGAACATTTAGGGCCAGACTAATTCCTTGAGAACTTCAGTTTTGTATTGCTGTGTTATAAATTTCTGACCTAAGCACTCAGGGCACTGTTTTTTTCCTTTGGCACTGCAAAGCCTAAGGAATCAATATTATGCTGTTAGCAGGCAAAATGTCACATAAACAAATCTACTAACTATTTGCATGTAGCAGCCCAGCCAGCTACTCACTCCACAGCTATACTGGCATTTTTCTCTACTGTTGATAAAAATATACCTTCCAATCCTATCCTAATATCAAAATTATTTTTTTAAAATAACTTCAAATTAAATAGTCTTTACCTGACCACCCTCATTACCATCATCCATCCACCAGTACCCTGTATTCCATAAGTTATGTCTTACTGCAAGGAAAAGAGTCTTATATTTTCAGTAGATCCTTTAAATAAAAAAAAAAAAAAAAGGCAAATCACAAACAAAATAATGACCCACTAACACAAATCTCATTTGTACTGTTCATGAATTTCTGTGAATGTTTTTAGATCTTAGTTTAAGCCCATTTATAACACTGATATGCTTTTTGAAACTTCATTAATTCTCTCCCTTCTTCATTTTTATGTCTTTTAGGGAGGGGAAAAAAAAAAAAAAAAAGGATTCCTTAAAATAAAACCTGAATCATCACCACCTTGTCATCCAGCCTACGAGATAGTGTTTCCACTGGCTTCTCTAAGCTGTGGATAAGGCCCCATATGTCTTAATTACAGAGCTTAGCATAAGCTCTTTGCACAGAGCACAGCTTTGTCACTGCATTATTTGTCGAAGGCTGGTGCCTGGGAAATGGTTTTGAAAAGGACATCATTGGTCATGTAGCAACAGACAATCCTGGTCCAAAGAGCTGCCAAGCTATGCGGGGAGGATGGACAAAATGTGGTGGGTGGTGATCATCACTCTGCTAGGATTTAACGTTCTTAGTCACTAGACATGTCTGTTCCCCCACAGCTTCAAAAGACAGTAACTACAGCAGGAGAATCAACCACTGCTGACTTCCCTTGATCCTTTCCCCAGGAGTCCCTGGTATACAAAAGTGCTAAGTGTTCTTTCCTCCACAATCTCTCCAGAAAGCCTGAACCAGATGTTTCACAATAATAATGTTGATGCTTTCAGTAAGCAAGACTTCAATAGCTCATGTAACCTCATGTAACCTGAGGCTGCCTCAGGCATCATGTATTATCATAGTCCCTCGTGGCTTGCTGCCAGGGGGTAGTTAAAAAATCTAAACAGTTTCTATACAGTTTCAGCCTCTGTGGATATGGACTGACAAAGTCCCCTAGCCTGACTTTATTTTTTAACACAGACAAAAGAAGCAGGGCTGCTCAACCAAAAGAGAAGTAACATCCATTTATCCATCTCTCTGCCCATTTTTCCTCTCCAGGTCCAAGCCAGGACTTTAAGTAGGTCTTTCAACACACCCTCCAAAGCATCCTATACCTAAGTGAGGTGGCAAATTTTCTCTCTATCTGACTCTTTTACAGAAAATATTTATGTCTTTCAGATAGAATGCCATCATTTTAGGGGGGTTTGTGGTGTTTGTGCATAGTTTCTTTCAGAGAAACCAGATGCTTTACCCAGGTGTTTAAAGATATTCATTATACAACTGTGTCGGGGATCATCAAATACCTTTAAGAGCTGATAGGATTTTCCATTTATCCCTGACATCTTCAATCCCCTGTGTCCATTCCCATTAGGTAGTAAGGACTTTCTTCCCTCAGCCTGGTGACTCTAGGTTCTCTTTGCATGCAGATTTGGTTCTCCTTTCTTGTGCTTCTGGGTTTGTGGGAGTATTTTTGTCTCCCAGGCAATCCAGCATTGGGGGCAGTCCATGACCTGCCATGTCACCTGTCCACTCTGTTCTAAGGTGTCACTTTGTTTAACTGTTACTCACCTGCTGTCCCAGCTGTGGATCTCAAGACAGTTTATTGCAAGCACCATGTGCTGGGTAACAGTTTGAAACTCCTCAGGGTTTATAAAACCAAAATGGCTCTGTGTAAGCAAGCTATTTATGAAGATGCTGCAACTGCAGGCAGCCCAGTGAAAGCTGCTCCCATACCTATCCTGCCTTCCACCTTTCAGCTTCGTGATTTGCAAAGACAGAAGCCTAAACATGAGCTAGCAGTGTGCCCAGATGGCCAAGAAGGCCAATGGCATCCTGGCCTGCATCAGGAATAGTGTGGCCAGCAGGAGCAGGGAGGTTATTCTCCCCCTGTACTCTGCACTGGTTAAGCCACACCTTGAGTACTGTGTCCAGTTCTGGGCCCCTCAATTTAAGAAGGACATTGAGGTACTTGAACGTGTCCAGAGAAGGGCAACGAGGCTGGTGAGAGGCCTCGAGCACAAGCCCNCAGAACTCAGAGCTGTTATACTTTTCAGCAGATCTCAGCTCAAGAGCAAAGCCTGTCTAATGATACTGCCTCTTTCCTTTATTATTCTTTTTGTCCTCCTAATTCTGAAATGATAACTATTAAAAAAAGTGTTTACGAGGGTTTATTGCTTGTGGTGTTTCCTTCCTGAAATGCAAAGTAGTTAAAAAAGTAGTTTAGGATGCCTTCTGGAAATATCATATATGTTCTTCAGGAAGTGCTAGAATAGCTCGTGGTGCTGTAGTGCCTGGTTCCCATTAACTAATACTAATAGCTTGGTGCTGTGATAACTCACGCTAAGAGAAAATGCAGTATTTAACTAATGTTACAATAATATCTCACTGTAGCATTATAAAGAGCTCCTTACTGAACTAGATGCCAGCACAGTTTATGCAAATGTAGTCAGTTCTGGGGTTGCACACTCCATGTCTCAGCTACCTGTTCCCTCAGTAAATCTAGTTATCTCCCATGGGAACTGACCCCAGCACTATGACTTCTTGGTTGTGTAATTCTTCTATTGTATTTAAGGTCAGTAATGACAGGGGCACATTATTCTCTAGCAAAATAGTGGCTTTGGAAGTCATGAACTGATATATCTTCCTGGAACACTGTAAGATCACTCAGAGGTGTTATATTAGCTTGAATCAATGTGGTGAAGGTTGTATAAAAATTTCCCTCCCATTTCCACAAATCCAGGGGAGATACATAGCATCCATGTGAGAAGGTGTTTCCAGAAGCTCAGGCTAAGTCTCAGCACTGAAAATTGTGCTCAGCCCTATGTTTACCGCAGAGGTTTGCTGGCTGCATGACACTGTCACTGTACTTGATGCACATCAGTGCAAACACTTAGAGCTTACTTTTGCTGAAGAAAGAAGCAGAAATACTCTGCAACAGCCATTGTTTCTTTGCCTAAGTGTGATAGCATTTTCCAAGTTTATGGATCACACTACTTATCTTTACAATTCACATTTTTCAAGCAACTAGCCAGTAATTGCTGGGGACCAACACACATTTTCCTTCCATTTAGACTAAAAAGCAGCTGTGTCAACTACTGACTGCTACAGAGTGCATAATTCAGCTATTTGCTACTTCACAGAATCACAGAATGACAAGGGCTGGAAGGAACCTCTGGTAATTATCTAGTCCAACCCCCCTAACAAAGTGGGTTCACAGGACCTGCAGGTTACACAGGACTCGAATGATTCCAGAGATGGAGAGCCTGTCTCCTCAATGTGCAGTCTGTTCCAGTGCTCCACCACCCTCAACATACAGAAGTTCCTCCTCATGTTTAAATGGAACTTCCTATGTCCAAATTTGGTCCTATGACCTCTTGTCCTGACCCCATCCACCTGATATCCACACTTCAAGTATTTACAAGCATTGATAAGATCCTCTCTCAGTCTTCTCCAGACTGAAAAACCCCAAGTCCCTCAGATCTTTCTTCACAGAGCGATGTTCTCATTCATTAAGCATCTTTGTAGCCCTTTGTTGTACTTTCTCAAGCTGATCTCTGTCCTTGAACTGGGGAGTCCAGAAATGGACATAGTACTTCACGTGAGGCCTCACCAGGGCACAAGGTAGACAACATCCACTGCCCTTCTCCTCATCAATCCATCTATCCTTGTCCTCATAAAAGGCTATTACATTAGCCAGACATGACTTCTCCTTGCTGATACTTCTGATAACCCTCATTTGCTCCACATGCTTTGAGATGATGCCTACAACGAGCTGTTCCATCATCTTTCCAGGGATGGAGGTGAGGCTGACTGCCCTGCAGTTTTTTTGGTGTTTCTTCTGACCCTTTTAGAAGACTGAAGTGACACTGGTTTTCCTCCAGTCTTCAGGCACCTCATCTCTTCTCCAGGACCAACATGATGGAGAGTAGCCCAGCTCTGCCAGCTCCCTCAGCACTCTCAGGTACATCCCATCAGGACCCCTGAACTGGGAATATCCAGTTTATTTAAAGGATCTTTAATTTGATCTTCCTCAACCAAGGGAAAATCTTTCTTCCTCCAGACTTTCTCCATTACCTCCAGGGACTGAGGGCTGCCCTTAGCAGTAACAACTGAATTGAAGAAGGAATTCAGTAACTTTGCCTTCTCTGCAAGCTCTGTCACCACACCATCCATGTCACCCATCAGTGTGCCCACATTTTGCTTGGTGTTCCATTTCCTGTTAATATACTTGAAGAAGCCCTTCTTGGTTTTTTTTTGTTTTTTTTTACATCCTTTGCCAGATTTAATTCCAAGAGAGTCTTCAATTTCTTTGTAGCATCTCTACAGACTCTGGCAACATTCCTACATTCCTCCCAAGTGCCCAGTCCCTTTTTCCACGTACTGTGAACATCCTTCTCTCATTTGAATTTTCCAGAAGGTCATTGTTCATTTACATAGTTCTCTCATCTCCCCTTCTTGATTTCTCACTCATGGGGATGCACTGATCCTGAACTTGAAGGAGGTGGTGCTTGAATATTAACCAGCCTTCTTCAGTCACCCTATCTTCTAGAGCTCTAACCCTAGAGATTCCTCCAAGAAGGTCTCTGAAGTCGTCAGAGTTGACTCTTCTGAAGTCCAGCTTTGCAATCTTACTTACTACCTGATGGGGGTTAGGAAGTTATACACACACACACACACACAATTGGAATTTTCCAGACTAGTAAGAAGAAGCTATATTTACAGCATGGCAAAATTTACCAGCATATATACACAATATATTTACAAGTATTTACAATTATATACAAATTAGAAATAATCCAAACTCCCTCCTGGACAAAGAAACTGCCCAGAAGGGGCTCAAAGCTACTCCTCCTTTTCTCCCTCTACTTTCCCAGGCAAATGAACAAACCCAAAACCCAGCAAAGCTTATGTTGTTTTCTGTTAGCCAACAGAAAAGATACTGGAGCAGAGTTAAGAGGAAGCAAATAGATCCAGTGTCACAGACCAGACCGCCTGAGATTATTTACATTTTGGCTTTCTACCCCCTTCAGCAAACCAATGAATGATAAAGACTTAATCATTATTTTCTTTTCACAACAATTTATCTAATTCCGCTCATTAATATATTCCAATTAGCCTTAAGCCAAGCACACTACCCTGCCACTTCTTCACTTGATCCTGAATTCCACCGTCTCATGGTCACTGCAGCCAATGCTGCCTCCAACCTTCATACCCCTGACCAGAACTACATTGTTTGTTAGCAGAAGATCCATCAGTGCACCTCTCCTCACAGAGTCCTCTGTGTCAATGTGCTGGTTTGAACTAATTGGAATATTTTAATGGAGGAAATTATACTATAGGCTGAGAAAAGGAAACAATGGTGATGTCTACTTCACTCATAGGCTTGCTGAGATGTTTAAGAATAAGTACCCAAAACACAGATAAGAGAGTCTCTGGGGCACAGCATCTCGGGCGGTCTAGCTCCTGGCTTCTCTCTGCTGAGTAATTTCACTAACCTTTTTTCTTCTAACCCCCCCTGGCTGATCTCAAAATTCACCTTGCATGTAAGGCAAACCTTGGGGTAAGGTATAGGGGTGGGGAGAAGGTGGAAGGGTGGTTGGGAGTCCCTCCTGTGGTCTCTGATTTCTGGGAGGGGTGTTGTGTTTCTGTATTACCTTTAATTTGTATATTTCTGTAAATATTCCTGCATATAGTGTATATATCTGCTTGTATATTGTGCTGAGCTGTAAATGGAGCTTCAGTCTTTAACTTTCAGTCGTCTGAGTTCTAGTCTGGGTCATTTCTCAAAGTGCACATACATACACACAGAGAGACACACAAACACACTTACACAAGTTTATTTAGTAAGCTTGTGTCTCCTGCACTGACTTAAAAAGCAAAGAGCTGTGTGTAACCAGTATTCCATTAAGTGATGCTGGAATTGATTATGTATTGCTTGCTGGTCCTCCAGCCTTTAGGCTGCAGATTTACAATGGAAGGTGCTGCAATCCTTTTGAAAATATAGTGATTGCAACAGGTTGTAATGGATGTATTTAGAATCTTTGAATTAGTTATCACCTCTGTTTTTTTCCTCACTGTTTGTACCATTCAAAAAATGTGTAAGTATTCATACAGGAGCAACTGCCATTTCCATATGAAGGGTGCACCTCTGGCGCTGAAGGGATTTTTAAGGAGCTCATGTCTTCCTGTGTCCAGCTGAGATTCCAGTCTGCAGGAGGAGGAAATGAGGCCAGCTTTATATATCCTCACTCAGACACAGCAACACTGGTTGATAGATTTACTTTAGTGTAAGGACACTTACTCTTCAGGGAGATTTGCCTAAAAATGATGAAGAGAGAGACTGGGTAAGAATTCAATCGAACTTGTGTGTCAGCTTGTGAAAATGGTGATAAAGTAAAGCAAGGAGCTGTTTTGCTAAGCAGTTCCTTTGGAGGGAAGAGATGGAGTCACTTGTTGCATATAGAAAGCTTCAAGTAGTGAAAAGATGAGTCTGGGATGTGCTGGCAGGTTTCTATTGGGCTGTGGGTTGAACGTAATGGACCCGCCTAGCCCTGCATGTCTGGGAGCAAGAGAAGGAACAATGCCAGGCTGAAATTCAGAATTAAGGGGATTAAACAAATAGCTGTAATTCTTGAATTAACACAGTGTGCTGTGTCTGCCCTGAGATCTGAATACAATGGCTTTCAGTTAAATACATTTTTCTGCTGAGCTGTTTTTTGGGATAGCTCATTGTAATGACTTCCTAGAACACTGAACTTGAATAAATAGATGGGCTCTTAGGGACTTCCTCCAACAGGGCTTTATTTCTTCCACTCCTAACACTCACCATGTTCTTTCTCTTCTCTTCTAATTGCTACAGGAGCCAATGGTGAGCAATCCCTCCACATAAACATGTAGAACATTCACAACCCTAACCATTGTCATGCGGCTAGAGCAGGAAATAAAAACAGTAGCTTTTACATCTTCCTTATGTCACATATGTCATGTAAGTGATGAGAACAAAGGAAACTGAGCTACCTGGATAACTCACTTTTGAAAAGTTTCAAGGCCTAGATACTTGCAGGAGCAGTAATGGGAAGCAAGGAAAAAATAGATATGCATAATATAAGAATTAAATGCAATAAAGGAATATAGAAGTAAATAATGCCCCCTTCTCAGCTTCACTTCTTGCAGTGTAGAATTATTTGGCTCAAATTCTGTGCAGGACAGAATATTTGCAGTAAAAGCAGCCATTCTGTAAAATTGCATTGCTCCCAGGAAAATTTGCAAAGAAATATGAAAGCAAAATGCATCTATAAGCAGCACTTCATGGTTATCAGAGAAACAAAGTCCTTTCTTGGATCCCCTAACACATTTTCAAGCCTAAGTATTACAGCTGACCAGCTAAGAACATGTAATCCACTTTAATTGAACATTTTACTGTGTGTTTTCTGGAGCTATGGAACAGTAATGTCTTCACAGGAAAGTTAATAGCTGTGTCTGTACTCTCAGGGGCAGCCCTCGGGCCTTGCTCAACATCAGGCTTTTCTTCCTTGCATACTGGAAACCCATTATTCTCATTAGGTATCAAAGGCAAAGTGCCATACAACAGGTTTAAACTGCTCCTGGAAAAATGCAAGCTAAGTAGCAAAAAGAGTGAGAAAACAAAAAAGGTAAGAAAATTCAGGCAGCTGAACACAGTACAGCAGGATGATTAAACAGGGTCTTCATGGGAGATAATTAAAGCTTAATCCTACTGGTGTAAGTAATTTTTAGCAAGCAGCATCTGTGTGTGTGTGTGTTGAAAGCACTCTCTGGCACGGAATTAAAATTTATTTGGTTTACCTAATCTGGGGGAAGAGTGGAGAAGGAGAAGCTGTCCAATTTGGAAAATCACAAATCAGGCCTGGATTCTGCAGGTCCAGGTGCTCCCAGTTCTCACCGGTAAAACAGTAAATGTGTCCAACAGAAACATGAAGAAAATCTTCCAGAACTGTCAATCCCTTTTTTTTTTTTCTTCCTTCCCTGAAAAGAGCATTGAAAGTCTGTTACCTGCAAAAATGTACCAGCTGTTCTGGTAAAGAGTACTGCAGCCTGTTGAAATTTTGTGCTCTTCATGTCAGTAGATTTAACATGAAAACAATCATTAGGAAAAAGTTTTTCTGCACTCTTTGAATGGTTTTAATGCAGAATTATGTAGTGGTAGGAAAAAAAAACCCCAGACGTATCTGATTATTTATTTTGCCTTGAAACTGCTCCACTCAACCTCTGTAAAAGATATTTTTTTTTTCCAGTAGTATATTTAACGTAAAGAGAGACAAGGAGGAAAATGGCAGCAGGAGGGAAGGGTGTTAAAGAGAAGGGATTTTAAATAACAGCAAATGTGAAGAGCATTCTTTCTGTTTTCCTCTCCTTTACAGGAACTTTCTGCCACATCAAGGGTGATGTAGCTTCAGCAATTTCTGGTTTGAAGTCAGCAGTGTAAAAGCAATTAAAACATGCAGCCCACTGATAATACCTTTCATTGGGGGATCTCAGAGCACTCTATCTTTATCTTGCCCTCTTCTGCAGTGTAGCTATTTGAGGAACTGAAATCATCATTGCCTGTCTCTGCATTTTTAGCAATCACACAGCATTTATTTTCCCCTCTCCTTTTCCTTCAACCCTGCCTTAAGGCAATACTGAATGACTGAAGTTTCTGCCTCTCATCTTGACCAGAATGGAATCTGGGATCTGTTTCCAAAAAGTGTTGGCGTACCTTCACATTTCTACATATGTTATGTACTTTTATTGTAAGTCTGTTTCCTCTCTAAAGTAAGATCATAAAGGGTAAGATATATACTATCAAGACTGCAAGTGAATTTAAGAAGTTATTTGGACTGAGGTTGGACAAATCAATGACTCCAGCTCAATGGCTTCTGAGGCAAAATATAGAGTGGTGCAGACATATAGTACAAAGGACTGGTTGAGATAGAAACCCTTTCTCCTGGTTCAGATTTTCTCAGAGAGTTAGTTTTATGGGTTAATGTTGCAGTGGCAGTCTTTATAAGAGACCAGATATCATCTATATTCTCACAGCTGGCATAAAACAAGCACATAGGTCAGCTCTTTGCGCTGTAGTTAGCGTGGCAGAGATTTCTCTCTATACATAAGCCTGGTCTGGCTTCGGTAGTCCTGGAAAATCCAAAAGAGCATGGATCAAGTACTAATGACAGTGGGAACTTCAGAAAATGTATGTGTGATGCTGTATGATTAGTGTAGTATCTCAGTGAAGAATCTTAATATTGATTAGAATATTCTGGAATAAAAAGAAGTGCAACTCAGCACTGGTTGGGCCATACTTTGTGTACTGTGTCCAGTTCTGGGCTCTTCAATTTAAGAAAGATGTTGAGGTGTTTGAACGTGTCCAGAGAAGGGCACCAAGACTGGTGAGGGGGCTGGAGCCCACAAGGAGAGGCTGAGGGAGCTGGGGATGTTTAGCCTGGGAAAGAGGAGGCTCAGGGCTGACCTCATTGCTGTCTATAGCTACCTGAAAGGAGGTTGTAGCCAGGTGGGGGTTAGTCTCTTCTCCCAGGTACCCAGTGACAGAACAAGAGGACACAGTCTCAAAACTGCACCAGAGCAGATTTAGACTGGATGTAAGGAAGAAGGTCTTCACAGAAAGTGATTGGCATTGGAATGGGTTGCCCTTGGAGGTGGTGCAGTCACCATCCCTGGAGGTGTTTAAAAGGAAGCTGGATGAGGCACTTAGTGCCATGGTTTAGTTAATTAGAAAGATTAGGTGATAGGTTGGACTTGATGATCCTAGAGGTCTTTTCCAACCTGGTTAATTCTGTGATTCTGTGAATTGTTCAGTGTCTCTTAAATACAGGCTTGGGAAAAGCAAAACTGACTGGTTTAGGTTGGATAAAATATGATTCAGATTCCATTGTTCTCGACAGGTTGCTCAGGGAGGTTGTGGCTGCTCCCTCCCTGGAAGCGTTCAAGGCCAGGCTGAACGAGGCCTTGAGTAACCGGTGCTAGTGGGAGGTGTCCCTGCCTATGGCAGGGAATTGGAACTAGATGATCCTTAAGGTCTCCTTCCAACCTTACCATTCTATGATTCTATGATTCTATGATGCAACCAGATTTTACCACCATGTTTCTCACAGAACTCTGAAATAAAAGTAATTAAATAATAAAATGTGGAATAAATGTGTTTCTCCAGTCTAGCAGTTAAAATTATCAGTTCACAGAAATCTCTATTGTAAGAGGAGAAAATGATGTTTAGATACACTGAGCATTTCAGTGGCATATTTGCCTGTGAGCAGGAATTCTTCTCCCTCACTCAAACCCTATTTCCATATGCCTTAAACAAAAGAACTAATATCCAGTGGCATATTAATGTTATTTGACATTCCAATACCAGTTTGACATACCAAGCACTATTTCAAGTTCCAATAAATTCCTTTCTTGGATTAGAAAAGACATAAAAAAGTAATGGACTTGGGGAACAACAGAAAAGCAAAGTCACGCAAACAGAAAAGGAAGTTGCAGCTATGGTGTAATAATGACCCTGAGGCCAGACTCAGAGCTCATTTCCCTCTGGCAGAAAAATCTCTCTTCTATTCAGGTATGCAATGGAAAGGAAACCTAAATCCGTGGAACTGGGAGGTACTAGCTTCATGCAAGTATTTATCACTGGTGTTTTATCACTATCCTGTCTAGGAGGTGCCTCAACTGAAAAATGGCCTAGTTGGGCCGAATGCCATGTCTACTTGTCATTACAGACAGCTCCTGCTTCAGGGAGCTGACAGGCACAGGACAATGAACACATAGCATAGGGGGAAAGGAACTGAAATCTCTGATTTTCTGAAAAGGCAAAGGTGCTGCAGAGACAAGGGGACTGGAATGCTTTGGGCTTGAGGTGTCCTGGGGCAGGATGACGGTGCCTTTTCTACATAACCATCCAGGTTTCTCCTCAAGATGATACCAGGAGCACTGCAGGGTTTTGGTAGCAGGCAGGCATGAGCAAGCAAATAGTCACATATACATTTTCCTACAATGACACAGGGCAAGATGGCAGTGGATGCCAATAGCTAGTAGGAAATTCCCTCACAATGATGAGTCTAAGGATAAGCAGTAGGGAAACTTTTGCCTCCTGTGTTTTGTCTTTCTCTCCTCTGCTTCCAAAGAGGCATTAACAAGTATAGGCATTTCCCATATTTGAAGAGAAAGGAAATATGACATCTTTTTTTCAGAAGAGTTGACACTTGACTAAGGAAAACAGCACTCATCTGAGGAAAAATAAAAGAACAGTATTTATTCTTGGTTCCTAACATGTGGTCTTGAGTTCTCTGTGCCAAGCTTTCTGATTTCTCCATGTTTCAGTGCAGACTGCAGCAGCTGAATGCAGCCTGCAAGTTTCAGGTAACATTTTTGTTTGAAAGGTATTATGCATCTTTGGCATTGTGTTATCATTAATATATGGGAATGTGGTGTATCAGAAAGAGACTTTGTATAGTGGGTTAGGAACTTGCGCCCCCCCCCCCCCCCTCATATTGAAATTTACCAGACCAGCTCAGACAGCCTGGAAGTAAGATGAAGCTATATTTACAGCAAGGCAAAATTTACAAGCATATATACACAATATATTTACATGTATTTGCGATGATATACAATTGGGAAGTAATACAGAAATCATACAGAAAACAAACAACAAAGCTTACTTGTTATCTGTTAGTGGAAGATTCGAGAGTGGAGCAAAGGAGAAGTGAAAGGAGCAAGGGTGCTGAGGCAAAAGAAAAGTGAATCAGAATCATAGAATGGTTTAGGTTGGAAGGTACCTCAAGGATCATCTAGTTCCAACCCCCTGCCATAGGCAGGGACACCTCCCACTAGAACAGGTTGCTCAAGGCCTCATCTAACCAAGCCCTGAACACCTCCAGGATAGGAGCAGCCACGACCTCCCTGGGCAACCTGTTNTTGGATCTAGATCTTCTCTGATCATGTTCCACACTTTGACACTAGGCCACCAGGTGACCTTACCTATGACTAGTGTGGACTGCTTTGTGAGACTTGTTAACAGGGCTACTTGCACATTATAATCTAGAAATTCTGCATTATCACTGAAGCTTGCAGCTGCCATGGGAACAGAGTTGGTAAGCATCTCTCAAGAAGCCCTTTTTTCAAAGTCTCCTTGAAGGCATTGAGGTATTTATCATCCAGCATGCACAATCAGGTTTAGCTACGAAAACAGGCTGCCTAAAAAATGGCACACACTTCTCCCTTTACTTTCCCTATAGCTCATGTGTTTTTAGTTCTGTGTTCACATTTAAACATTTAACAAGATTTTCATTAAAGCCCTTATTTTAATGGCATGTAACTAAGCTAGATTTTCAGGATTTCCCAGTGTTCAAGGTTTAGCTTTTCATTTCTCCTTGATGTTACTGGGACTTGCCCTGAGCAATTTTCCTTGAAGATTTCTGAACATTTAAACCTCATTCTCTTTGTCTAAGGAGAGTGGAAAAGAATGCAAGCTAAATCAGTGGAAAAATTAAACTTTACCATTTTCAAAAGAGCATAGAACTACTGAGGATCTACCCACATAAAGTCATTATTTTGATTCTGTATACTTTTAATTTGAAAGAGCATTTTCTATGTGTTCCCTCTTAATGTCCATAGAATAAACACTGTTTTCACACACAGAATTACAGAACTTTAGGCGTTGGAAGGGACCTTGAAAGATCATCTAGCCCAACCCCCCCTGCCAGAGCAGGATCACTTAGAGCAGGGCACACAGGAACATGTCCAGGAGGGTTTTGAATGTCTCCAGAGAAGAAGACTCCACAACCTCTCTGGTTAGCCCATTCCAGTGTTTTGTCACCCTCACAGTGAAAAAGTTTTCCCTTTATGTGGAACCTCCTGTCATAGTTTTAGAGAGCAGACAGAAACTCTTTTACCCCTTCCCAAAGGAGTAAAAGAAAATACTGCACATAGGATTGGAAAGAATTGGAAACTTAAATGAAAGTACTATTCACAACTACATAAAACAGTACAAAACCATACAAAATGCACAAATTTATATTCAGCCTCACAATCTCATTAGGCCAAAACTTTCCAATGTCTCCCTGCCGACCAGGCCTCTATGCCCCCCTCATACCTCCCTACCCAGGTCTGAAATTTACTGCCAGATGCAGTAAAAATCAGCCAAAGCCAAAAGCCACTCAAAGCCAAAAGCCTGAACTCCCCCTCTAAATGCCAGAGAGATACCAGCTCATCATGCTGTGAGAAGAGAGAGAGGAAAAGGGCAGAAGCTGACTATGCAGCCAGTTCATACAGGGAAGGGAGATGCATGACTGATGGGATGAAATAACAAAAGATTACATTTTTCACTGTCCATCTCCCTGCACCTCTCTGGTACTTGAAGGACTTTCAACTCCATGGTTATGGCATCTCAGTTCTTAAACCCATAATACTTGCTATGCTCCTGCTGACACCCATTTCAACTTGTCCTGTCATTGGACATCACTGAGCAGAGCCTATTTCCATCCTCCTGACACTTGCTCTTCACATATTTATAAGCATGAATGAGGTCACCCCTCAGTTTCCTCCAAGCTAAAGAGACTCAGCCTCCCTCAGCCTTTCCCCATAAAGATGTTGCACTCCCTTAATCATCTTTGTGTTTTTCTATGTCTTTGACATGTGGTGTCTCTGCAGGTGTGCTCACTGAAGGGGCTGTTTATACTTTAAGTAAAACATAATAAAGGCTGTGAAATATAGAGTCTCCATCTAGCAGTCCCAAAGCCTTTCAAAAAC
Source organism: Ramphastos sulfuratus (assembly GCA_013399055.1). Lineage (NCBI taxonomy): Eukaryota > Metazoa > Chordata > Aves > Piciformes > Ramphastidae > Ramphastos > Ramphastos sulfuratus. The sequence continues at coordinate 68,918 of WBNM01014486.1, forward strand.
ATGAAAGCTTTAACACAGACCAGAGACATTAATTCTTGTTTGCCCTTCGTGGATGGAAAAAGGATGCACTGACAGGTTAAGACATTAACTCCAAGTTAATGACTAAGCCAAGCTCCAGCTCTGCAACTGGCCTGAGATTCCCCTTGAACCCATTTATTTGGATTAATCACAGAATTATCTTTCTTGCTTTCCTAAATATACATTTGAAGGACTGGATAGAGACAATGTGGAGTGTCTCAGCTGACAAACTCCACATTTTTAGAAGAATGTGTTATACCTACATCATTTAAGAGGAGTCTTAGGAAGCCTACAATTTATTATCCTTGATACTGCATTTTCAAGAGCAGGTCTCCTTTCTGCTAAGTTATCACTTGCAAATCAATTGCAGAACCCTTTGTTGGAACAGATGACACATACTATCAGAAAGGCATGATTCCTGGCACAGCAGAGATGGAAAGCTTTGCTTTCTGAATAGTTCTGAAACTTCCACCAGCATTAAATACTTAGTGGTAAGTCAACTCCAGGAAGTATGTTTTTTACAGCCGAGTCTTCTGTGTATCTTCAGGGACTGATGATGGTCTTTAAAGAAGTTCTGTATTTTTCATGAAAATACTCTTTCCTTAAGAATGGAATTGGGGTACTAAGTTCACAGGATCACAGGATTAGAAGATGTTAGGGGTTGGAAGGGACCTCTGGAGATCATTGGGTCCAACCCCTTGCCAGAGCAGGACCATAGGATCTAATGGAGGTCACACAGAAATGCATCCAGACAGGTCTTGAAAGTCTCCAGAGAAGGAGACTCCACAACCTCTCTGGAGAGCCTGTCCAAGTGGGGAGAGGTTCCAGTGCTCCGTGACCCTCACAGTAAAGGAGTTCTTTGTCATGTTGAGTTGGAACTTCCTGTACTGTAGTTTATATCCATTGCCCCTTGTCCCATCATAGGACACAACTGAGAAGAGCCTGTTCCCTCCCTCTTGACCCCCAGCCTTCAGATATTTATAAATATTTATTAGATCCCCTCTAAGTCTTCTCTTTACCAAACCAAAATGCCCCGGGTCTCTCAGCCTTTCCTCACAGGGCAGTGCTCCAGCCCTTTAATCATCTTTNTACTGGTGCAATTTATAGAATCCAAAGCAGTCAGGCCATGTAGTAAACTGTTAACAACCTTTCTACTATGTTTGGGAGTCTTCCTTTGTGCCTGCATCCCTCCACCTCACCTGTTTGGCCTCTGAGAGCTGGTGGGATCACAGTCAAGCTGATCTGGCTATAGGCTGTCCTTTGCACAGAGTTCAAACAGATTGGTGAAGAATTAAGATCTTTAAAGCCTTATTTATTTGTGAAACAATAAAGTCACACTCCAAACTGCCTACACAACATTATCAGCATAGCTCTTGGCTGCCTCTCTGACATGGCATTAGTGCCCAAGGCACACTGCTAAGGTGAGCATTAACTTGTGACCATGTTGATTTGCATTGAAATTTTTGAGTCAGATTCTCTCTGGTCTGGTTTGGCATTGCCTTTTGAACAGGGCACACATGGTCTGTAACAAATGAGGATCTGACTATTTATTTGTAAGTTAGAGCTTTTGCAAAGCAATTTCTTTTGGTATTCTGCTGAAATTCATAACACTACAGGTAGTAAATGGAAGAAGGCTTCCTAAACACTTTTCTAATAAAACAGAAGTGCAGAAGCTCTTCTAAGGGAGCAGAATGGGAAAATACCTTCCACAAAACAATCTTCTTCTGCTTCTCAGAAAAGGAGGAAAACAAGGCAATACAGAACAAAAAGTGAATTCTTTCATTTGGTCAATATTAAAACTGAAAAACACTGGGCAAGATGCACAATCTTTCTGTCATACATGCTCCATCCTTAAGTTTGTGACACCTAGTTGGGATCCAGGTCTGGTTTCCTGTGAAAACACTGCCTGGGAAAGAGACTGGGAGATTTCAGTGATTTTCTGGCAGTGGGGTCTGCCCAGAGAGAGTGGCAGACTACTAGCCAGGCAGTATTGGCTGAGGGATCCAGGACTAGAACTGTGTGTGCCAAGGCTGGCTGCCTCCAGCTCTTGGCAAAGTTAGGTGAAAAATGTGACATAGTTTGCTGGGAGGATACTCTAATAAGCAATAGTAATGTATATTTAAAAAAAAATAAAGAGGGAAACAAGGGTCAGTATAATAGGATGAGGTGGAGTCACCGTCCCTGGAGGTGTTCAAGGCACGTTTGGACGTGGCACTTGGTGCCATGGTCTAGTCTTGAGGTCTGTGGTAATGGGTTGGACTTGATGATCTTTGAGGTCTCTTCCAACCTTGCTTATACTATGATACTACTATGATAAATACCTCAAAACAGGGTCAATTCTATTTCCTGCTTATGGAATGGTTGTTTTTTCTTTTTACAAGGTGAAATTGCTGAGAATGAAGCCTTTGTCTTATATGTGGAGGCCTCTGCTTATGTCTCCTACATTAAACTTTCAAAAAAAAATCTTAACAATTTTTTATAGATCTGTAAGTTTAGGATAGTTTAAAACACTTTACTTTCCACATTCAGCCTCTGTGTATTTCAGCAAGGAAAAAATACAGTCAGAGAGGGCAGCTCAAGCATTTGTGCTTCAGTGAATTCTCAAAGATCCCTTTGTTGCTTGCTTTTCGTCTTCATGTCTTACAGATTAATGAGACATAGCCTAAGATGCCTGAAGCTCAATAATATGTCAGAGATTTTCCTCCTAAAGGAGACAAGTGGTTTGGTGGAACTTTTTCTAGTGCTGCACACATCCAGAATGGGCTTGAAAACAGCAAGAAATTGAAAGGCAAATCCTGCCCATGAGTTTGGTTCTCTCTTGTGAAGCAGTGTGGGAACTATCTGGCCTACAGTCAGTGCTGTGTCACAGGAGAAAAAACTGAGCTACAGAGTAACAATGATGGCTCTTGTCTCCCACCAGAAGACATTGCATATCATGGACTTTCTTGCAACAATACTACTTTTAGTATTAGAAGTCAAATAAGATTTAGCTGGTGATGGCAAAGACATCAGAAGTCCCAGCAGAGTAATTTTGAAATTCATTTAATAGAGTCACCTACACTTTGCACCACATCATGCAATGACACAGCTGCTGGCTTCTACTAAAGCAGGACGAGGGCTGACTGCAACTAGTGTTGCTTCTTACAAGAGAAGTATATAGAGAGAATTTTGAGAAGTTTGCCCCAGTTTGGATCTAAGCCATTCTTATTTGTGTTGACCTATTCTGAAGCACAGACCTGCTTCCAAGATCTGATCTGATGAACAATCTGATCACATGGAGCTCCTTAGGGATCACAACACAGGAACCAGATTTACACCACCTAACTTCAGGAACGTTCATAATGCTTAGAATTCCTTTAAAACCAGTGGAAACAAGAAGGTTGTTCAGGTTATAGATGAAGTAAACGGCTACCTGGAAATGCCACTGTCTTCTGATTTATGAATGATTTTACATGGCTGCAGTCCAGATGCTGACTTGCCCTCTCTTCTTCTGGGAAGAAGTTCACCTCCAAGATTCTACAGCAAAAACTCTTTCTCTCTTTTCTCTACCTGTGAGTGGTTGTCAGATTGGGGTGCTCGGTGCTCCTTATTCCTCCACACATTATGAGCTTTGTGTGAGCAGCTAACTGTTTTGGTAGCTGGGGGTCTACAGGAGTAGCTTCCATGAGAGGCTGCTACAGGCTTCCCCCGTATTTGACAGAGCCAATGCCAGATGTCTTCACTGGCCAAGGCTGAGACCATCAGCGATGCTTTTATTTTGTCAGTCTCTGACACAACGTATTTAAGAAGACAGAAACATTTCTGTGCCATAGCAGCCAGAAAAAGGAATGAGAATATGTGGGAGCAACAACCCTGTCCCTTTGCAGTCCATGGATATTAGTGGCGGAGCATCTATCCATACCTATCCATCTGCAGCCTGTGGGTGATCCCACACTGGAACAGGGCAATGCTCAAAGCAGGCTGTGACCTTACGGGAAGCCCACACTGGAGCACGATCCTGTGATTCTGTGGAGAGAGAAGCTCATGCTGGAGCAGGTTTTCTGGCAGGACTGTGGGGGTCCTCACTGTGGAGGACCCATGCTGGAGCAGTTCATGAAGAACTGCAGCCTATGGGAAGGGCCCATGCTAGAGAAGTTCGTGGAGGATTATCTTCTGCAGGAGAGTCTCCATACTGAAACAGAGGAAGAGTTTGAGGAGTCCTTGCCTTGAGAATGAAGAAGTGACAGAGACAATGCATGATGAACTGACTGCAATCCCCATTCCCAGTCTCCCCAAGCTGCTGTTGGGGAGGAGATGGAGAAAATCAGGAGTGAAGTGAAGCCTCAGAAGAGGAGAAGGATAAGGGAAAGGGTTTTAAGATTTTGTTTTGTTTCTTATGAACCTATTGTGATTTGATTGGCAATAAATTAATTTCCCCAAGACAAGTCTGTTCTGCCACGATGGTACTTGGTGAAAGATCTGTCTTTATTTTGACCCATGAGCCTTTTGTTATATTTTTCTCTCTCCTATTCAGCTGAGGAAGGGGGGACAATAGAGTGGCTTAGTGGGCACCTGGCATCCAGCCACAGTCAAACCACCACACTAATGTAGGGACAACACAGAATCATGGGAGAGCATTATGACAAATCCAATATCAATAGAGAGCAAAATACAGTGAGTGCTACTTGAGGTACAATTTCTGCTTCTGAGATGTTCTTATGTTACATTATTGCCTTTGCTGCTTCTCATAGATTTCCAGTTGCATTATTAGGAGGATAGGTAATGCACTTGTAGCACAGATGGAGCAGTATGAAGAGGCTGACTGCCTCGGCTACAGTTACAAGAGGAATCTGTCTTGGAATAGGAAACAGACATAAGATTCCCTAATCCTTGTCACTTGTTCTGTCTGGTTGACAGAAGATGCTGGTTTATGTTTCCTCCTTGGGATCTCACTTCTGTTAAAGAGAAGATGAATTATGCTGACATGTTAAGGTCTGCAGAGTTTTTAAATGCTTTGTGTGAACGATGCAAAAATGCAAAACTCGAAACTTTGTAAATGATGAACCTGTGCTTGGTCCCTTATGTGGGGTGTGCTCCTAGTCCTAGTGTATACAAAAGCAAAGTATTGATGCAGTGATCTTCCATTTCCCTTCAAACTGATACTACTGACATTACAAGTAAATGCTTCTGCTTATCATATCAGAAGCTCAAGATCTTGGGATTTTTTTCTCCCTTGCATTGAAACTCTTATGTTCTTTTAAAAGCGAGGTGTAGTTATTTTGATCATGAAACATTTTAAGTACTTTGAAACAGCTGTGTTTAAAGTGGAACACAATTTTAAAAAAGCACTGTCAAGAGCATATAACTTACAGAATCATGGAATCATAGAATGGTAAGGTTGGAAGGAGACCTCGAGGATCATCTAGTTCCAACCCCCTGCCATAGGCAGGGACACCTCCCACTAGCACAGGTTACTCAAGGCCTCATCCAACCTGGCCTT
>WBNM01014486.1:74495-87207 GCA_013399055.1 Ramphastos sulfuratus
CACCTCTCCAGCCTGTCCAGGTCCCTCTGGATGGATCCCTGCCCTCTAGCAAGTTGACTGTGCCACACAACTTGGTGTCATCTGCAAACTTGCTAAGGGTGCACTCAATTCCTCTGTCCATGTCACTGACAAAGATGTTAAACAGCACTGGTCCCAGCACTGACCTCTGAGGGACGCCACTTGTCACTGGTCTCCAGGTGGACATTGTGCCCTTGATCACCACTCTCTGCGTGCGACCATTCAGCTTCTTTTTGTGGGATTTTGTTATGTCCCATTACTCTTCTCTGAGGTAGGTAACATGGGTCCTGGGTTGACTAGCAGCATGACAGAAATGAAGGAAACAAGACAACTTCCCAAGTGTGGTTTCAGCACAGCAGTGCTTGGCACAGAACATGAAATGAGTAAGGGACAAGTACCCTGCTAGCTTTCTATTCTCCCTTGTCCAGTCCTAAACCTAAAGCTGGTCTCGCTCAATACACAATTAGAGGCTCTTTTAATTTCTCTTGATTGACAATTGCCTTCAGAGCTCCTAAGCACAACAGGAGGCTACCAGCATACTCCATTCCCAGGATTAATGAGTGCATTTAATTTCAAGGAATCTGCTCTGGCAGAGGTATAAGGGTCTGTGAAACTCATTGACTCCCATGGACAGCAGACCATGGCACACAGGTAAGCCTTCCATGTAGCTGTTCCAGGTAACAGCTCTCTTCTTTCAGCTGTCAATTGATTTGTGCCAGTTTTTCCTAGGTTTGTGAGTTTGAAGGCTCGGCATTGCCAAGCCAGAAAAGGCCAACTCAGCATGATGATGTTTGAAAACACAGGAATCAACCTGGGCCTTGAGACATCCTAAAATGAAAACCACCCCTAATTTATGATGCCTTTGACAGTTATATACAAGGAGCATCAGGTAGAGAATTATTTCAGATGGCCTGACTGGTGGAGGAAGTCTATCTGCCACCACAGGGCAGGATTTACAGCTCCTGTCATTCAGCACTCAAAGTCACAGATAAATCCAGGACTGAGCTCCAAGTCTGCCTTCTAAACAACCAGCTCCTCAGGCCCTGAGTCAGCACATGCCACTGAGCACCTGTACACCCAAGCAGCCTCTTCAGGATACCCCAGGCCTAAGCTCACTCCCTCTCAGGTTTCTCCTTTCCTTTCCTCCACTCATTACAAGGGATAGTTTCCCTCCATCTCAGGTGCATGTGAATCATGGAGCCAAACATGTGCTACCACAGCAAGCACAAAAGATATTAAGCCACAGCCTTCTGTGTCATGGTTAGGTGTAGAATGACACAGCATGGAGCACTCATGCCCATGGTCCCTTTTAAATGTTAAACTGTGCCATGTCATCTACCTCACTGCACACTTAGAGTGTCTACACAGAAGTGATTTTCTACTACTAGCAATGTTTTTTTGCCTGCTTGTCTGACATAAGACTTTACTATACTAATGTATCAATGCTTCTCCCATTGAGAAAGAGGCAGGAAGCCTCCACAGCTGTTGGAGCACTCCTAGCCAGCTGAAGCCATTATCTCTAAAGGCTTTCTGACTGCATTTGAATACAGTGATTTCTTCCCTCTCATTTCTCCTCGGGTTATTTTTGTATTTCACTCCTTGATATGAATGACATCCTATAAATACCAGGCAGCACACTTTCTGTGCTCTGGGAGCAACTCAGGACAGCAAGCTTCCACTGTGCCTTTCTCTGGCCAGTGTTATGAAAATGAATGAGCAGCATTAATGTGAAAAACATTTCTCCCATTGTTTGCATTCAATGGGAGAAAACAGCTGTCAATACCTACAGAGCTATGAAAAAGTATTAATCTTCAGAGGACTCAATCTCCAGAAGCAAAGCTGGAAGAGCAGAGCACATGTCTGAACCAAGAGGAGGTAAATGGAAATGAGAAGGTAAATTTGAAGCAGAGAAGGATGATGTTTTCTACTTGTAGTCACCACCACAAATGCAGGGAACTAGGGCAAAAAGAATTATAATTTCTCCCTGCATTTGTCCTACAGCTGTCTGTGCCCTGGATTGTGGTATTTGCCTGCTGGTAGAAAAACAACAGAGCTACAGTTCTATTGTAAAGCACATCAAGAGAAAAGACATGGTACAAAGTAACAAAGTTAAATGGCTGCTAAGTATGTGGGAAATCATGAAATAACACCAGCCAACAGTAACTACATCTGACCTGAAGGTTGCATAACTTGGATGGAGAAAGAACCCAGGTACTGATGCACTAAATTAACATCTCTTCAGCAGCATGATGGAGAAACAGAGTTAAGCTTTTTCAGAGAGGCTGCCTTGCATGATGCATTGGTGAGATGATATGGTCTGACAAGTTAGTGAGTGCTTCACCCTTCCTCTTCTGGTGGAGACTTTCTTCCTGCTTCCCACCAGAGACAGTATTGATTTGCTGAGCTCAGACTTACACTGTGGGTGAGAGCTGCTCTGCTCTCTTACACAGCATCTGTCTGAAATGTGTCTGTCTCAGACATCATTTGGGGAGAGAAAATACTTCTTTCTCATGCTGGAATGCAGTACAGTCAGAGATGTCCTGGGCTGGAAAAGGGGGAAAAAAAGAGAACAAAGTCGTAATGTGAAAATTCATAGAGCTAAACAACCAGCACAGAGAACCTGCTATGGTACCTGTAGCTAGCCCGCAGTGTTTCAAGGCACAGTATTACACCTTGAAAGATCAATGTCACACAGAATCAAACAGCATTCACCAGGTTGGAAAAGACTTTCGAGCTCATCACACCCAACCTATTACCCAACATCATCTAATCAACTAGACCTTGACACTAAGCACCACATCAACTTTTTTTTTTTTTTTCTTTTTTTTAAACAGCTCCAGGGACAATGACTCCACCACCTCCCGGGGCAGCCCATGCCAATGGCAAATCAATCTTTCTGTGAAGAACATCAAACATCCCTGACTAATGTATATCATGGGCAGCTGTCTGTGTTGTAGTTAGCTGAAGCTGGAAAGCTGACATGTTAAATGAATAATACACAATTCCCTTTGCACCCTAAAGTGTTCTTCTATAGCAAGAAGCTAGGTAGGGCACAATTAGAAGAGGGACTCCCTTCTCAGGTCCTTAGACACACTGGACATGTGTGTCTCAAAAAATCAGTTGAATTAATGTGCAACTCTTCTGCAGTTCGAGCTCCATCTGTTAGCAAGAGTTTGATGACAATGGACAAAATTTGGAGCTGAATGAAAATAATTTGGGTAGCAGAATAGCATTTAATGAATTTGTCCTGAGGCCCTGAGGTTTGTTCTGAAAGGAAAGTCTGCAATTCATTCTTCTCCAGCACATCACTATAACCAGCCCAGAGCCCTGCAGATGCTTTCCTCTTTGTATTTGATGTCAAATCATGAGGAGCACATAACTAGAATATACAACCTGAAAACCTGTAGTCTTCAACTCTAAAAGACAATTTTAGCTAAGCATCATTGAACTGTTGGAGTGGGTCCAGAGGAGGCCATGAAGATGATCAGAGGGCTGGAGCAGCTCTGCTATGAGGACAGGCTGAGAGAGTTGGGGCTCTTCAGCCTGGAGAAGAGAAGGCTTCGAGGAGACCTTAGAGTAGCCTTCCAGTATCTGAAGGGGGCCTACAGGAAGGCTGGGGAGGGACTATTTACAAGGTCTTGCAATGACAGGACAAGGGGCAATGGGTTTAAACTGGCAGAGGGAAGATTTAGACTGGATGTTAGGAGGAAGTTCTTTCCAGCGAGGGTGGTGAGGCACTGGAACAGGTTGCCCAGGGAGGTTGTGGCTGCTCCCTCCCTGGAGGTGTTCAAGGCCAGGTTGGATGAGGCCTTGAGTGACTTGTGCTAGTGGGAGGTATCCCTGCCTATGGCAGGGGGTTGGAACTAGATGATCTTTGAGGTCCTTTCCAACCTTACCATTCTATGATTCTATGATCTAGCAGACATGACATGTGTAACTGCTATATGGTAAGGATCCATCTAGGTAAAGCACTGTGCTCTGAGTTCTGCACTAGCCTGTGGAAAAACACCTTCCTGTCCTGAGGACAGGCAGTGTACTTCTATGTTTGCTTTTAGAACTGTGAAATTGTCAGTAAGAAGCAAACAGCATTCCACCCAACCCTTATTTAATCTCTAAGGATTTTTTAAATGCTTTTTGTTCTGCAGAGAGTTAATATGGATCTTGTGTGGGGAAAAGCTGGTGGAGTATGACTGCATGTACACAAGCATATGGGCATGATGCTCACAGGTTAGAGGTTTGACAGCAATGGAGTCTATTTATATGGACAGAAGGAAAATATGTTTTCTTTGCTCCCTTCAGGAGCAAACAAGAAGTGAGTGGGTGAGAAATACAGAGAGCATGTCTGTCGCTAACCATCTATGTGCTGGGTGGCTGACAAAGTATGCTGAGAGGGGTGCTGCTGCTTCCACAGCAAGGTTGTGCTGCACTCTTCAATCAAAGTGTCACTTGTACAATCCTGCCATGGCTTGTCCATATTTCTTAGTCTGATTCTGGGGAAAATGTCATGGTTCAAACACCTACATAATCATAATCATTGCAAAAGTACAGGCTCAAAAGTAGAAGTATGCAAGAAGCCAACTGTCGTGGGTTTAAAGAGCCGACAGAGTGAAGCTCTCAAACGAATTGGAGAAAAAACCAGAATTGTATTTGGAGAGAGTGTTACAGATAGAGATTACAAAAGAGAGACAGAATCCATAAGTGAACCCCCCGAATTTTCCCCAACCCAAAACTAAATCTATCATCCCCAGTGCTCCAATTCTCCCCCCCATGCCTCTGCCATCCAAGAGGCCTAAGCACAGCCTCTGGAGGCCCCAACCAGGCCTATCCTTACATGTTTGTCCCGATAACGCAGCTCCTGCCCGGCGCAAGGCTGGAGGGGGAGGAAAGGAGAACAAGCTGGCCTTGCCGTGAGCTTATGAAGAGATAGCAGAATTGTGGGATTGAATAACAAAATCTTCAAGTCCCTAGAGGACTATTTTAATCCTATAGTCCCCAACCTGGGACACCAACAATCTGATACACTTGTTGATTTGCTACTAAACTTTTTGTACCTGTGCAAAGAGAAGAAGGAATATACCTGAATAAGCAAGGTTAGGTAGACAAAAATACAATGCAATGAGACTCCCAAATGTCTGGATTTACAGAGAAAGGAAGATGAATTTTGCTTAGGCAAATACGAACTCTTCAGCTAAAGTAATTCACATTGAAGGAAAAAGATCAAAGAAAAATAGTGAAATTACTCAGCTGAATTTTAATATGGTACTGAGTAAAGACTAAGGAGACTTAGAGATGACAGTAGAAACACTTTCTAGAGATCAAAGTTTAGCTAGAGATAAAAGACAGAACAACAAACTAACGTTTTGTAATTTCCTCCCCACCCCGTTAACATTCTCCATGCATTATTTATGAAGAGACCAACAGACCTTTTTTGAGTGGAGAGCATGTTAGATATATCTTTGATGGGGCTCCTTAAATTTCAGAAAGCATTCCAGTGGTCCCTGGCAAGTTTGCTATCCATTTCAACAGCATTAGAATTGGGTACATGGTAAATCTAACAATGAAAATAAACCAGACACTTTTAGTTCCTTATGGTGTGTCCCAAATAGCTTATAAAACACAAACGCTTCCTCAGTCATTAGGGATGAACAGGTCCCCTGGCATCTTAAATAAAATGCAAAGTGTGGTTCAAAATGGGTGGGTAATAAATTGAATTAATGTGTGAAAGACATAGGCTGATGTCAAAGTGATGTTAAGGGACTGACTTATACTGAGCTTCTCCTTGGAGACAGGAACATAGAGAACTGGTTAGTGCTTCATTTCTAGCACAACTGCCAGCAATCTGTTGCCATGCTACTGTATCTATGTGGCATCTCACTGGTGCATGTAAAGGAAAATCCTGGCCCTCTCAGAATCAGTCCTTGGCTGGGATGCTAGTAGGAGGCTTTCACACATCAGCTGAGCAAGCTGTCATCCTCCAGGTGCAACCTAGAACAAGAGAAGATGAGGACATACCATAGAGTGGTATCTTTCCTTCACCATGACACACTCCTATGACTAATTTACTCTCTGTATTTGCACCGTGGGAGAGACCATGGAGCTGAGTCATGTGCTAGATACCTTTCATATCCCTCAGTGCCTGAGCTCTCATTTTCTGTAGAACTGAACCCATTTAGCATATAAATGTGCCCCTGGGGAAACAAAATGGATAGTGGGATTTGCCAGATGAAACTTCACAACAGCAAATTTAAAGGATGCTGGGAAATCTTTTGAGAGCAAAGGCAGTAAACAACTGAAAATGGAGAAAAGCAACATCATGGAAACAAAACTGAGGTGTAGAAAACAGGAGTAACTAAATGGTTGTATGAGTGAAGGTTAAGAAAATGTTCCTATTGAGTTAGACAAACAGAATTGAAGTAGTCAACAGACCCTCCTTCATCTGGATCTCATTCCTTTTCTTCCCTAAATCAGGCATAACATTTAGCTGTCCCAGTGCTGGAAATACACAAGGTTAGGGGCATATGTCCTGGCACAATGAGAACCAGATTCATGTCCATAGTGAACTCTTGAACTTTCAGTCTAAAATGTCTAAGTTCTGCACTACCCCTTTCTTTTCCAACCAACCATCCATTCTAGCAGTTTTAGCAGCTACTCTTCACACTGAAGTATTTATACAAGATGCTGCAGCTACTGAGCAACTCACAGATTAGTCTGCACTTCCAGGTGCTCACATCCTTTCCATCCCACAGTCTTGTGGCTGGATGCAATACTGCAATGCACTGCAATGTAAGTGCTCAATTGAAAATGACAGTGATAATTTCCTATGGGCTTTGTGAACAGTGATCAGAACCTTTTGCCATCAGTCTCTCTGCAGTGTTTTGTTGGACAGCTTGGGCTCAGCCCAAGCAGTATCAGTGGCAAACCTCCCTTGGAGTTTCCCCAAAGTCAACTGTGTAGCATGTGCTGCCCATCATGGAGAGAAAAAATGCCACAGAAGGGTAATTTGTTGAAGTAAAATTAAGCTTGGCTTGCCTCCTGCGCTACAGCCAGGTGAAGTCCCAGGGGACTGGAAGAAAGGAAACATTACACCCATTTTTAAAAAGGGTAGAAAGGAGGACCCCGGGAACTACTGACCTGTCAGCCTTATCTTTGTGCCTGGGAAGATCATGGAGCAGATCCTCCTAGATGTCATGATAAGGGACATGGAGGACAGGGAAGTGATACAAGGCAGCCAGCATGGCTTTACTAGGGGCAAATCCTGCCTGAACTATCTTTTCTATGATAAAGTGACTATGTCAGTAGATAAGGGATGACCTATGGCTGTGACCTATTTGTACTTCTGTAAGACCTTTGACATGGTCCCCCACATCATCCTGCTTGCCAAGTTGAAGAGACATGGATTTGATGGGTGACTTGTTCAGTGGACAAGGAATTGGTTGGATGGTCGCATCCAGAGGGTGGTGCTCAATGACTTGAAGTCCAGGTGGAGAGCAGTGACAAGAGGTGTCCTTCAGGGGTCCATAGTGGCACCTGTGCTGTTTAATGTTTTTATCAATAGACAACAGGCTCGAGAGCACCATCAGCAAGTTTGCAGATGACACCAACCTGAGTGGTGCTATTGACATGCCAGAGGGATGGATGTCATCCAGAGGGACCTGGACAAGCTGAAGAGGTGGGCCCAGGTGCACCTCATGAGGTTCAACAAGAGCAAGTGCAGGGTTCTGCACCAGGACTAGAACAATCCTCACTATCAATACAGACTGGGGGACGAGGTGATAGAAGGCAGCCCTGTGGAAAAAGACTTGGTGTTGCTGATGGATGAGAAGCTGGACATGAGCAGACAGTGTGAGCTTGTATCCCAGAAGGCCATTTGCACCCTGGACTGCATCAAAAGATGCATTGCCAGCAGATCCAGAGAGGTGATTCTGCCACTTTGCTGTGGTGAAACTTCCTCTGGAGTACTGTCTTCAGGTCTGGAGCCCTCAGTACAAGAAGGACGTGAACCTGATGGAGTGGTCCAGAGGAGATCCACAAAAATGATCAGGGGGTTGGAACACCTCTGCTACGAGGACCAGCCGAGGAAGCTGGGGTTATTCAGCTTGGAGAAGAGGAGGCTCCAGGGAGACTTAATAGCAGCCTTCCAGTACCTGAAAGAGACCTGCAAGAAGCATGGAGAGAGACAGTCTACAAAGGGCTGCAGTGACAGAACGAGGGACAATGGTTTCAAACTAGAGACGAGCAGATTTAGATTGCATGTTAGGAACAAGTTCTTTACAATGAGGGTGGTGGAACACTGGAATAGGTTGCCCAGGGTGGTGGTTGAGGCCCCATCCCTGGAGTTCTTCAAGGTGAAGCTTGACAGGGCTCTGGGGAACCTGCTGACTGTCAGCAGGGTTGGACTAGATGACCTTTGGAGGTCCCTTCCAGCCTGGACCATTCTATGATTCTATGATTCTACAATACAAAACATAGTTTTCCCCTGCTATGGGCTGGTCAATATTTGCAGTTGGAGAGAAGTGTACTCTCTAGGAGGTTTGAGAAAAGCAGTGAGTTTGGTGTAAAAGTGTTAACAGAGCTCATCCTTTCTCCTTGACTGAGAAAGCACCAGAGGACGAGCTCAGATGCAGTAATTCATGGTGGTTTCACAGGAGCTTGAAACCTCTGACCCCATAAACCACCATCAAATGCATGTGACAGCTGCTGGTGCTTCTTCTGACCTTCTCTGGAGTGTAACACCTTGGAGTGACAAGCTGACTAAACAAAAAATCCAGAAAACTGTTCTTTCCAAGCCTTCAGAAAGGTCCCACACCTCACTCTTATCATCTCAATAAAATGTAGCAGAAAAAAAGAACAAAAAATCAGACAGGGAAGGTGCTGTCCTCAAACCTCAGAGGGTGCCAGGGCAGAGGAGGTAAGGTGGGTGTGCAGCAGCCATGCAGCATGGCTCTCTTCTTCAGCCTTGGAGAAACATCAGCAGTTTTACAGGCCGGTTTTACACATTTGTTACAAAACACAGTGAGTTAGAGGATGGGGGTGGCTAAGGCCTCCCCCATGAGGATCCTGTTGGCAGGGACAGCAGCAGCCCTCAGGGCAAGGCTGATGAGGTTTCCTGAAGATCTCAGTACCACTGTTTCTGTGCTGCCAGGCCCTGGCCCTACAGTGCCACCAGCATCTTGGATCTTGCTGCAGTTCTGGCAGCTGCACGAATGTTTTCTGTTGTACTTGCAGGCATGGTCTCAGACAAATCTTTAGTTATCATCATAGACAAAAGGCTTAAATTACTTCCAGTCACATGTGCTGGTTCTGAGAGCTTGGATGGGAGCAGTGCAGCCCATTTGGCTGGCCATGTGGAAGCAAAAACAAGCTCTTAAGATGGAGGCTCTGATCTCTCCCCACAGGGCTGAGGTGAGCAGAAGGGATGGCCCAGTGCCAGATTACTCACAAGCACACAACTTCTAATAAATACGTTATCCAACCTACCAGAAATATATTACAGCTATGTCAGCATTAAAAATCCCTTTATATTTACCCAGGCACCTTTTAAAATGTGTTGAAAGAAATAATTTTCAGTGAAGGTCATGGTATTGGTAAAAGGGAACAAGTCTATATTTCAGCTGGGAAAAAGCACTTGGGGAAGTCCTGGAGAGGAATGTCATCCTGATCTGGTCACCCTGCAGTAACCAAGTATAGCGTGGATCCACTGCAAAAAGACCTTCAGCCCACAGCGAGCTGAGGACAGCTGACATGAATTGATTTAAGTAATATGCTCTTAAAAACCCTCCTGAATGATTGCAAGCTATTAATGTGGCTTCAGAGTGAAGCACTTCTCAAAAGCCTGTTGTTTAATGGACACAGCGTTGTGGCTCCTTCCTGGCCATTACTGTTGCTCATATAGCAACACTGAGTACCTTCAGCTGGCACCTATACAGATACACATACAAGAAAAGGAACAGAGAGGCTACCATTCATGACACAGAAATGGCATCTCAGCCTTAATGATACCAGTACAATTTGTGCTTCTGCAGTGCGTGACGCCTTAATCCACAGCTGAGTGACTACAGGAATGCATATTCCTAGTGTGATGTTACTGACAATGCCTACCAGTTCCAGAAATGCACTGCCCCTCTAACACTGCATATATCAAGGCAATGGCTGCACTCTGCTGCTGTACTTTCCACCCATTTTCTCTAATCTTTCTAGCTGGGTCCTTGTATCAACTGTGAAAGCAGAGGACATCAGAGGACGTAACTACTACATTATGACCCACTGAAGAGAGGGACTCAAGGCTATATTTAAATCAATGCTCCACAGAGAGTGTTCTGCATTGCCAAATAACTCCTTATACATTTACCCATTGTAAGATTGCCATATATTAACATAGTAATGGTGTTACATTTCAACGACATTTTTTCTTCCTTTACTGATCCCAGTTCCTAGCTCCTTTTTGCCTTGACTCTCCTTAGAGTGCAAATTCTAATTTGCAAGACTAAAATACAAATTCTGGGGCTCCTAGAGTAAGAAGGATATGAAATTGTTGGATTTGGTCCAGAGGAGGGCTACAAAGATAATCAAAAGGCTGGAGCACCTCTAGTCTGATGACAAGCTGAGAATATTTGGGTTGTTCAGCCTGGAGAAGAGAAGGCTCCAGGAACACTTTGGAGAAGCCTTGAAGTGCCTAAAGGGGATCTACAGGAAAGATGAGGAAGGGCCTTTTACAAGGTCATTTAGTTACAGGACAAAGTGTAATGACTTCAAACTGAAAGAAGGTAGAATTAGACTAGATGTTTGGAAGATTTTTTCCCCTGGGAGGGTGGTGAGACACTCTACCAATTTGTCCAGAGAGGTCATGGATGTCCCCACTTTGGAAGTGTTCAAGTCAAGTTTAAACTTTGAGCAACGAAGTGTAATGGAAGATAACCCTGCCCATGATAGGGGTTTTGGAGCTAGATGATATTTAAGGTCTCTTTCAGCTCAAAGCATTTGATGATTCTATGAAATTCTGTTTGTGAAGATAAAATTTTGTAACTATTATATGTCCCCTGGAAGAGAAATTATTTTGTGTTCTCTTAAACAAATTATTTAGATAATATCAAGTCTGCTCCAGGCTGATTTGGTTTTTTTGAGTTGTAAATACATTTTAGTATGCCACCCTAATAGAAGTTATATCATAAACATTCATGTTATTTTAGGTATTTTAGGAGTATATTTTAGGTATAACTCACCAATACTCACAGTGAAAGACATGTGAGTAAAAATGCAGTATTATATCATAGAAAGGGAGAAGTTTAAAAAAAAAAAAAAGTAGCTGTCATGGATTGAGTTGAATTTGCTGCTGATATTCAATACCATGCTGCTGTCATGCCAGCTTCAAAATGAAAGTGCTGGCTGGAGCAAAGTGTCATGGGGCTTGAAATTCAGATAGGCTTCCTGTTCTGATTGCTGCTTCTGGTTTTCTGGGTTTAGGGTGTTAGTCTTTTGCACTGGGTGGGCTGTGGGTTGGGGAATAGTATAGGTCACTGGCTTCTACTGCTGCTTCTTCATTTTGCTGCACTTTCCTCCAAACAGGCTAAGGTAGTTGTGCATTGTATGATCTCATTTCCAGTAAAACTCTTTATCTCAAGCTGGAGGGGTTATTTTTGCATTTCTTTCCCTCTCATCTGTGCAGGGGGAGAGGCACTTGTGAAAGCAGGCTGTGTTAACCCAGGATATCAACTTTAAAAAAAAAGGAGATATTCAAGCTGCATCTATCCTGAAGGACACATGCTTTGAGGAGAATCCATTCTGCCCCCAAGCTGCCCAGCTCTGAGGACTAGCTGCAACTCACCCCATCTATTCACTAGGTGCCCCTCCAAAGGAGACTAAACATGGCACAGCATGGAAAAACTAATAGTTTCCACATGTCATGCCCACATCTCAAACTGGCTTGCTGTTCAGGATGTGATGAGGACAAGCACCCAGACAGACGAGACTGGGTAATGGGAAGTGGTCTCAGGTTGAACTGCTCTGAATGTTTAACTTGCATCTTTCATGCTAGGCAGCTCAATGGTGTGCACTGAGAATATCAAGCACTGAGTGTATTTCAGCTGTCTATCAGAGAATAAGAGGAGAAGGAAAAGAGAAGATGAGAGGAAAATGAATGGAACTATTGCTCTGGCATAGTAATGACAAGGGGAGATAAGAGAAGGGAAGTTTAGAGCTGGAGGGGCAAAAATTGCTAGATAAGGTGGTTTCTAGAAGATAGTAGGAAATCCTGATTTTCAAACATTGAGTCATTAAACTCAGGAAAAAAAAAGAAAAAGAAAAGGCAATGGTTACAGTTTCAGACTCACCAGGCTGTCACTGAGTTCCACAGAAGCTGTGAGCCAGGAGCACCTACTACTTATGTGGAAAAAAAAACCACACCACAGCAAGACATGGGGCATCCTGGTGGACAGCAAGTTCTGCATGAGCCAGCAATGAGCCCTTGTGGCCAAGAGAGCCAATGGTATCCTGGGGTGCATCAGGAAAAGTGTGGCCAGCAGGTGTAGGGAGGTTCTTCTCTCCCTCTTCTCTGCCCTGGTGAGACCACACCTGGAATACTGAGTCCAGTTTTGGGCTCCTCAGTTCAGGAGAGATAGGGACCTGCTGGAGAGAGTCCAGTGGAGAGCCATGAGAATGACTAGAGGTCTTGNAGAGGTCTTGAGCATCTCCCCTATGA
>WBNM01014487.1:15493-32295 GCA_013399055.1 Ramphastos sulfuratus
TTCCATGTCCTTCCTGTGCTGGGGGCTCCAGAACTGCACACAGGACTCCAGGTGGGGCCTGACGAGAGCAGAGTAAAGGGGCAGAATCCCCTCCCTTGCCCTGCTGCCCACACTGCTCTTGCTGCAGCCCAGGACTCGGTTGCTGTCTGGGCTGCACTCACACTGCAGCCTCATGTTGAGCTTTTCATCACCCCAGACCCCCAGGGCCTTTTCCTCAGGGCTGCTCTCAGCCATTCACCACCCAGGTTACACCAAACTCATCACAGTACAAGCATCATACTTATACATACACAGTACCATATTTATATTATAAAACAGGATAACACTAACAACTCATTAAATCTATGATCAAATACAGCTATACAGACCACTACTACAACATATGTGTGTTTGCCATCCCACTCTTGTTCATCTGGTTATTTCTACCTACAAGATCATGCACTGACTGAACTAGACTGGGTTTTCACACCATGTCTCCAATTTCTAAAGTTAATTTTGGAAGCAAACCTCTTAGACCATTTTGACAGGTTTCCCAGGATGGTGTCAGCTGCACTTCTGAGAGGCATACTTGATTTCATCAGGCATGCCATTAAGGAAAATAATGAATAACACTGGAATTTGAAGAGATCCCATTGAGCTTTCACCCATTTTGATGGTGCAAGGCTATCTGAGGGCAGTTTTCCATCCAGTTTTATAGAGAATCCTACAGCAGACAAAACCAGGTTGGGATACTCAAATTGCTTATGAGAGCACTGCTATGAGACAAAATCTCTAATTAATTTGATACCTTTTAAATCTATTGCTTCTGCTTGCATGCAAGGCCTGTCAGCATCCCATAGCATAAATGGAATGATCATGGAACAAAAACATGCAACAGGTTTTCCTGTACCTCCATTTTATATACTGGGCAACTACAAATACTTGCCTCCTTTTCTTAATAGCATATCTGCTCTATTCTAGCTGTCCATCAACTCATCCACCCTACTAACTTCAAAAATAGATCTCTTTCAGATATCTGAGAGGTCATTGTCCAGTTTTTTAAGCTCAGTGAATGTTGGAGCATCAAAGATATTCTTAATCTACTCTTTTCTAACTGAATGTCTTGGTGTTGAAACACCAGATCAAAAATTAATAAATAGGAAGGTACTGTTTTACCTCCAGCATTCTGCAGATATATTTCTTACTTAGGTAGCCTTTGCAGATACATTTCTTACTTAGGTAGCTTTTACTGGCATTTATCTAGCCATAAGCCTGTTCACCTCACTGGATGAACACAAATACAAACCACGTGTTACAGTCCTGAGGTTATGCTTAACTATAAATAAGAATTAGATCTTTCCAGAGCATTCAGTTAAGGGGATGGATGAATTTTTTTCTAAGAGACTAAGCAGAAAAATATCAGAGGTAAAATTCATTTCATTGGTTCTGCAAATTTCCATGTAGTTTAGGAATACAGAGTGTTCTCTCCTCCTTTTCTGCTGCTTCTGGCTTGCTGCTTGCCTCTCTCTGCCCTTATTGCTGCCTAGTTGTTTTGATTGGTGAGAGGTACAAGGCAGGGAAGAGTAGACTGTCTGTGTACAGCCTCTGGACCTCTTTGTGTCCAGAGGGGAAGAGAGACCTCCCTCCCTGGAGGTGTTCAAGGCCAGGTTGGAGGAGGCCTTGAGTGCCCTGTACTAGTGTGAGGTGTCCCTGCCTATGGCAGGGGGTTGGAACTAGATGATCCTTGAGGTCCCTTCCAACCTTACCATTCTATGATTCTATGAAATATTGTACAATGTTACACAACATTGCACAATAACTGTAAATATACATAATAAACATATACAAGGCACCTTTTATACTTCTATGTTTAGTCCACTTTTGTAAATATAACTTCATTTAGCTTCCAAAATTCTGAGTAGGGTGGGAAATGGGTTGGACTTGATGATCTTTGAGGTCTCTTCCAACCTTGCTGATACTGTGCGTGAAATCTACTCTGAGGATAAATTTCCAATTTGTTGGGCTGCAAATCTAAACCACACCACCATGCCACAGGATGGAGAAATATTATTTCTTTTCATGATGCAGTCATCCTCCATGTTCATGGGACAGATAACTGCACCTTTGCTATTTCACAGGAGTTGTGTGATTTGTAGACACTTTCAATAACCAAGAAAACATTGCTCACCTATTTAATGTAAGGGATGCAACTCATTCACGATTCCAAAAGATTACCCTCTCCATGATGCACTTAAGGAACTTTTGCTTTGAGTAATTTCTTGAATTTGCAATTTGGTAATAAACCTGTCAAATGCCTCAAAGATGAAATGCTATTCTGGCACCAGACTTCAGTTTAGTTGTTTCCTTTAATTGTGCTTTCATTTCATGGTGGATACACACATGGGTTCTACTTCAGAAATCACCTCAGTGTGGGAAATATTTCTTCCTTTTCATATGGAGATCTGAAACTTTTTTCCCCTCATTAAGATCTCTACATTTCTGTGCTTCTGTGATTTTTAAGGGACTTCCAGAGATTGAGTCCAACCTCCCTGCCAAGAAGGATCACCCAGGGTAGCTCATATAGGGATGCATCCAGGTGGGTTTTGAAAGCCTCCAGAGAAGGAGACTCCACAACCTCTCTGGACAGCCTGTGCCAGGGCTCTGTCACCCTCACTGTGAAGAAGTTTCTCTTCCTGTTGAGGTCAAACCATCCATGTTCCAGTTTGTAGCTGTTGCTCCTTGTCTTATTGCTGCTGACCACCAAAAAGAGTTTGGCCCCCTCCACTTGACACCCATCTCTCAGATATTTGTACATATTGATCAGATCCCCTCTCAGCCTTCTCTTCTCCACACTACACAGCCCCAGGTGTCTCAGTATCTCTTTGTAGATGCTCAAGTGCCCCAATCATCCTTGTGGCTCTCTGCTGGACTCGCTCCAGCAGGTCCCTGTGTCTCCTGAAATGTGGAACCCAAAATTGGACACAGTATTCCAGGTGTGGCTCACTAGGGCAGAGTAGAGGGGGAGAAAAAAATCTCCCCCAACCTCCTGAACATGTTTAACAATTTCACCATAGCGATGCAAAACATATGTGCTTCCTTCATGCAGTTTACAAGGAAACAAAAAGTTGCAGCAGATCAAAGACAACATGCATTAAAGAACTGCATAAACATGTCTTCTTCAGCATCCTAATCACCTGACACCCCCTGATAACCTGAAGGCAAGAAGGCTACTGAACAATGCAGTCCTTTTCCAAGCTTCTGCGCTATAGTCCTTGAATATCCAAGTCAGAATCCCACAGTATCACAGAATGGCAGAGGTTGTAAGGGACCTCCAGAGATCACCTAGTCCAACTTCCCTGCTAATGCAGGTTCACCTCAATCAGGTTGCACAGGAACATGTCCAGGAGGTCTGGAAGGTCTCCAGAGAAGGAGATTCCACAACCTCTCCAGGTAGCCTATTCCAGTGCCCCATCACCCTCAAGCTAAAGAGGTTTTCCCTTTTATTTAGGTGGATATTCCTGTGTTCTAGTCATACTGGCAGGTCTTCTCTCAGTTTGTAATCAACATATTTTGTTTGTAATATGTCATAAGCATCTGGTATAGAAAGCAGATGGATGGATAAGAGGAAGTGTAGAAACCTGCAGTGCATTTCTTTCACAATGCTAGAGAATTTCTTCAAAGCAAAGATCATCCTTGAAGCAGGTGAATTTATTCTTTTTAAAGATGTCATTTCCATCCATTTCTAAAATAAAAACAGAGTCCTACAGCAGTTCTTGATTACATCTGCAACATTAGCTTCCCAGGTCTTCTTGGAAACAGAAAGGTTAATAAAATATTTTGGAAGAAGTTTCAGAAAACATTGCTATGTTATTAAAGGAAGGTTCTGAAGGAGGAAAGAGATTTTAGAAAGAATTTCTTTTATTACAGCATCAGGTAGACATATTGACGAGCAAAAAGGGAAAAAAAGAATCAATACTGGAATTCACATTGCCTTTCATTCCCTATGTTTCACATCCATGTTTCCCTTTATGCATCTGTGCAACTTTATCTGCAAGAAATTTTACTGGTAGAGAAATGGAAATTTATGAGTTGCTTCCAATACACCCNAGGGACTGGAGGGAAAAGGCTGATAAGGAGAGGCTGAAGGAGCTGAGCTCAAGGGGGAACCTTATCACACTCTACAGCTACCTGAAGGGAAGCTGTAGTAAGGTGAGGGTCAGGCTCTGC
Organism: Ramphastos sulfuratus; assembly: GCA_013399055.1. Classification (NCBI taxonomy): domain Eukaryota; kingdom Metazoa; phylum Chordata; class Aves; order Piciformes; family Ramphastidae; genus Ramphastos; species Ramphastos sulfuratus. Next base: position 19,700 of record WBNM01014487.1, read on the forward strand.
TCCCAGGCAACTTGTGACAGGACAAGAGGGTATGGCCTGAAGCCGTGCCGGGGAGGGTTAGGTTGGATGTTAGGAATCACTTCCTGATGGAAAGGGGAATTAAGACACTGGAATGGACTGCCCAGGGAGGTGGTGGAGTTACTGTCCCTGGAGGTGTTGAAGAAAAGCTTAGATGTGGCATTTAGTGCCACGGTCTAGTTGATGCGGTGGCATTAGGTTATAGGCTGGACTGGATGATCTCAGAGGTCTATTCCAGCCTCAATAGTTTTGTGATTCTGTGAAGGAAAAGATTGGAACATGGAAGCTTATTTGTAACTCTCAGTTTCTTTATGAACCATACTAAGTAGCAGAAATCTTTCATAAGGGTCAAACAAGTGCAGAAAACAGTGATGCAGAGAGCCACTCAGGTATTTAATGAAAGCCACTGACAACCCTCTAAAGCTGTAAATTGAAACTGAAAATGTGCATCTGAATGTTGGGATTAATTTTAGTAAAACAAACCTCCAAAATCACCATCACAAAACAAACCCCAAAACAAAACAAAACACACTCCAACACGTCACCAACCATAGAGCAACAACAACAACCACCAAAAAATTGAAACAAAAAAAATCCCCACAAACACCACACAAAACCCTACCAACCAAAGGGAAAGAAAGAAAAAAACCCACACAAAACAAACCACAACCACCAAACAAAATAACAACAAACCAGAACCAACAAAATCCCACAAAATAGGGAAAAAAAAACCAACCAACACACCCAGAATTACTTCTGTTCCACTATCATAGGCAGATCTTTAACACAGCCAGGTCATACCCTCCCAATCAATTTAATAAATTTCTCTGGTTATATTCTCCCTTTCAGGGAAAATTTTAGCTACTGAAATTGCTTCTTTTATACTCCCAATGGCCTCCTTCCCAGTGGCACTACCCCACAATGCCTCTCCATAGTATGTAGGCTTCTTGCTAGGGTCTTGTGTTTGCAACAACGGGGCCAGCACTGCGCTCTCACAATTTTATTCCCACCTCCATGGGGAATGGCTCTACACCATTCCATAAAGCTGCCAAATCTTCCTCTACTTCTGCCTTCTCCATATTTAAAAAGGGGTGGGTGGAAAGGGAAAAATGATAGTCACTTCTGCTGATAAAACACTCAGAATGTTACACAGGAGAAGCATCACATGCACAGTAAGTAACTGCAATAAAGAAAGAATTACTACAAAAAAAGTTTTAAGCGCTACAAGTGCTGTGGGAAATTTCTGCCCCTGATTTTCTTTTTATGCTGTTCATACTTGGATGGGTTACTCTTAGGTTTATCATAAAGAGTTTCCTCATGTGTGCAAATTTAAAGGGCTGTTTTATAGATCATAAAAATATGTACTCAATTACTTCAAATAACACTTGGGGAACTGCATGTAAATGGTGCATAAATTGCTCGATGAATCAAGTCAAAGTCGCTTTCAGAAGCAGGAACCTGGGGGTAGCCAACATCAACAAACACATACACACTGTTAAGAAGGGAAAGCTTATTACTGCTGAGTAGTTTTCATCTGTGCTGTAAATAAAACAAGGGCTTTAAAAAGCAAAGAAAAGCCACTTCAGATACACATCTGCAGCAATTCTATTATTAAAATTAGTAGTGGCTCAGGGACAATCCATGTACTTTGTGTCAATACTGTTTTGATTTGCATTACAGGATACTTCTACAGCCTATAGATTTCTGAAACAGCTTATTCTCCACTATAGATGTTCCCAACAAGCTTACCTCAACCCCACATATCATCAGCTGTAAATCAAAGGTTTGATGCTGCAGAGCTCTAGCAAAATGAATTCATGAAGTTGGAATTCTCCTCTTGCCCTCTGTCAAAATGCCTGATTGGCTCTCTGCATCACCATCATCAAGGCCTCTAAAATATATTTATGTCATGTGTTATAGTAGCATGCTTTAAAACGCACACATAGCCATTGATTGGACACTTAGTGGGTTTTGTCTTTTTGGTTTTTACCTTTTGACCCATCAAATTTTTGGTTCAAATCCTACTGAAATTAAGAGCAGACTTTTTTCAGTTGATCTCAGTTATAAGTTCACAGCTGCAGGCTCAACAACATAAAAGCAAAGCCTGATCTTTTGGGGCTTTTTTACACCAAAGCTTCTGCTAATATACATGGGAGGCACTAAGAACTTCAATTGTAAACAGGGTTGCCACAACCTGACCAGTACAGAAGGAGGACAAATAAAAGTCTCTATTGGTTGTTCCTTCAGAGTAATTACATTACTCTGTGACTGCATGAGGAAAATGCCTCTTAGGGCAGAAAGCAAGCTGCTGGTGGAGGAGTGCTGAGAAGCCATGTGGTTTGGCCCTCACTTTCTCTGCCCACATTTGTGCTGGGCAGAGTCACCCAGAAGCTCCCAGAGCAGCACATGCTGTGGGAAAGAGCTCACCCCTACCCCAGGCATCATAGAGCTTCTCTGCAGCTATGAAGCACTGCAGATAATGAAGCCCTAACAGTGTGTGATGGTTTGGGAGTTCCCTGCCTCTCCACACTTTTTAAAAATCCCCCAGACTAGACTCAGCCAGCTGGAAGTTAAGGACTGAAGCTCTATTTACAGCTCAGCACAATGTACAAGCAGAGATAAACACAATAGACAGGAATATTTACAGACATATACAAGTTAAAGGTAATACAGAAACACAACACCCCTCCCAGAAATCAGAGTCCCCAGGAGGGGCTCCCAACCACCCTTCCACCTTCTCCTCACCCCTACCTTACCCCAGGGTTTGTCTTACATGCAAGGTGAGTTTGGAGGATCAGCCAAGGGGGGTTAGAAGTAGAGTGGTTAGTGAGGTTATTCAGCAGAGAGGGAAGGACCCATTGGCTCCCAGAGAGAGACTGAGAGACTCAGTCTTATCTGTTTTGTATTCTTATACCTCTCAGCAAGCCTATGAGTGAAGTAGACATCACCATTGTTTGTTTTTCACAGCCTATTATGTATTTTTATCCAAATATTCCAACTAGCCTCAAACCAACACACTGTGCCTTAGCATATTGGTATTATTCCTACTTTACCTTTATCAAACACCCTGTAACTGTGGGCAACAAAACATTTCTCAAACATTCAGTTGTCTTCAAGGCTCTCTTGAGCAAGATCAGTGAAAGAGGCACAGGAGATTTGAATGGTTGTTCTTAGTCATCAGGTCGTTTAATGGTTGTGCAAGGGGCACAGATTTTATGACCTGTTTATAGAATAATTTGTTGATACTTCCATCTGGAAAACAGAGCAAAGGAGAGAAGATCTACAGCGCTTTGAGACAGGGGCTTTTGACTTTATGTTGACTACTGCATTATGAGACTGCACTAGAAGCAAAGAAACTCAGTGTTTGAATATAAAAAGGAAATTGTCAGTCAATAAATACTAGTTCTGTCATGCAGCAGTGTTATAAACCACAGCAATCACTCCACACAGAGCACAGGCCCTGAAATATAGCTTTGTCTTCTTTATCAGTTTTAAACAGTAATTGCTCTTGAAGGCAAATGAATCCAGAAGTCTGCTTTCCACTGTGCACTTCAAATCATCAGTCTCCAGTTAACAAAAAGTATCTGGCTGAACCTACTGCTTCTAACAATGCAGTTCAAAATAATTCATGTTGTGTTTGTGAAGGAAAAGTACTTTTTTTTTCCCCCTCAAGTGTTCTCTCAGCCTTTAATTCAAGAATATCTCAATACCTCACACTTGAAAATAAATGGATATATGCTATGCCAATTGCACCCACCAACAGTGCTTTGTATCACATTCCCAGCCTGTCTTTTCACACTGCTATTGATGCACAGAATACATTCCTCATAAAGACAACTTCTTGCCCTCTTCAAAGTTGTCCTTGTGGCTAGTGCCTTTCATGACATCTATTTGAATCAAAAGTAAGAATCTTGGACACTGTTCCAAACATCATGCTGCTCAGGAGCTCCAGAGCAGCATGATGCTTGGAACTTACACTGCCTCTCTCTCAACAACAGGAATACTTCCTTTTTATATTCGGTTGCTCTCTGCCTGTTACTGAGTTCACGATTTAAAGCAAACACTGGTATGTGTTGTGATGCAAAAAGCTTTGACTAAAGCAGTGGAACATCTTCCTTATGGTGAGAGCTTAAGGGAGCTGGGGCTCTTTAGCCTGGAGGAGACTGAGGGGGGACCTCATTCATGTTTATAAAGACGTAAAGGGTGAGTGCCAAAAGGAGAGAGTGAGGCATGTCTTGTTGATGCCCAGTGACAGCACAAGGGCAATGGCTGGAAGCTGAGGCATAGGAAGTTTCATGGAAAAATGAGGAATTTTTTTTTTCCACCTGTGAGGGTGACAAAACATTGGAACAGGCTGCCCAGGGAGGGTTGTGGAGTCTCTCTCTCTGGACCTGCCTGGATGCATTCCTGTGTGATCTGGTATAGGTGATCCTGCTCTGGCAGGGGGATTGGATGATCTTTTGAGGTCCCTTCCAGCCCCTGACATTCTGGGATTCTGTAATTGTGTTAATTGCACCAGAAGTTTGTTATCTTGGACTTCAGCAGAGCAGACCTTGGCCTCTTCAGGGATCTGCTTGCTAGAGTGCCCTGGGTTAAAGCCCCGGAGGGAAGAAGGGCTAAAGAAACCTGGTTAATATTCAAGGATCACTTCCTCCAAGCTCAGGAGCACTGCATGCCAACAAAGTCAGGCAAAAATGACAGTAAGCCTGTGTGGACAAACAAGGAGCTCCTGGAGAAACTCAAAACACAATGTGAAAAGCAAGGACAAGTAGCCTTGAAGAAACACAGAGAAATTGTTGAGCAGTCAAAGATCAAGAAAGCTAAAGCACTGATAGAATTACATCTGGCCAGGCAACAACAAAAGCTCCTGTAAGAACATCAGTGATAAAAGGAAGACTAGAGAAAGTGTGGGTCCTCTCCAGAAGGAAATGCAAGAACTGGTTACCCAAAATTTGGAGAAGCTTGAGGTAAATCAATGACTTTTTTGTCTCCGTCTTCACTTGCAAGTGCTCCAGCCACACTGCCCAAACCACAGAAGGCAAAGGCAGAGACTGGGAGAATGAAGAGCTGCCCACTGTAGGAGATGATCAGGTTCAAGATCATCTAAGCAATCTGAAGGTGCACAGCTGCCTAACAAGAGACATACCTAAAAAGTCTAAGCATTGACTTACAGATGGTTTTCAGTTTTAAAGATGTGGTGGATGTTTTAACCCTTAACCTAAAGATACTCTATCAGTGGGTTCCTTAAGAGAAAAACTGAATTGTGTTTTTATCATCAATCAAAAGCCTCCTCTGTGACAACAGTTTGAAGGACCTAATTCTTCAGAAACTACTATGTCTGTGGGAGACAGCATGCAGACAGAGACAAGAGAACTACATGGCACATAGAGGAGTATCCACCACTGTGATCGTGCTGTGGACACTCTCACTTGTCCAGAGAGCTGTGCATGTGGCATTTCAGCTTGAAATAAATGGCAGGCAAATATTGCAGAGGAGTGGACAACACAAAAGCACATTTCCATCTGAACTGCCAGTATTTGAAGTAAGCATGCAAATGTATGGGAGCTCCTCACCCCACCACACTTTGTAAAATCCCCCAGCCTAGACTCAGCCAGCTGGAAGTTAAGGACTGAAGCTCTATTTACAGTTTAGCACAATGTACAAGCAGAGATACACACAATATACATGAATATTTACAGAAATATACAAACTAAAGGTAATACAGAAACACAACAGCCCTCCCAGAAATCGGAGTCCCCAGGAGGGGCTCCCAACCACCCTTCCACCTTCTCCCCACCCCTCTGCCTTAACCCAGGGTTTGCCTTACACGCAAGGTGAGTTAGAAGCAGAGTGGTTAGTTAGGTTATTCAGCAGAGAGGAGAGGACCCACTGGCTCCCAGAGACTGAGAGACTGTCTTGTCTATATTTGTCTTCTTATTCTTACGCCTCTCAGCAAGCCTATGAGTGAAGCAGACATCACCACTGTTTTCTCTTCACAGCCTATAATCTAATCTAATTTTCTCCGTTGAAATATTCCAATTAGCCTCAAACCAGCACAGCAAATCAGATGTGTTTGTGTACAACCTCTTAGAACTCTGCTTACTTGAGGATACCACCAGAGAAGCATTTTTGTGCAAGGATTCACCAGTACTTCTTGAAGCAACTGATGACTGGATGCAGACCACTAGACTTCTAAGTTCAGACAGTAAGGAGCATACAATGTTTTCTCTTGGCTACCTATACATGTACTACAGTACAGAGAATTCAAACAGGCCAGTGATTCTGTCATCATTTAATACAAGGCCAAATTCTGTTCTTCCATTTAGCATGAAACGCTGCAATAAATTCAGTGACATTTCCATGAATTTAAATGCCCCAAGGATTTAAATCCTACTAATGCAAAGCTCAGCCACAAAACTTTAGACCTCACAAGGTCTAAAAAGTAACTTTCAGGGTCAAGGCTTAAATAGGTGACCTTCTGTAAACCCTATGGCAGGGGGAAATTTTACTTTCAAACTAATCTTTTGTAACTGTCTTAGAGAAGATACAGTATATCTCATTTTTATATCCATCAGGCCCTCTTTAGTGTGGATTAATATAACCAGTAGTCTTTGTAGAAAAGAAAGATTTTTGACCTTCAAGACTAAATTTTTTTTCCTGCTGTATCTAATGACATTGCCAGACCACTGATGAGTGACTTTACAGCACAGAAGGTGTTCTCATTTTCAAGCCTCATATGTCACAACCCAACAAAAGCCTGTAGCGTTACTGTATGGCTTCCATGCAGAAATTCATGCTTCCCTCCAATCTGAAAGCTTAGATTGCTCCTCTGGTTAAAGTAGACAGCAGTGCTATCTTTATCAAGCTGTTGGATGCTTCATCTGATTGCCTGAGTCATTGGCAAAATAGCTTGAGGCTAGACAGGTATTTTACTCTTAAGAAACAGATGGTGATGCACACAGGAGATTTGAGAAACGCATTCTCATTGCAGCAACAGATCTCTATAAAAGTATCTGTGCAATTTATTATGGTTTATACAAGATTTTTCTTATTGCCCTCTACTACTCCACCATTAAAAGTACTGTGTTTGGAAACAGGCCTCACCACAAAGGAGTTTTACTTTCTGGGAAGAAACATCAGCAGAAAAGAATAATAAAATCTTTTTTCTGTGCAGCAGTTATTTTGGCAGAGACCAATTCAGAAAAGTAATGCTGAAGATTAACATTAAAGAACTTTTTGTCACCAGTGCCTGAAACTGTTTTCTGAAGAAGGTGCAGTAGATTGATATTATTTCTTTTTTTGTATTAACAGCTTGGCAGTGGGGGCTGGAGGGGAAGAGAAATTAAATGCATTCTAGTTGCAAGCGTTTCCTGATTATTATTTTGCTGTTTTGTCATCCAGTTATCTGTCTGCACTTCTCATGGTAATAGCCAAACAGTTTATTAAAGATACACAAATATTGTTTTCTTCCAGTGCAACTGATGTTAAAATAAGTGAGCATTGCAGGCCAATGTACCCTAGCAGAATATTTAGTAGCAGAATCACATTCCTAATGCCAGCTCTGTAGTTTGAAACGAGCATCATGTGGCTAGCACTGTTCCTCAGTTTTCTTAAGAGTAACTAAACTTTGTCTTCAGAATGATCACAAAATCAGGAGGTCACAAGAGAGAGGAAAGAAAACTACTCTTATTTGCCTGTATTTCAGTTTTCATTTTATTTTGGACTGCTAGATTTGGACTTCCATATTTGGCAAGGACTTTGGAGATAAAGGAAAAAATGAGTACCAGTTCTTTCCTTAAAAGTGCCAAGATGATGAAGCATAATGACAAAGATCTTATTCATATTACTTAGAAAAAGAGTCACTTAGATTCTAAAACCAGCAAACAAATAAGCTGGTAGCTACCTCTTAAACCCAGCAATGTTTGCAGCCTTATCTGTCACAATAGGAAAAAAAAAAAAACAAAAAACAACCCACCCACAAAACCAAAACAAAGCAAAGAGCATTTTACAACTTTATTAATAATACAATTTAATATTAAACCTTAGCACCATAGGTTGCAACCAGAAAATATTATCACAGTATCGCCAAGGTTGGAAGAGACCTCAAAGGTCATCAAGTCCAACCCATTACCACAGACCTCAAGACTAGACCATGGCACCAAGTGCATGTTCAGTACTGTGTTACAGTAGCAATTAATTTAGAATTAGATAGTAACAGTGTAGTAGGAACTGCAACACCTCAGCAATTGCTCTGAAGAGACAGAATTCAGATTTGTCACTGCCTTAGGAAAATACACTGCAGTGTTCTGCTTTAATCAGTTTATGTTGTTGCCAGCACTAATTCCAGATATGAACTTAGTATTTGCCAGCATTTGACTTTTTGTGCCTATGTCTTTCAAGAATTTGTAGTTTCTAGCACTGGCCATCTTTACAGAAAACACAAGAAAGAGTAAAACACTAAATATGTAACAGCCTACGATGGTTTGCTCCTCAGTGCTGCTCAAACAGAATGAAGACAAATAAATGTATACAATTGCTAGGAAAACTAAAGTGATGATAGCATTTAATAACCTAGAGAGTCACAAAAGGTGATAGACCTCAGTGATTTCTCAAGGTATGAAGATGTAAGAGAGAGAGAGAAAATTAGCAACGTTGTAAGAGTTTCTACTTTCCAACTAAGGCTGTTGCTTGCTTTCTTACAGCTTTTGCAGACCCTGCCAATACTACCTATTCTTCAAGAAAGGAAAGATAAACTACATGAGGTATTACAACAGATTGACACATTTCATAAAGAAAGGAACGTGGGTGACATCATTCCTCCAGCTGCTCAGCATGAGGGAGGTCAGCTGGAGATAATCCTTGCCAAGCACATCCAACAAGAACAGATGAAGAGTCAAGTTTTCACATCATCATAATCATAGAGTGGTAAGGTTGGAAGGAGACCTCACGGATTATCTAGTTCCAACCCCCTGCCATAGGCAGGGACACCTCCCACTAGTACAGCTCACTCAAGGCCTCATCCGACCTGGCCTTGAACACCTCCAGGGAGGGAGCAGCCACAAGCTCCTAGTGTCTCACCACCCTCACTGGAAAGAGCTTCCTCCTAACATAATCTTCACTTTGAGCTTGTGGATTCCTTTCTGGATGAGCAGACTTCACATCATTTCAAGGGGTATGTCTAGCCAAAGGGAAATGGAGCCAGGCAGCAGCCACCCTTGGTGGCATTGTTCCGTGGCGAACTGGTTGCTAATAAACCAGAAAATCCACTGCAGTAAATCCTGACTGTAGAGGTAGAGGTATTACCTCTAGCTTCTTGGCTTTGCTCACATTAATGTATGTTCACTGTGGGCACATTATGAGGGAATAAACAATTTTATCTAGGCCACTAATGCTCTGATTTTGTCCTGAAATTTGCAAGGTGGTGAGGAAGATTCCCTGCAAATCCATACGGACACGCTTTGTGGTTCTTGGCCACATTCCAGGATTTACAAGTCTCTTTCTCTCATCCTGTTAACATAAAAATCATTAAATGTACCTTGATGCACAAGAGGGAATGGGTATCAATCATGGTACCATTAGGTAACATATTGCTTATAATGCAGACATTTGGAAAACTGGAAACTGATTTTATCAAGTAGAGCCTGAAAGCCTCTAAGAAAAGATTCTCCTCATAGGTCTGGCTGCCAGAGGCAATTGCCTGAGTCAAGCAGACGAAGACCTCAGTCCTGTTGGGCCTTGCAGCCCTGCCAGAGCCCTTGTTCATGCCCCCTGCAGTATGTCCTATACTGTCCCATGCCTGCACCTCTGTCCCTTCAGGCTGTTGACCCCCATCTAGCTTCCCCACTCAGCTCTCACCCTGACATTTCCAAACCCAATTATTTCACAAAATCATGTGAAACTAGCAGAGTCCTTGCAAAATGCTTAAGCAAAACAATTCCATAGCTCTGCATTTTGTGTGTTGTTTCAGTTATGTTGACATTCCAAATTTCCTTCTGATTCAGTGAAATCAAACATTTGAAAAATCCTGAAATGTAAGCCCACATAGAAATAATATCAGTCAGTAAAGCAGTATGAAGCTCTTAGCAAGCAATACATCAGCTAAAGAATCACAGAACTTGAGAAGCCCTAGGCCCTGATATCCATTTCACTAGGCAGAAATTCAGCTTCCTCCTCCAGCTCAAAAAACAAATTCTGAAAACCTGAAAAGTAATACAACTCTCATAGCTTTTCCTGCAAGAAAAAGTTGGAGGATGGAATATGCTAACTGCATTGCTCATCAATTATTGTTTCTTTTTCTGAGTGTTTGTTTCTGGCATGAAAGTACTCTAGGTAGGAAAGTCATTGCAGATACTTGTGCAAACCACATTCAATTTCAGAGAAGTACTTCCCATTGACTTCAATGGTCTTAGAGTTTTAAGATGGATTGATTCGGTTTTAAGTGCAGATGCACTCCTGATTCGCAAGCCACTCAGGTCTTCTCAACAACCAGCTAAGACTAAATTACATTTATTGGGAAGGCTAAGCAGAGTAAAAGGCAGGGAGAAGTCTAACAAAGGAGAAACAACAGGTAAGTATACTTCATTTAAATAAATGCACAGGCACTAAGAGCCATTCAATTGCAGGACAATGTTTGAGGTTCTAGAACAAGAGGGAATGGCCTCAAGCTGCAGCTGGGTAGGTTTAGACTGGACATTAGGAAACATTTTTTTTCCCAGCAAGTGGTCAGGCATTGGAATGTGCTGCCCAGGGAGGTGGTGGAGTCACCAACCGTGGATGTATTTAAAGGTCGTTTGGATGTGGTGCTTGGGGATATGGTTTAAGGGTGAACCTTGTAGAGTGGGGATAGTGGTTGGGCTTGCTGATCCTGAGGGTCTTTTCCAACATGATGTTTCTGTGACTCTATCAAACAGCATATAGAACTCAAAAGTGATCCTAGGAGAACACTGCACCTCGTATTACAGCCAGTGAATAACAGTGACACTAGCAGAAATCCCTGCTCACTTCACTTAAGGGGGGAAATACCACTTGACTTCTGAAGATAAACTTCATCCTAAACAAGTAAGCCTAATTTTCTCAGGTGAGAAGCATGGAAATGAATCTGTCTCTACGTAGAGGAAAAAAGTTTCTTTGCTACAAGTCAAAATCAGCAGTACAGATATGTAAAGAAACAGAACACTGTTGTGCAACTGGATCAATCATTTCAACATTAATCAACTGTACACACAGTTATGCAGGAACTTGTTCTATTTTAATTGTGCCATAAACTGCACAGGGGAAAAACCTCCCATGGAAGCAACTAGGAATCATAGAATGGTAAGGTTGGAAGGAGACCTCAAGGATCATCTAGTTCCAACCCCCTGCCATAGGCTAGTACACTAGTACCCCTCCCACTAGTACAGGTTACTCAAGGCCTCATCCAACCTGGCCTTGACCACCTCCAAGGAGGGGGCAGCCACAACCTCCCTGGGCAACCTGTGCCAGTGTCTCACCACCCTCAGTGGAAAGAACTTCCTCCTAACATCCAGGTTAAATCTCCCCTCTGCCAGTTTAAACCCATTGCCCCTTGTCCTGTCATTGCAAGACCTTGTCAATAGTCCCTCCCCAGTCTTCCTGTAGGCCCCCTTCAGATCCTGGAAGGCTACTCTAAGGTCTCCTGGAAGCCTTCTCTTCTCCAGGCTGAAAAGCCCCAACTCTCTCAGTCTTTAGGAGATAAACAGATGTTGGCCACGTAGACAATATCACAAGCATCCTCTTTCACTCCATATTATTAAACATCTCTCATTTTTTTTAATAACTTGCACTAGGTCCATAAATAGAACCACTCTGCAGCAGCAGGAAGGGTGAACCCTGCCTCCTTCCAGTTTCACTGGAGACATTTTGTGAATATGTTTTTTTCTGACTTCCTTCCATCCTCCCTCAGCTCTATTTCACCAGACTGTCACCTCAAGCCAAGCCAGCTCTGGACTGAAGTATCACACTGCTCCTTTGAGTGAACTCTCTGGAGTGATCTTATGAGCTGACTGGACAAGAAGAAATGGATTCTACTTCACGCTGAATCGGTATAAGGTAAAAATCAACATAATTGAATGGAAGGATATTGATACTTCTGGGAGAGTCTTCCAGCCCAACTCTAATTTCCAGATAACAGCTACCGTTTTGATTTCAGAAAGCATTTTCCCTTTCGTTCATCAAAGGATTAAAATCAATGCTGTTAACTTTTCCCCCCTGCAACCCATGAGCCTCTGCACTGGTCGATAAGACTCACAAGTCTATTGTCATGCTAGGCAGGCATGAAGGTTGCCAGGTTTCTTCATGGTGTACTACTACTATTTTCTCCAGGTCTCTCTCCTCTCTTTTAGTCATATCTCTGAGCCATAGATTTTGAGCAAAAAATATTAGGAAGAGTCTCACACTGTGCAGTAAAGACTTTGAATCTTCACACAGTCACCACAGAAACATTCCAGTTGGAAAAGACCCTCAAGATCACCAAGTCCAACCAATAACCCTACTTTACATGGTTCACTCGAAACCATATCCCCAAACATCACATCCAAGTGACTTTTAAACACAGCCAGGGT
>WBNM01014487.1:32386-44658 GCA_013399055.1 Ramphastos sulfuratus
GTCTTCATCAAGGTCATCAATAAAGATGCTAAACAGAAGTGGTCCCAACACTGAGCCCTGGGGGACACCACTTGTGCCTGGCCACCAGCTGGATTTAGCTCCACTGACCACCACCCTTTGGGCTTTTTCCTCCAGCCACTGCTTCATCCAGCAGAGCTGTGCTTGCCCAAACCATCAGCAGCCAGTTTGGCCACAAGAATTCCATAGGGAACAGTGTCCAAGGCTTTTCCAACGTCTAGGTAGACAACATCCACTGCCTTTCCCTCATTCAATAGTCTGTGTACATCCACACACCAGGTATACCTCTCCGTATACAGTCTCCTCTCTAATATGCAGAATCATATTGAATCCATCTCTACCTAAAAAGATCTTAACACCAACAGCCCAAAAAGTGTTTTATAAGAGAGATTTTTCTACTGGAAATGCCACAGTTTGGGGGTTTGAGTGGTTTTTTTGTTGTTGTTGCTCATTTTAGTTATTTTTGTAACCCAAAGACACAGCTTAAATTCTTACCTACTATACAAGTCAAAACTTCTCATCCAATGCTTGACAGAATATATTTTGCTTTGTTCAGTCAGCTGAGACTAATCCCATTCCCAGAAATTTTTAGTCAGAAGACTCATCCATTTGATTAGTTTCCAAAATTTCTCAGGGTGTATGACAAAATTCCTCATGCCATACAGCTTCACTTTCTGTGACAAACTAAATTTCTCTGCTTTGGTTGCAGCAGTCACAGCTTTTAATACCTTAAGCCACTGTTAAAGACCCCTGGAAACTCTGCTTTATCTCTGTCTTCAAAACTCTGCAGTATCAGTCTTCAAAGATTGATAAAAAGGACTACCCTTTTGTGGACTCATTATTTAATACACTTCAGTACACTCGTTGCTCAATAAAGGCCAGAGGGAGCTGAGGTCCATTCAGCTCCTGTGACCCTTTTTGCAGTTTAAGTTCTCCCTGTCTATGACAATTGAATAAAGAAGATTCCTGTTTGTGTAACTCTAAGTCCCATTGTATCCAATCTTGGAAGCACTTCTCCCAGCAGGGACAGACATTCAAAATTACTTCTGCTTGTTCTGGGAATGTTATCAATTTTCTCTACCTCAATGCTGAAAGATAACATTCAATAAAGCTTCCATTGCTCTCTAGGAAATTTCAGGTGGCAACAAGACTTCATATGGTAAGCTATTATACTTCAGATAGCCCTCTCAGACTTTCAGAAAGTTAAATGCCTTCCTATCTTCATCCAGTCTGATGTGCTGGCAGAGGTGAAAATTCACTGGGCTTAACTTCATTCTGGAGGGTGAAGTCCATCACAGGTACTGTAGATATTTTTGTCTGATATTAACTAATGGTAGTAAAAGCACAGCTTACTCAGGAAGTTGGACAGATGACATAATACCTTCACCACTTTCTCTTTATTCAGGGAACACAGAGAACTTCTGCTCTCAGGAATTTCTCTGGACCTCAACCTGGACACAAACTGTAATTCTTGTCCCTCCCAAGTCTTTTCCCTCCCACCCTCCGCCACCCCCCAAAAAAAAAAAAGTTGTAGATATGTCCGAAGTTTTTCCAGGTTGTTGACCTTTCACTAGAGTATAATCTGAGAAGTTCATTTCAAAACCCAGTAAACTTTGATTATGCACTGCTCAGAGGCATCTTTTGTCTCATCTTGTGAGAGCAGAGAAAGCATGAGAGTGCAGCAAACAGAGGCAACCAAAAGGCACAGCAGCCTCTGGGTTCTGCATTGGGAGTTTCAACCCTCTGCCCGTAAGGTCCAGGAAAACATCCCACAGCTCCTGGGAGCTCTCTGAGAAACTTGAGTGTGCCTCCTACTGACAAGTGAGGGCAAAGTAAGGTGCACTCAAGATCTAGTTTGTGACACACTTGGTCAGCTGCCCTTGGCTCAGAGTAGCTGCAGCCTTTCTTCCAGCTAATCACAGGATCAGGGAGGATCAAGGACCCTTTTAGCTGGTGCTAGGGAAAAGATCAGGCCTAGAGCATGGTAGTTTGTGCAGAATAATAAGAAATGTGTGTGTATAGATACAGTATTACCTATAAAACAGTGGATTTATTTTCCCTTTTTTGTGGTGTGTTGGGGACTTACCTCACAGATTCAGGATGAAATTTGGCAGCTACCTGTGCTTTTTCACGCTCCTGCACTTATGATGCTGGACTACTTGAAGTTCACAACCACAATGTAAGTTTGTCTTCTTCAAAAGTACCTTTCCTGAGTTTTATTGCTTTCAGCAGGCTTTGCATCCTCTGGGTTGGTTCTACATGCAAATCTTTTAAGTTATTCACTGCTGCTTCCATTAGAGTTGCTAATTCTGTTGCTTTGGGGCATATAAAGTTCATTTATGTCAGCAATGATCTCCAAATGCTCCTATCACAACACCACAAGCCAATCTGTACTCCACTTTCAAATATCCAAGGAAGAAAGCTATATGCTGTTAGTCTGAGTCATCTTGTCTGCAGCAAAAGAATCCTAATCTAATCCTGAAATACATTCCTCAAAACGTCCTATCTCCATGTCTCAATCTCCTCAGCTTTTTTGTAATTAGTTTTCCAACCATCATCATTTTATAAAACACAATATGAAGGAATGATTCATTTAGTGTTTTCCTTGCCTTTGCCATCTTAACATGAAGGAATGATTTAGCTCCTCTATAATTTGATTAGTTTAAGCTGATATCCAGTGAAGAAATGTACTATACACTTGCCTTTATAATGCTTTTTGCACCTCACCACCTATGAAATAATGTCTTTATAAAATAGTTGCAGTTGGAGCAGCAGGGGTGGCATGCTGTAGAGACACACATAATGCTGCTTTATTAAGGCTGGACCATCTCTCCCTTAATTTTAACCTAAAGGAAAGAGAAGGTTAAATCTGCTAAGGTCAAAAGGCTTTCTGTGCTCAGACACTTGATTACAGTAACTGAATTCTACTTCCCCAAATTCCACTTTCAGATACAACAGGAAACCCTACATTGGCTCTTGTTTGAAACTTCTGTTCTTTGCAACCTTATTCCACAAGCAGCTGTGTTTAATTTCTAGAATTACTTCAGCTGACAGAGCTAGCTAGTAAAGTCATCAGGTCCTCTGGGAAGAATACTGATAACACTGCATAAACCATAACCAGATTAGCATTTCTCAGTGGTACAACTGCTTTTCTTCCACCCTCCTTAGATGTACAATTTATGTAGAGGATGACAACCATCTTTGGCATGTTGTAATATGGATACAGCATACACTGCTTGATGTGATAGCATTGGCTAGAAAGCTGAGACAACTTACTTCCTTAGCATTGCATCTCCTGGCTCTAATCATTGCAGACATGAGTTTGTTACTTTTCTTGTACTTGTGTTACTAGGGGCAATGGGTTTAAACTGGCAGAAGGGAGATTTAAACTAGATGTCAGGAGGAAGTTCTGACCTGTACTAGTGGGAGGTGTCCCTGCCTATGGCAGGGGGTTGGAACTAGATGATCCTCGAGGTCTCCTTCCAACCTTACCATTCTATGATTCCATGATTCTTAAAATAAAAGCTCAAAAGAACAAAAAATGAGTCATGCTACCCTATGTAGTTTATTTTACAGTTACATGACACCTGCCCCTGAGGCTTCTATTCCACTGAGGTATTTACAGAATCAAAATTTTCCATCTTTTTTTATCCTCACAAGCAACAAATATTTCATCCTCTGTCAACACTTGGACATNATAAAAGTGTACTTCCAACCTGCAAGCAGTGCACAGAAACAGGAACTGTGTTTCTGATCTGCACAACCTATATCTGATTTCAGAACCAAAGCCTCAGAAAAGCCATGCAGGGAAGCATGAGGCTATTCTAAAACCCCCACCAGAAAAAGCTGGCTGCCTGAAGCAATCCTTTTCCTTGCAGTTTAAGTGACTTGAAAATATTTGCTGAAGAGCTGCACGTACACCGATGCTTTGGGGAATACTGCTCTTCAAAATGATGTCCCTGTACAATGGAGGATGCTGTTAAATGCCATCCAAACCACTTGTCGTTAATGTGCTATTGTGGTGGGTTAAGAAAGATCCCCCTCCACACTATTTGAAATTTACCAGCCCAGCTCAGACAGCTTGCAAGTAAGGTGAAGCTCTATTTACAGCAAAGCTAAATTTACAAGCATATGTACAATTATATACAAATACAGAAATCCAAACTCCCTCCTGGAGGAAGAAACTGCCCAGAAGGGGCTCAAAGCTACCTTCTATCTCCCTTCTCAGGCACAAACCAAAACAATCATCCAGCAAAGCTTACTGGTTATTTGTTAGTGGAGAGATAACAGCAGAATGAAGAAGCAAAAGGAGTTGTGTCCCAGAATAGAGTGGGACAAATTATTTACATTTTGGCTTTTTACCCCTTTCAGCAAAGCAAGGAATGATATAGACTACTTTTTTAAAAAAAAAAAACAAACAAACAACAACTAATGATCTAAATTTTCTCATTAAAATAGTCCAGTTAGCCTCAAACCAGCACAGCTATTCAGAACACATGCACACAGAGATTTTGGCAGACTGCAGTTACCACACAGCTTCAACTACCTCACTTGCACATGTCTCAGCAATCCACCAGTCCTGGCATTACTTGTAATATCACAGAAACATTTGGGTTGAAAAAGCCCCTCAGGATCACCAAGTCCAAGCAACAACCCTACTCTACGTGCTTCATCCAAAACCGTATCTCCAAGCACCACATCCAAACAACCCTTAAACACACCCAGGGTTGGTGACTCAACCACCTCCCTGGGCAGCCCATTCCATAATATTCTGGACTTGAGTGCTGCCAATGACAACAGATTTCAAAATAAAAATGTTTTCTCTTTTAGTCATAAATGAGGACTTTCTTTATAAAAATCAGAGTGGCCTATTGACTGCCCTTTGGTCACACTGGAGCAGTGATGAGTTTAAGTGCCATTATTTCACAGGACAGCCAGGCTAGGAATGAGTAGTATCTGTCAAGAGATAGCAGTGATTCTCATCTTTCAGAGGCATGCCTCAAGCTCTGAAACAAACAGAAAAAAGAAAGTGACCAGCTAGTTTCTCTCTTGCTCACTTATTTCATGTACATATAATAACACATTTTAAATTCAAAGTCTACAGTATCTTTCTGTCTGTCCCTGCTGCCTGGAAAGCTAGACATACTGTAGTAAAGGGAATAAACTCTTTTAAACAATTAAGGAAATTAAACCTCAATCAACCTCTGTAATGCTCTCTAAACACCTATCCAGATTTAATTCACAAACTCTCTTTTATACATCCCGCAGCGCGCCCGAGCGAGGGGCCCGCAGCCTTATTTTGGCACAGGACACATAAGACCTAACACCGAGAGCTCAGATCACACTTGAGGATCTTTGACATTACCATTCACATAATTGTAATTCTATCCCCACAAGTTCTTACAGACTTTTGGAATAATGTTCTAGAGAAAATTCTAGCTTGGTCTCTCTGGTTCTTCATGCTGTCATTTGATGAAGGAGGAAATTATTCTTTGTACTCTCAAAGGGATTATTTAAAACTTAGATATCTAGTTACAGAATCATAGAAAACAACCAGTTGGAAGAGATCTCAAAGATCATCCAGTCCAACCTTCCAGGCCAGCACTGAAGGTTTGACACTAAACCATGTCCCTAATCACCAGCTACACAGGCTGCTTAAACACCTCCAGGGATGGGGACTCCACCGCAGCTCTGGGCAGACCATTCCAATGCTTGAGAACCCTCTCTGGCAAGAAATATTTCCTAGCATCCAGACTGAACTCCCCCAGCACAGCTCGAAACTATTTCCTCTGGTCTTGTTGCTTGCCATCAAGGAGCAGAGGCTGCCCCCTCCTCACTCCAACCTCTCTTTTGGTAGTTGTAGTGAGTGGTCAGGTCTCCCCTGAGCCTCCTTTTCTGCTGATTGACCAACCCCAGCACCCTCAGCCCATCCTCATAGCCCAGGTGCTCCAGGCCCTTCTCCAGCCTCATTGCCTTTCTCTGAACACACTCCAGCACCTCAGTGTCCCTCTTGTGTTCAGTGCTGGGCCCCTCACTACAATACTAGAGGTGTAGCCTCACCAGTGCTGAGCACAGGGGGATGATCTCCTCCCTGTCCCTGCTGGCCACAGCGTTTCTAATACAAGCCAGGATGCTCATTCTATCAAGCTGGATGAGTTCAAGTATCCTTCAAATACAAAGTAAATCAGCTTAAATGACTCACTAGCATTATTGTTATAAAATTTCAGGGGACAGAAGTTTTAGAGTAGAATGAGGATGCATTGCTACAAAAAAACCTCTTTAACACTTCTATGAAGATCCACAACAAAAGCAATCAGCTTGAACAAACAAATAAATAGTGCTAAGTAGTAGGAGATGCAAATAGGCTATTTCAGTTTTTAGCATTTGGTTTCCCTGCAAAACATCTGAAATTTACACCAGAAATCTGTAGAAGCAGGAAGCTGCATTTGTTCTGGTTACTGGGATGTGGAAAGTCCTGATGTTTCTGCAAAATATGTTATTTTAAAGGTCTGTAGGTCATTGTTGTTACAAGAGCAACAGAGAAAACAGAGTGAGGACCTTTACACTGCAGTGACTAATGAGCAAGAGGATGATATGTGTTGCATCTCTGAGTGGAATGAACAGGAACAACTTTCTCCTCTGTTACAGTTATTTTTTTATCATGCTTGACATTTATGAGACTTGCTATAAGTGCTGAACTTCCCACTGCAGTGAGAAGGAGGAGATTAGGCTTCACCATGTTGTACTATGGAGATACTATAAAAAAGAAAATGCATGAGAATGGCCTGGTAGTGGTTTCTAGGCTGAGATGGTGTCCTAGATGATGCTGTCAAAATGCATATCATATAGGTTCTGTTCTAGTCAGACCCCACCTGGAGTCCTGTGTACAGTTCTGGAGCCCCCAACACAAGAAGGACATGGAACTGTTGGAGTGAGTCCAGAGGAGGCCACGAAGATGCTCAGAGGGCTGCAGCAGCTCTGCTATGAGGACAGGCTACAAGAGTTGGGGCTCTGCAGCCTGGAGAAGAGAAGGCTTCCAGGACACCTTACAGTAGTCTTCCAGTATCTGAAGGGGGCCTACAAGAAGGCTGGGGAGGGACTATTGACAAGGTCTTGCAATGACAGGACAAGGGGCAATGGGTTTAAACTGGAAGAGGGGATATTGAAACTGTGTTAAGAAGAAGTTCTTTGCAGTGAGAGTGGTGAGACACTGGCACAGGTTGGCCAGGGAGGTTGTGGCTGCTCCCTCCCTGGAGGTGTTCAAGGCCAGGTTGGATGAGGCCTTGAGTGAGCTGTGCTAGTGGGAGGTGTCCCTGCCTGTGGCAGGGGTTTGGAACTAGATGATCCTTGAGGTCCCTTCCAAGCTAAACCATTCTATGACCCTATGATCATGAAAGAAATGTTAAATCTTCCTTATTCTTCTGCTGTGTTGCAATGTCTAACATTGGAGTGGAAAGAGGACACAATCCATGCTTGATGTTCCTGGTGTATTTACTAGCACAGCTATTCCCAAGAGACCAGCTTGGGATTCCAAAGCAGCATAATGCCAGACAGACATTTTAGGGTCAGTCCCATTACTCTTACAGTTTGCTCTGAATCAAACCAGAAGAAAAAGCTGGTTTCTTGTTGGAGGATCACCACCAAACAAAACCACAAAGAACAACCCACAAACAAAAACCAAACCAAGCAATCCCCACAGAAGACACAGGTATCCTGGGCACTTCTTAATCTTTTCTCATTTTTTTAAGAAAGTCCTAGCTATATATGTTCCTTAAATAAGTACAAAAGATGAAGGTACACTGGATTACTTCTTTTCATCTATCTGTTAAAAGAATTGTGCAGAGCTACAGGATGGGGTCAGAGTGGCTGGAGAGCAGCCAAACAGAAAGGGATCTGGGGGTGCTGATTGACACCTGCCTAAACATGAGCCAGCAGTGTGCCCAGGTGGCCAAGAAGGCCAATGGCATCCTGGCCTGCATCAGGAATAGTGTGGCCAGCAGGAGCAGGGAGGTCATTCTCCCCCTGTCCTCTGCACTGGTTAGGCCACACCTTGAGTCCTGTGTCCAGTTCTGGGCCCCTCAATTTAAGAGGGACATTGAGGTGCTTGAGCATGTCCAGAGAAGGGCAACGAGGCTGGTGAGAGGCCTCGAGCACAAGCCCTATGAGGAGAGGCTGAGGGAGCTGGGATTGTTTAGCCTGCTGAAGAGGAGGCTCAGGGGAGACCTTCTTGCTGTCTACAACTCCCTGAAGGGTGGTTGTGGCCAGCAGGAGGTTGCTTTCTTCTCTCAGGCAACCAGCACCAGAACAAGAGGACACAGTCTCAAGCTGTGCCAGGGGAGGTTTAGGCTCAAGGTCAGGAGAAAGTTCTTCACTGAGAGAGTCATTCCCCACTGGAATGGGCTGCCCAGGGAGGTGGTGGAGTCACCATCCCTGGAGGTGTTCAAGGCACGTTTGGACGTGGCACTTGGTGCCATGGTCTAGTCTTGAGGTCTGTGGTAATGGGTTGGACTTGATGATCTTTGAGGTCTCTTCCAACCTTGCTGATACTGTGATAATATCCATCCTGAAATTCAGCCAATTCACCTTAAAGTAGCTACTCAATGTTACAGCACTTGGTCAGAACACAGGGAAGATAGGACCCCTTTCGGAATAGTCAGTGTCTGAGGATTCATTTGTCAAGAGACAATTAAAAACTAAGCATTACTCCTATAAGCATTATCTAACAATCACAGCTCTCCTCCAGACTACTAAACTTGTATTTCATTTCAAACATGCAGGACTGCATTGATAGCAACCTCTGGCTTCAGCATGCCTTTTGTAAAGAAAGTGGAATAAAAAGCTTTGCCACAAGTCCACCCTTTACACTTGGAAGATGACAGCATTGAGGCAGCTATGTTTCCAGGGTTTGTTCTAAACTGGCCATTGGAGCCAGTTTTCTACTTGCCTGATATCACTAGAGTAACTCAAGGCAGTCAGATGCACAACTGGGATCTGAGCCTCCAAATAATGAATCCTCCTTGGTGAGAGCAAATTTTCTTGGACAATTTCCTCTGGTATTATCCCTCTCCTTTTCAATTTGTTTTAAGGGTGCCAAAGCAATGATCTCAATATATTATAAGCCTTTCAGATAACAGTTTCAGGATTATAAAGAATAGTTGAATGACTTAGCAGTGGAGCCAAGCATGTCTTATTTGGTACTAAATAAATATTTTAGGAATGTTTTTCCTCCCTAAATGTTGAAAATATTCAAGCATTTCACATATGGCAGTGCTGCCTTAAATGCTCTCTTCTATGTAGTCAGCTTCCATGTCTACCACTAGACAACTGCTCAAACATAAGGGGAAGAATCAGCTAAAATCCACTGTTTTTTGGTTCTTTTCATGCCAGTTCTAAAGCTTCTTTCCAGTACTTCAGTTGTCATTCTGATAAAAGGGAATCTGTTCTTTTTTACAGTCACATACATCAGGAAAAGGTTTGTTGACTTGAGTGAAACGATTCCTCATACCTGGGGGGGGGGGGGGGGGGAGGGGACGACAAAAAAGAGATCTCTTACAGCACTCCATCAAACTGCACTTCAGTGTCTCTGCAGAGCTCAGGACACGCTGGCATTCAGTAAAAGGATAAACAGGATAAAACCTTAGTGCTGTACCTCTGCTGTGGAGGATTTGGCCCTGCACTAAATCACTGGCAAAAAGGGCTCTTGGATGGGCAATGCTTTGAAATTGTAGGCAAATGACAGACTCTTGAAAGAGTCTATTGTGTATCACAGCAGCAACTAAGATGCTTCCACAATGGAAGAACAACATATGATAGAAACAAAAGAAGTATTTAGTTGAGTACTAATGGAATAAAGAGAAAAGAAACTACCATACAAAAGTGAAAATATTTACATCAATATGCACTTGCTCTCCATAGCTGCAAGTAATCAAATAAAGTCCTTGTCTCTGGAACAGGCAGCTACACTTAAATGAGAATTTGAATGGCTGTGTTGTGATGCAGCATGAAAAAAAAGGGTAGCTTTCAGCTGAGTTTAAGCTAAAGAAGAGTCTTGGAATTATTACAAACCTGACATATTAAAGAAACAATTTACCATTTTAAGAATCTTTCCCTCTTCTCCTCATCTCAGTACCTTTGCTCATGCATTCAACATTTCTCACATACTAGGGTGATGCCATTCTTTGTTGGTACAGACATTCTTGGTTCATACAGCCTTGGTCCAGACATTTTAGCAAGTCCTATATATAAAACTGTACAGTAAGGCTCTCAGGTAATGCACTTAAGTATCTCTGTTACAACAGTAAGGAAGCAAATACATAGGATGGGAGAGGACATCAGTTTACATTTAGCTTGTATTTAGGGTTAAACTCTAGCAGTTACTCTCTCACCTAATGACCCATTCCCAGCAGAGAAGGGGACTCAGGAAAAGAGAGAAGATCCACAGGTTGAAATGCAAATAAATTAAACCAGCCAAGTTAATACCAACATCAATACAAGATATATAAAGTTGTTCTTACCTCAGCAGAAGAGCAGCAGTCACAACACCCAGGAAAACAGCCCTCAAGAGCAGGAGAGAGGTGAGGAGGAGAGTAAGGAGAAGCCCAGGCAGGACACACTCTGAGAAGGCTCCCTCTCTGCAGCAAACTTCTCCAATTATGGTATGGGATACACCTGTGAGCCAATTTAGGTTAGCTGTGCTGGCTGACTCAGAACTGCTAATGGCCTGCACCTGGCCTGGAATTCTACCCCAGCAACACCAGAACAACATCTCATGCACTCTCTAATTTCTGCAGTTGCTAACACAAAACGGAGTGCCCTGTTTTATTTAAAGGAGACTGTAGCTCCAGGTTTGCATCAGAAGAGTGGGTGCACTGAAAAACACTTCAAATAGAACTTCCAGCTCCATGGTGTTGTGAGGGGATTGAGAGCCAATGTGCATTTGATTAAAGGTGATGTGCACCTGATTCAATTCTCATCAAGAGAAGTATGTACAGCTGGTCTGGAGAGGTTCTTCTCCCCCTCTACTCTGTCCTGCTGAGACCACACCTGCAATATTGTGCCAAATTTTGAGTTCCCCAGTTCAGGAGAGACAGGGACCTGCTGGACAGAGTCCAGCAAAGAGCCATGAGGATGACTGGGGTACCTGAGCATCTCCCTTATGAAAAGAGACTGAGAAACCTGGGATTGTTTAGTCTGGAGAAGTNTTTGTGCCTGAGAGACTGACTGACTTATCTATGTTTTGAGTACTTAAACATCTCAGCAAGCCTATGAGTGAAGTAGACATCACCATTGTTTCCTTTCCACAGCCTATAATACAATTTTCTCTATTAAAATATTCTGATCAGCCTCAAACCAGCACAGTGACAGAGCCCTAGAGTAGGCTGCCCAGAGAGGTTGTGGAGTCTCCTGTGGAGACTTTCCAAACTTACCTGGATGCATTCCTGTGCAAACTATCCTGGGTGATCCTACATTGGCAAGGGGGCTGGATTGGATGATCTCTGGAGGTCCCTTCCAACCTCTAAGGTTCTATGATTCTTGCTAAATAGAATTTCTGTAAGTGTCAGCCTGCGTATTCATGTCAGAATCTTCCAGAGACTTTCAAGCTTATAGGACAGCTATCTCCTGGACTGCCTGTATGCTGCAGCCTGGTGAAATCAGCTGCCAAATCAGGAAGCCCATGGGTCAGCTGGTCTTGGAAGCTCAACACAAGGAAATGTTTCTGCCCTAGACAAAGGCATATGATGCCATAATCTTTGCACTTCTCTCCCTTCTAGCTAGTGGTGAACAGTCACAAACCTCGTTTCATTACCATAGCTGCTGGAGCCCCAGCTAGTACATGCCTTCCATCTGCTCTACTTCATCTCAATCAGCTGCTCCCCAATCCCAGGATGTCTACTGTGAATATTCTTCCAAAAAAAAACACTTTGCCTTTAGAATCAGTCACCTATTCCATTGTGCTCTTTGTTTTTGGTGTTTCATTTCTGTTCTCTTAACACTTCAGCAAAAGCAAAACATTGTATGATAGAATCATAGAATGGTAAGGTTGGAAGGAGACCTCAAGGATCATTTAATTCCAACCCCCTGCCATAGGCAGGGACACCTCCCACTAGTACAGGTCACTCAAGGCCTCGTCTAACCTGGCCTTGAACACCTCCAGGGAGGGAGCAGCCACAACCTCCCTGGGCAACCTGTGCCAGTGTCTCACCACCCTCACTGCAAACAACTTCCTCCTGACATCCAGTTTCAATCTCCCCTCT
>WBNM01014488.1:0-65532 GCA_013399055.1 Ramphastos sulfuratus
CAGCCCAATGCAGTCTGTGACTGCTGCACAGGAGGAGCTCCCAGTTTCTCCAGGAATTCCAAGTCTCGGATCCAAACATGCTGACAGCAAAGAGCTGTTGGGCAATAAACCAAGCACCTGCCAGCTGTGCCCCATCTGATGGCAAACACAGAAAGCTGCTGGCACAGGGAGCATGGTGGCAGAATCACAGAATCCTTTGGGTTGGAAGAAACCTTTAAGATCATTGAGTGCAGCCCTTAGTGAGAGTTGTCTTGTCTTTAGCATGAAATTGAACAGGAGAGGGAGTGGATGGAGCTGTGATTTCAGGCCCTTGGGTGGGTGCTTTCTGAAGCTGTGTGAGATGGAGCTGCCCAGCTTTGGGCACTGGAAGAGCTGCCCTTGGGAACTGGGGGTGGGGGGGGTTGTGTTACTGGGGCTGGGTGGCAGAGGAACAAACCATTGGAAGGACATGGAAGTGTTGGAGTGGGTCCAGAAGAGGCCATGAAGATACTCAGAGGGCTGCAGCAGCTCTGCTCTCAGGACAGGCTGTGAGAGAGTTGGGGCTCTGCAGCCTGGAGAAGAGAAGGCTTCCAGGAGACCTTAGAGTATCTGAAGGGGGCCTACAGGAAGGCTGGGGAGGGACTATTGACAAGGTCTTGCAATGACAGGACAAGGGGCAATGGGTTTAAACTGTCAGAGGNCCCTGCCTGCCTGCCTGCAGGCTGTGCAGCCCAGCCCATGCTTCACCCTCATCCCTTTGACGTGACAAATTAATTTCCCTGCTGTGGAAGTTCTGCTTTGACCCCCTGCACTCTCCTGTCATGTCTCACAACCCATCCCTGGATCCAGCAGTGCTAAGCCTGGTGGCATCTGTCTGGAGCTGCTGTGGGTGCTCTGCCAGCCCCCATTACCCAGCACAACTTAAGGGGAAAACACCTGCAAACAAATTGAATGTTTCTAAGTGCAAATTGGATTTTCAATTGCTCGGGATTTAAAGTGCCACTACAGCACAATAACATTATTTTTAGGTCAAGTGTCTCTGGAATACAGATTTTATTTCTTTTGGGGCTGGCCTGGAGGCGTGCAGGGTGTGGGGAGGGTGAGGGAGCTGGCAAGAGGCACGTGGCACAGGTTGCTTGGGGACACTGTGAGAGGATGGAAGTTTTTTAGCTGGCTGCTGCTGCCATCCAAGGCAGGCAGGTCCCAGGAGGCTGTTTGTGTTGGGATGTCTTGGATTGCTGTCTGCAAACAGCTGGGGGATGGATCTCACACCTGGGCTGCTGCACTCAGCTGCTTCCAGGCTGCTGCTGACACGGCTGGGAAGGGAGGGAGTGTGGTGCCCTGGAGCACAGGGTGAGGAGCAGCAGGGGAAGTGGGGTGGTTCAATCTGGAGAAGGAGGCTGAGGGGAGACCTCATTGCTCTCTGCAATTCCCTGAAAGGAGGCTGGAGCCAGGTTGGGTTTACTCTGTTCTCCCCAGTATCAGGTGTTAAAAGGAGAGGAACTGGCCTGAAATTGTGCCAAGGGAAGGTTAGGCTGGAGAGGAGGAAAATTTTCTTTGAAGGAAGAGTGGTCAGGGATTGGCACAGGCTGGCCAGAGAGTGGAGTTCCCTGCCTATGGCAGGGGGTTGGAACTAGATGATCCTTGAGGTCCCTTCCAACCTTAACCATTCTGTGATCCCTGGAGGTGTTCAAGAAAAGTGTGGCCATGGCATTGGGGACTCAGCTTGGTGGCCATAGTGGGGCTGAGTTGATGTTGGACTGGGTGATCTCAGAGGGCTTCTCCAACCAGAACAACTCCATCACTCCAAGTGCCTGTGCACAGCATCTCTTCGGCGGGGGGAATCATCTGATCCCTCACTCTTGTGAGGACCTGGACCTGACAAATTCAAGCTGATGGATGCCACAGCTGCAGGGCTCTGAGCGGAGCTCAGCACCACCTTCCTCCCCCCGTCCCTCGCTCTCCTCTCTTCCCCCTCCCTGAAGCACCCTGCCGGGCGGTGCTGGGCGCCGGGCGAGCCCCGGGGGCAAGGCTGTGATCTTTGCTGACATTTGCAGCCGAAGCCGGCGCCTGCCGCCCGCACTTGTTGCTCTGCCGCCTGTCAATCACCATCACTGTTCCAGCAACGGGGGGGTGGGGGCACTGGGTGGCCTTCAACGCTGATGTGCCGCCTCTGAACTGCTTTGGGGAGGGCACATCCAGGTCTAAGCAGCACTGTCAGCTCCCCTGTGTCCCCAGCAGCCTCAGCCAGGGCTTATTTCTTTACTTGCAGCTTGCTGCCTTCTCTTCCCCCCCCCTCCCCGCCCCGCGGCTGCAAACACCTCCTCGTTTTTTGGGGAGCAGAAGGCTTCTGACGAGGTTTGAGGCAGTGAAATTTTGGGCCGTCTGGAGGCAGTTTGCATCCCCAGCAGCCTGTGTAAGGGCAGCCATCGACAGCAGAAAGCTCAGCAGGGAAACAAGCGAAGCCAAAGCAGCCTCGGGCCTCGCCCCTTGCCCTTTGTAAGGAAATGGATGCAAACAGCCCCGAGCCTGTGCGCTGGAAG
This sequence comes from Ramphastos sulfuratus, assembly GCA_013399055.1. NCBI lineage: Eukaryota > Metazoa > Chordata > Aves > Piciformes > Ramphastidae > Ramphastos > Ramphastos sulfuratus. Next base: position 2,523 of record WBNM01014488.1, read on the forward strand.
GAGATGAAGCTGCAGCAGAGCCTGCTTCGGGTGCAGGCAGGCTGCAGGAGATGCTCCTGCTCCCTTTTCATGCAAGGAGTCAGAACTTTGGGTGCCCATGTCTGAGGTTGATGGGCAACAAGCCCTGTGAGGAGGGACAAGCAGTGCAAAGGCAGCTCTCCCCCCCACCACACCCCGACCCCAACTCCTTCCTCTGGTGTTCTCCCCCACTTCCTTCTTCCCCCTTCCCTCTGAACTCCCAGACACTGCTTGGCTCAGCTCAGCCATCCTTGTGATGCTGTGTTAGCTATGAACAGGGTTGGGAGGTGCAGATCCCATGGGAGCAAGGGATTTTCTCAGTGGGGTTGTGTCTTCACCCCAAAATCCCCCCTCAGGGGGTCTTTGGTGGCTGAGAACTGAATGATGCCCCTGGGATTCGGCCCCATAGGAGCTGCTCGGGAAGCAGGTGGGAGAGCATCTCTGGACCAGCTGCCAGGGCTGCTGGGCAAGCTCCAAGCCTGGCACATTGCTTCAGGGGCAAGAGCAGGTGTTCTGTGCACTTGCAGATGTTTTGAGCAAATTTCTGATGCTCACATTTGGGCTTTGAACCTCAAAGGCTCTTAGCCAGCAGCACTCGAGAGGTGGGGCTGGCTCGGGAAGGACCTGACAGCTTTCTGTCTGCTTTTGGGGTCTTGGATTTTGAGTCTCTTTGAGCACAGGTTCCCCTTTGCCCTTCTTCGAGGGTCACCACCTCTAGCAAACGAAACCAGAGACACTCCTCCCCTTGTCTCATGTTTCCCAAGCCAGCTGTGCCAGTGCAGAACGGCTGGGCGGTGGCACAGGCTGCTCCATCACAGTGCTGGCACGGGGGTGCTGCCATCCCCTCAAGGAAGGCACTGGGTCACGTCCTGCTGGCAGGTAGCTGGGCGTCACCCTCCGGAGCCGCTGGTTTATGGGTGCTGAGTGTGCATGGGGGGAGGAGAACATTTACAGGAGCGAGGAAGCAATCAGCAGCCTGCGTGGGGAACTGCACCGGGCTGCAGCCGGGCAAAGGGCTGCTGGAGGAGTGCTTGCGGCTGCTTCCCTAACCCCCTGAACATGAGGATTTATAACGGAAAGGCTGCCAGAGCAGGAGCCTGGCAGAGTGAATGGAGCTGCTCTAATGGATATTAAGTGATTTGCGAGCCTGCTGCTTGCAAACACAGCTGTAAATAGCACGGGGAGAGAGGGAAGCGGCTGAGAGGAGGCTCAGGCTCTTTAGCGGCGCGGTGTGAAAAATGGGGAAGGGCTCCCGAGCAAGGGCTGGGGCAGGCAGAGAAACAAAAGCCACGGCATCTATTTTCATATCTTTTATGTCTTGCCTGCACTTAATCTTGTTTAGCTCTGCAATTAAATTTTAAGATGCATAAGAGTGCTCGCTTACACACTTGGATTCTTCACAGATTGAATTATTTAATAGAGTGTGGAGCTGCTCCATGAGCTCGGAGCTGTGGCACCGGCGCAGCCAAGCAGAAAATTAATAAACACTGCCTGCTGCTGCCCTGCCTCCCCAGCTCCTCTCTGCCATCTTCCCTGCCTGCCACACTGGCCAGACAGCCAGATCCTCTCCACCCCCTTCTCTGGCCTTTCCTCCTTCCCTGTCTCCTCTGCTTCCTCCTTTGGCTCTGCTATTCCATCTCCTGCTCCCCTCACCTCCCCAGTGTGTGTTACAGCCCCTCAGTGGGGTCCGTGGGCTGCTCTGCCTGAGACTCTCGTGGGCTGGAGGAATGTGCAGGTGAGAGAGGATGTCCAGCCCGTGGACAGGCTGCCTTGGACACAGGGACTTACTGGACCCCATTGGTGTTGGCTTTTTCTCTCTCCTTCTCCCCTGTCCCCCAGCCAACAAAGTTCATCAGACCCTAAGATGGTTTGGGTTGGAAGGGACCTTATGGATCATCTGGGACCAAGCTCCCTGCAGGCAGCAGGGACATCTGCAGCTAAAGCAGGCTGCTGAGAGACTCAAACAACCTCACCTGGAGTTGGAGCAGCCCCCACCTCTCTGGGCAAGCTCTTACCACTGTCAGCACAAACAGTTTCTTCCTCCTCTCCAGTCTGAACCTCCTCTTGTCCTGACACCACTCTGGGCAAGCTCTCACCACTGTCAGCACAGTTTCTTCCTTCTCTCCAGTCTGAACCTCCTCTTGTCCTGACACCACAGGCCCTGCTCAAAACTCTGTCCCCAGCTTTCTGATCCCTCGAAGCACTGCAAGGCCACCAGAAGGCCTCCCTGGAGCCTTCTCTTCTCCAGGCTGAACAACCCCAGCTCAGCCTGGCCTCACAGCAGAAGGCTTCCAGCCCACCTGCTTGCCTTTGCTGCACAGAAGTTCTCTCCTTTCCTTTCTCTTTTGCTAACCTTTCCAGGCAGCAGATTGCAAGGGGCAGGGGGTTGGGTGCTGAGAGCCCTGAGCTGGCTGCAATTTCCCTGGTGGATGCTGCTGGGCAGACAGGGACACAAAAGCATCCCTGGAATTCATTGAATTGCCTGTTGGATAATGACAGCCACCCAGAGTGCACTTGCAGCCCTGGTGAATTACCTGAGGAGAGATCAGTTTGTTATTTCTTCCCCTTCTAAGTTTCCTCTTTTTACAAGGGACCAAATGGAAAGGTTTGAAAATTGCTGTTGCAGGAGAGGGGTTTGGCCTCCCCTGCCTGGGAGGTGCTGGAGCTTGTTCCTCTGCCAGCTCTTGCCTGGGGGATCTGCCTTTTAATGCATGTTTCCATTGCTCTTTTTCACAGAGCTTTCCCCAGCCTCCTGCCCTTCACACTCCTCTTGTGACAGCTGTTGGACATCCTGGTGGCATTAACTCAGCAGTGTGCCCAGGGGACCAAGAAGGCAATCAAGGGACCAAGAAGGCAAGCAGCAGCCTGGCCTGTGGCAAGAACAGTGTGAGCAGCAGGAGCAGGGCAGGGATTGTCCACCCACACTCAGCACTGGTGAGACCACAGCCTCAGTCCTGGGCTCAGCTTTGGGCCATTCACTGCAAGAAGGACACTGAGGGGCTGGAGCAGGTCCAGAAGAGGGCAATGAAGCTGCAGAAGGGTCTGGAGAACAGGGCTGGGGAGGAGCAGCTGAGGGCCCTGGGGGGGTTCAGCCTGGGGAGAGGAGGCTGAGAGGAGACCTCATTGCTCTCTACAGCTCCCTGAGAGGAGGCTGCAGCCAGCTGGGAGCTGGGCTCTGCTCCCAAGGAACAAGACATAGAACTTGAAGAAATGGCCTCAAGCTGCAGCTGAGGAGGTTTAGGTTGGACACAAGAAGAAACTTCTCCACTGAAAGGGTGACTGGCACAGGCTGCCTGGGGAGGAGGCTGACTCCCCAGCCCTGAAGGTGTTTCCAAGCTGCAGAGATGTGGTGCTGAGGGCCATGAGCTAGCAGCAGAATTGGTACAGCCAGGAACTTGCTGGACTGGATGACCTCAGAGATCTTTTCCAAGCAAAACAATTCTATGATTTCCTGAGGCCACCTGGTGTGGGTGACAGCAAGCAGAGGCACCAGCAGCTTAAACTGCATGTGGGGCTTAAACTGAGAGGGTCTCTGCAACCCATCCCCATGCCCAGCTCCTTCCTGGAGCCTCCTCCTGCTGTCCACCACCACCTCACTTAGGGAGGTGACTGCTGAAGGACATCTTCCCTTCTCAAGAGCCAAGGGGGAAGCTTCTCTCTAGGTTGAATCAAGATTACTTCCTACCCTTGCCCAACTCTTTATTTCCTTCCCTTCCCCTTCCCAAGGCTTTTTGGCAAGCATAAGGACTCAGCTGTAGGGCTGCTGAGTCAGGCAGTGATGGTTTCCTGGCCCCACTGCAGGGTGGAATTGAAATTCTGAGGTGTGTGTGTGTGTGTGGAGGGGAATAACAGAGCCACAGCAGAGCAACAGCTAAAACACCTCTTCAATTACTAATCCATAACCTAAAGAAAGGTTCCCCTGGCTGAAAGTTGCTCCCAGAGCACAACAAAGCCAAAAGTCCTCACGATTTGTTCCGTGATCAGACTGAGAGTTTATGTGTCTGGGTTTGGGTTGGTTTCTCCCCTTTCCTGCTCTCCTGGGCTCCCTCACACCCACACTGATGGAGTTATCTCCTGCTCCCTGGTTCAGAACCTGCCTGAGCAGCTCCTGGCTCCGCAGACAGACCGACACTAATCTGGGTAATTGAATCATCATCCTGGATGTTGTTTGCCTGCTTCTCACCTCGTGTTTTTATTAGCTTTCAGTGCTTTTGCAGAGTGTTTGGGGTTGTTTTTATTGTTGTTTGCTTTTTTCCCCTTTTTTTTTTTTTTTTTTTTCCCAGCAGTAATATCATTTCCTTGCTTTCAAATGCTGTCTGCAGCTCAGTTTCTTGATTGATGTTCATGAGGATTCTGGTCTGTCTCAAAGAATTTCTGTAGACATGTGGAGCTGTGGCTCTCCTCTCAAACCAGAGGCTGATGTCTCTCCAAGGATGAACAATTAAAGGACACGACCAAGGAGAGTTTGCCTGTGCTTAGCTGTCTCTGAGCTCCTGAACTGACAGTTCACAGCTTGGGTTTGGGATGGTTTGCAGCTTGTTTTTTGGCCAGAAAGCAGGGAGCAGAGCTCAACCTCCACCTNATTATGGGCAGTGCTCCTCTCCAGCACGAAATAAAGGCAAATAGAAAAGGCAAGCAGCAGGCAATAGAGAGCAGCTAGAAAGGATCAGCAGTGGATTGAATAATTCATCCAGCAGAGGAGAGGAGCTGTTTGCTGTGGCAGGCTGAGCTTGATTGTGTTTACAGACAGGAGCTCCTGACAGGGAAATTACCTGGAAATTCTGCTTTTTTGGGTGTTGGGGGTTTTGGTTTGGTTTGGTTTTTTTTTATGGGGGATTTTTTGTTTGTTTGTTTGTTTTCATCCCAGCAAATCACAGGCAGGAAGATTTCCTGCAGGTTGGTTTGGTTTTACTCTTTTGTTTTTTTCTTTTTCCTTTTNCTTGTCTTCCCCATCCCAAGAGGCAATCCAGACACCATCCTTGATGCTCCTGTCTTCAAGGATTGCTCCTGGGGAAGAAGAATCCCTGGATCAGTGCCACAGGCTTTTGACCCAGAGATGGTTCATAGAATCTTTGGATTCTTGGTTGGAAAAGACCTTTCAGGTGATCCAGNTTTGTTTTTTTCTTTTTCCTTTTCTTCTCCTCTTTCTTTAGGAAAGAAATGTTTCCTCCTCTCCAACCTAACCCTCCCCTGGCACAATTCCAGGCCATTTCCTCTCCTTCTATCAACCTCCTCCAAGCCTCCTTCCAGGGAGCCGTAGAGAGCGGTGAGGTCTCCTCCTCAGCCTCCTCCAGCCCAGGCCAGACTCTGCTGACAGAGCAGCTCTGACAAGACGCTGCTGTGATGTGTGTGGAGGCAGTGCTGGGGCAGTGAGAGCTGTTTTGCTGTCCTCCTGTTTGCACGGGAGGGAGTTCCCAGCCCAGCCCTGCGCCAAAGCCTGGCGGCGCGCTCGGTGTCGGCGCGCTGGAGCTCAGCCTCCCGGATAATTGAGTTGTTGTAATGAAGGCTGGGGCTGGGGCTTCAGGAAGGAATCGTTTTGAAAAGAGTCTCTCAACTTAATTTAGATTTCATGCTATTTCCTCACGCTCGCTGCCAGAGCTGGAGGACTGAAGGGCCAATCTCTCCCTAGGGTAATTCCACGGAGGTCANAAAAGACCTTTCAGGTGATCCAGCCCAACCACCAACCAAGCAAACAGCTTGCTTGGACACCTCCAGGTGACTGTTCCCAGAATCATTGAATCATTTTGACCGGAGAAGAGCTTTAAGCCCTTGGGGAGCAGAGTGGGGAAGGGGCTAGGTGAGGAGGCTGGGGGGNTCCTCCTCAGCCTCCTCCAGCCCAGGCCAGACTCTGCTGACAGAGCAGCTCTGACAAGACGCTGCTGTGATGTGTGTGGAGGCAGTGCTGGGGCAGTGAGAGCTGTTTTGCTGTCCTCCTGTTTGCACGGGAGGGAGTTCCCAGCCCAGCCCTGCGCCAAACCCTGGCGGCGCGCTCGGTGTCTGCGCGCTGGAGCTCAGCCTCCCGGATAATTGAGTTGTTGTAATGAAGGCTGGGGCTGGGGCTTCAGGAAGGAATCGTTTTGAAAAGAGTCTCTCAACTTAATTTAGATTTCATGCTATTTCCTCACGCTCGCTGCCAGAGCTGGAGGACTGAAGGGCCAATCTCTCCCTAGGGTAATTCCACGGAGGTCAGGCGATGCCGGGATGTGGTTCTTCACGTGGGTTAGGGATGCAGTAGGAAGTGGTCCCTCGATGGTAAAGGCAGAGCTGCAGAGCATCTGAGAGCAGGCAGCACTGGCCACAAGCAGCAATGAGATGGGATCTGACCCCCACAAACTGTTGGCAGTGCTGCTGCTGCTGTGTTTGTGGGATGCTGACAGCCTGGAGTCCCTGAGGACACTCGAGCTGGGGTTGCACGTGCATGGTCTTGGGACAGACAGGGCTGGGGAGAAGAAGAATTTTCCCTCCTGTGTTAAAACTGAGATGGAGGACTTGCCTGAGGTCACTTCTGGAGTGTTGTGTCCAGTTCTGGGCTCCTCAGTTCAAGAGAGACAGGGAGAGAGTCCAGGGCAGGCTGCAAAGCTGCTGAGGGGCCTGGAGCAGCTCTGAGAGGAGCAAAAGCTCAGCCCCAGAGGGATCCTGATCAGTGCTCAGCAAGACCTAAAGGGCAGGGGGAAAGAGGCTGGGGCCAGGCTCTGCTCAGTGGTGCCCAGGGACAGGACAGGAGGCAATGGGCACAGACTGGAATCCAGGAGGTTCCACCTGAGCAGGTGGAGGTGTGAAGGTGCTGGAGGGCTGGAACAGGCTGCCCAGAGAGGTTGTGGAGTCTCCTTCTCTGAAGAGCTTCCAAACCTCCCCTGGCCATCGTGATCCTGGGCAAGCTGCTGTGGGTGCCCTGCAGGGGGGCTGGGCTGGATGATCTCCAGTCCCCCACCAAGCTGGGATTCTGTGAACTGTAGGAAGGGAAGAGGCTGCCCCTCTAATGCCTCCTTACCAAAGGAGACAACAAACCATCGCCAGGGCACCAGCCAGGCTGGTTTGCTCTGCTGCTCATCTGGGAAGTCCTCCTCCTGCAGAGCTGCTGCTGAAAGCTTTACAGGCTCCATAACTCATTAGCATCTTTAAGTGAATGCAAAAACAAGAAGGAAACAACCTCCCTTGCCTTGGTTTCTGCAGTTTGGTTTTAAATATTGCGTTTCCAGGGATAAACGTTGGCAGCACTTGAAATAAGATGTATTAATTAATGAACGAGGCACTTAATTTAGGTTTAATAGGATAATCCTTTGCTGTGTGTTACATAAATAGTAATTGAATATTAAGAATGCACTGAATGAGAATTAACTGCTAGAGGAGAGCTGCAGTTTATTGCACTCCTGTTAGCTGCAGTCCCAGCCCGGGTCTGCAGCGTGGGAAAGCTGAATTCAAAGGCTCAGGAAGTCGATGCAGAAGCTGCTCTGAAATGTGTGTGAGCATGGGAGAGAAGCTCAGGATTAGGTTTTTGTTCTTCCCCAATTCAGGGCTTGACCTGAAGTCTGCTGGACACGACATCTTATTGACTTTGGGAGCAGCTGGACCACTCAGAAGGTGAAATCCAGCTCCCTCGGCCTCTCCTTGTAGGAGAGCTGCTCCAGAGCCCTCAAATCACTTTTGAGGCCTCATCTGGATCCTGCTTAGGGGACTTGCTAAGGACTGTTCCAGCGACCCAAGGCAGGGCAGGGAATATCAAGTCCCCTGCATACTCTGTCGAGGCCCTGAGCTGCACTCCTGTGCTGTGCCCACCTGCAGCAGCTGTGCCAGCTTCACCAAAGCCCTAAATGAGTCTTCTCCTGGCCAGGCCCTACCTTGGCATTAGAAGTGAAGTTGATCACCGAGTTTTTTTTTTTTCTAGTTCTTATTTGAATTGTTTTTTTACTGCCTCAGCCCTCGGCTGCTTGGTCCGTGTCAGCTCAGCTTGTCCGGGTGATTTATGTAGCCCAGGAGAGGGAGGTTATTTAGCTTTTGTTTCTGAAGCAGGTGCAGGGGAGTGGGGGGGGATGGAGACATATTTCAGTGGTGATTCAGCTGCTGCCAGCTGGGACAGGCTGGGTGACAGGTAGAGAGAGCTGCTGCAATTCATCTCCTGGGCTGGTTGAAGCCGGAGCCCAAAAGCAAATCCCGCAGTAGGAGCTTGGAGCATCTCCGTTCTAGCTGGGGCTGAAGGCTCGGCTGGAATGAGAGGGATGGGTGGGAGCCCCACAGGCGGGCGACAGAGTGGATGGGGGAACCTTTCTGGCCTGGCCTGGTGCTGCTGTTCCTGCCCTGCGCCCAGGAGCGGGGAGCGCAGGGGCAGCCCAGCGCAGGGCCCCCCTTCGGTGCAGCCCGGCGCAGGGCCCCCTCAGTGCAGCCCGGCGCAGGGCCCCTCCTCGGTGCAGCCTGGCGCAGGGCCCCTCCTCGGTGCAGCCCGGCGCAGGGCCCCCCCTCGGTGCAGCCCGGCGCAGAGCGCTCTCGGTGCAGCCCAGTTCCCGCTCTACGCTAATTGAATGGGACAGGAACATGGATCTGGCTCCTCGGAATGAGAAATCAGCTGGAAGGTGGCTCCGTCCCCGAGCCCTGCTGCTTCGGCGGGCGGACCAGGGAGGGCGGAGAGGGGTGGAGGGAGATAGGCAGAGAAGAATATCCCTGGATTAAATGTAATGAAAATAAATCTATGGGCTCTGCCGGCAGCAGCCGGGGCCCCGCCTGGGGAGCAGCAAGTCCAGCTCGTTCCTCGGGAGCTGTTCGGCTGTGCTGGCCCAGAGCCTGCTCGGTGGCTTTGCACAAAGTGTTTTGGGAGGTGCAGGAAGGATGCCTGGGAGGTAGGTGAGACAGCCTGGGAGACAATGATAGATGAAGTGATGCTTCATGGAGCTGGCATATGCTTGACAGTGAGCTCGTTATGCTGGATGCTAAATACCAAACGGTGATTAAGTGGTGGCGGTGCAGAAGGATGGGGGTGGAGGACAGAGAGTTTGACCTGACAGACAGCTCCCAAGGGGCTTTGCTGGGCAAAACTTCCTCCAGAGTTGCACAGAGGTGTGGGGGCTTCGTGGCTCTGCTTGCTCCCCGGGTTTGTTATACCTCTATTTTTAGATGTCTTAAGCAAAAGGTGTGGAGGTGGTGGAGTCACCACCCCTGCAGGTGCCCAAGAACATGGCACTTGGGATGTGGTTGGACCTGATGGTCTTAGAGGTCTTTTCTGACTGAAACAATTCTGTGAGTCAATAATTCTCTGATCCAAACCAGGCCCTTCCATAAATAGCTGGAATTAGGAGGGCATTCTCCCATGGTGCTCTTTCAGGCTTGATTTCTTCAGTGCCCCATAACACCTGCAGAGGCTCCCTGGGGTGGGAGGAGCAGCCTCTGCCTCCTCCACCCCATCACTGCTCCTACAAAACGAGCAAGGTGGAAGAAGTGGCTGGGACAGGAGGTCAGTCCCTGGCAGCTCTGCTCTACCTGGGACAACCCCTTTCTGAGGTCAGCAGTTGGAGGCTTGCTCGTGTCCTGCCATGAGCTGCTGGACTTTGCTGAGCTGCACCCTGCCACTGCTCTGGGCTGTTTACATGCAGGGATTTGATTTCAGGTCCATCTCTAAGCCTTGCTGTGTCTTGTGGTGACATTTCCTTTGCTAAATATCAGAACAAGGATGTTTGAAAGCCAGAGCGAGGAGAGGCAGAGAGAAAGATGCAGGATGAAGGATGGGAAAGGGCTGGAGGAGAGGATTAGGGGAACAGTAATAGGAAGTGAAAGGAAAACAAAGTCCAAATCAGGCCCCGTGGAGGAATAAATATGAAGATGGTTGGGTGGTCAGGAGAGGCTCTTGCAGAGGCTGTGGGATCACTCAAAAAGCAATTAAATGCTTTCCTGGGGGGAATGGGCTTACTGGAAGGGATCAGCCACTTTGGACCTTTTCCAGTGCCTGCTATCTTCAATAATCTTCCAGCAAGCTGAGCCAGCTGGTGGCTGAAGGCAACAGCCAGAACTTCCCAGAGGAGCTGGGCCAAGTGGTGGATTGTGGAGCTGCAGGGTCCAGGCTGGGGGCCTTGCAGTGTGGTCACTCCCTGCTCTCCCCATGGACCTGCTGAGCCCTTTGGGTCTGTGAGTCCCTTCCAGTGGTGAAGGCTGCTCTGGGGCTCGTGGTTCACAGCCAAGGTCCTGGTCCCAAGGGTGCTGCTGGCCACACCTGGCCCTTGCTGGGAGATGCCAGCATCTCTGCTTTGCCTGGCATTATCCTGGTCACCTTTTCTTTCTTCCTCACTCCTACAGGAACAAAAGATCCGACAGGAGATGTGAACACAGTGCTGACTGCCTCCAGACCTGCAGCTCCGGGACCCCTGATGGCTGCGGCTTGCTGGAGGAGGAGGAGGCTGCAGCAGGCTGACAGCTTTCACAACACACAGCTCAGAGGCAGGCAGTGTGGCAAGGCAGCACCTTCCCCTCTGCCTGGCTCCTCCAGAATGCTCCAGCCATGGCACCATGTCCCCCTGGTTGCCACTCTGCCAGCTCCTGTGCCGAGACACTGGGGTAGGGCATCGGGTGCCATGGGGGAGTCCTGATGCCAGTGGCTGTGGAGCAGCCAGGGAGGCAGGCAGGAGGCAGCAGCCTTGAAGTGCAATTTGCATTTTGATAAAGAAAGTTGCATTTTGTCAGTAATTTGCATTTAAATCAACCCTGTTTCAGACCTGAGCATCCCCTTAAAGGGGGATGAGCTTTAGCTAACCCAGGGGGAGGGTTAGAAGAGACTTCTCCCCCAGCATGGTGAGGGTTGGAAGGGACCTCTGGAAATCAGCCAGTCCAACCCCCCTGCTCCAGCAGGGCACTCACAGCAGCTTGCCCAGGGTCACAATGTCCAGGGGGCGTTGGAAGCTCTGCAGAGAGGGAGACTCCACAACCTCTCTGGGCAGCCTGCTCCAGGCCTCCACCACCCTCACACCAAAGAAGTTTCTCTTCCTGTTCAGCTGGAACCTCCTGGGGTCCAGTCTGTATCCATTGCCCCTTGGCCTGTCTCTGGGCACCACTGAGCAGAGTCTGGCCCCAGCCTCTTGCCCCCTGCCCCAGATCCTTTATGTCTTGCTGAGCATTGGTCAGATCCCCTCTTGCTGGTCCTGCTTTAACTAGGAGCTAATAATGTCATGGTTTTACTCACAGGTGGTACCTGCTGACTCCCTCCCACAAGGTATTTCAGTCTGCTGAAGCATCCTGGAGTCCTCCACAGTGCTAACAGCATTTGAGCAGCCCTGGGATCAGCAGCTACAGTGAAGGTAGGACAGGGGAGAGAAGGAGACTTGACTGGGATCATGAGAAGGGACCTAAGCAGAGCAGGTGCAGGCAGTCCCCAGCCTGGGTGGAGCTGTGCAGCAGCAGCAGAAGGAAACGTTTGTGGTGCTGAGGATGGGAAGAAATAGCAAATGTTTAAAACTGGTCTGGGTGAGCTGGAAGTGCTCTGCTCTTATCAAACCTGAAGGCTTTCTGCTTTCAGCTCCTGTTTGTGCTGAACCCGTTCATGCTCCAGCACAGGGCACAGGAGCTTGAAGGGAAGTGGCACTTCTGAAGCAGCCAAGCAGGAGATGTTCTGTTCTGAGCACCCTGGGAAGCTGCTGCCCCTCACATGGACCGGACCTGTGCTGCTGCTGCTCCTGCACGAAGCCCTTTGCAGTGCCAACGCCGCTGCCCAGAGGCTTCCCTGGCTCTCAGGTGCTGCAGCTGAAGTTACTCAACTCTTCTGCCTCCTCAGCCTGCCCTCAGCATCGTCTCCCCTCGCCATCACCCGGGGATGCCCAGCCCCGCCCTGCACCCCGAGGAGAGCACTCAGCGAGGTGCCGATTGCTTGCAGTTGCTTTTGTTTGCCGACAGAGCTTTTGCATCAAAGCTGCTGCTGCCTTTCATCCCCGGGGAGAGCTGCCTGTGAGAGCAGCCTTTTAACCGCAGCTGCTTGAGGAGAGGGAGAGCCTTTCATGGGTCTACTTTTATCTTGTGAATGGGGAAGGTCTGGACGTGGAATATGAGTGCTTGGGGAAGGAGAGACCGTGCGGGCTTCTTGCTGCCCCCCATGCCCTAGCCTTTGGCACCGTGAAGATGGGCTGCAGCACCTCCATGCTCTTCCCCTTGGAGCAAAACCTGCTTGTGAGGAGCTGCTGCTGCTACTGCTCACTACCTCGCAGGGCAGAAGGCTTCAGCTGCTCACTTTAATGTTTCTGGGCAGAGGGAGGAAAAGAATTGCTTCTTCTTCATCACCTGTGTCGTATGCCGGGGGGGGGGGGTTAGGTGAGAGGATCATGGCTGAGTCCCACCCCAACTGACTTCCACACTGCAGGGTGAGCCACGAATCCCCCCAGAAGCTGGGCTCAGAGGAGGGCTGAGGGAGTGCAGCAGCTGAGCTGAGTACAGGTGGTGAAGTTCAGAACTGCTGCAGTTGGAAAAGACCTCCAAGGTTGAGTCCAAGCATCGACCCAGCACGGCCCTGGGGTGGGGATGAAAGAATTCTTTGCTGCAAGAGTCATCAGGGATTGGAATAGGCTGCCCCAGGGAGGTGGTGGAGTCCCCATTCCTGCAGAAAGCTGTGGCCATGGCACTCTGAGGAAAAGGACCTGGGGGGGTCTGGGTTGATGAAAAGCTCAACAGGAGCCTGCAGTGTGAGTGCAGCCCAGACAGCAACTGNTCCAACCTCACCATTCTATGGTTTAGTGGCCTTAGTGCTGGGTAGGTTCAGTGGCTGGACTGGATGACCTTAGAGAGCTTTTTCAGCCCAGACAACTCCATGAGTTGCTGAGCTGGGGGGGGGTGGGGTGGGGTGTGGGGGGGTGCTGAGATGCCACAGCACTGCTGTGTCACCTCCACTCCCTCCCATAAAGGATGGGAGAGGCACAAAGAGAAGCTGAGTAACTGTGGGTGTAATTCAGCTTGATTTCCTCCCAGACTCTTCATTTGCTGAGCGTGTCACCAGCCCTGTTCTGGATGGGCTGCTTCCTATCAATTTTCTGCCATGCCAGCCCATAAATAAAGAAAATAAATGTTGCAGCTGTTAATCAGCTGCTGCTCACCCAAATGAGCTCCCCATACATCCCCTGCTCTATAATTACTTGTCACCTACTGCCAGTTTGTAACTTTTCACTCTGTGATTCCCTTAGGTGGCTTTCCCCCTTCTCCCCTGCGTTGACAGGAGGAATCTGTTCACTGTGGAGCTGTTGTTTTGGGGTTGGGCTTTTTTTTGTTGTTGTTGTTGTTTTTCCCTAAGCAGAGGGAGCTGAAAACCTAGTGATGGGTAGCAGTGGTTTGGTATGGATTAGGAGCTGAGGGGAAACAGCAGAATCTCAGTGTAGTGAGGGCTGGAAGGGATCTCTGGAGATCAGCCAGTCCAACCCTGCTCCAGCAGGGCACCCACAGCAGCTTGCCCAGGGGCACACTGCCCAGGGCAGGTTGGAAGCTGTGCAGAGAAGGAGACTCCACAACCTCTCTGGACAGCCTGCTCCAGGCCTCCAGCACCCTCACACCATACAAGTTTTTCCTCCTGCTTAGATGGAAACTCCTGGGGTCCAGTTTGTGCCCACTGCCTCTTGTCCTATCCCTGGGCACTACTGACAAGAGTCTGACCCCAGCCTCTTCCCCCCCTGCCCCACTTTAGCTCTTGCTGAGCACTGAGCAGATCCCCTCTGGGGCTGCTTTTTTCCAGGCTCAGCCCCAAGGCTCTCAGCTGTTGCTCCTCCAGGCCACTCAGCATCTCTGTAGCCACATCAGAGCTTTGTTTTTGACACCCAGAACAAAAACTCAGCACTGTGCAGTTTTGCAGGCACCTACCTGTTGATCTCAGCCTGGTGGCTTTGCAGGGAGGAGGCCACTGCAGTGCTGTGAGCACCAGAGCACTGCTGCCTGCTGCTCACCCTTCTCCTGTCTTGTTTCCTCAGCTCCCTGCCTTGGTCTGCATCCACCTTATGCTGTTTCCCCTCTGGAATTTGGCTCACCTGCCCCATTTTGTTGGAGCAGANGAGAAGCCTCACTCGTGGTCTGCTCCCAGCCAGGAATCCTGTCTCTTCATCCAGCAAACTGGAGCAGGAGGTGGAAGAAATCCCCTGCGAGCCTCTGCTGAGGAGCACTTTAGAAGAGCTAAGCCTAGCACAGCAGGGGAAGCAGGGAGCCATTTGTCAGCCGAGCCCTCCAAGCCAGCAAGCAGAGAGAACTTCATCTCCCCTCCCCTTGCTCAGAAATAATTGGAATTTCCACAGCAAAGGGCTGGATGGGCTGGAACATCTCCTGGCTGCAGAGCACTGAACTGCAGCTCCCACACGCAGCCACCCCAGGGGTGATGCATCAGGGGGAAGATGGATGTGGGGCGAAAGAGTGGAGGGGTGGAAAACGAGCACAGGTTGGTAGGGAATGTGTCCCTTGTGCCTCTCCGTGTGCCTGGCAAAGCTGCCAGTGGCACCTGGGGGATGCCTCCAGCTTTGGATCTATTGAAACCTGCCTGTGCATTCATTTGCCTGGCAGCCTGAGCTTTGAAGGCAGAATAAAAGAGTAAATTCTGAATGCAGGGAAGGATAAAACACAAGCAGGGAGCCAGGGCTGCTCCGCGGGAGCGGTGATCTGGCTCTTAGGTGAATACATTTGCAGCGCACCCAGCCAAAACGGTTCGTTAAGACAACAGGGGCTGCTCCCTCCCCCGCTAGGAAATTAACCTCTGGGGAGGGGCTGGAGCTGCCGAAAGGATGCAACCTCCAGAACGAAACGTGAGCCTGCACCTCCCACAGGGAGCTGGGATCCCTGGGAGCTTGGATCCCGCCTGCAGCTCCCAGTAGGGGATGCTGAGCACTGGGGTGGAGGTTGGGCTCTCAGCCCACAGTAACTCACAGAGGCTTCCTTCTTTTTCTCTCCTTCCCCCTCCCCAGCTCAGGCTCTGTCCTTGGTTTCAGACAGTTGAGGATCTCTTATCTTTCCCCTAAGTCTGTCCAGGCTCTGGCAGCAGCCCCAAGGCAGAAACCTAAGGGACAGCAAAGCCCACTCCAAGCCTCCAGGCTGTCCTCTCTCAGCAGCCAGCCAGAACCACATCCTCCCTCTGGCAGGTCCTAATCTTGCAGGGTCTGAGGATGACAAACGTGGATCTGGGGCCTCCAAGTGGGATTTGGAAGGACAGAGCCCAAGCATCCATCTGGCTGTCAGCTCAGTGCTGTCGCCCAACCCCTTCAGAACGCCTCCAGGCCTTGGCACCTCTGACAACAAGGCAGAGCTGTGAAGGCAGTGTGGGCTGGAAAATTGTTGTTTGTGTTCACAGAAGCTGCAGATCAGATGCTCTGAGCTGTAAACCAGCCCCAGCACTCAGGGCAGTGCTGGCAGGGGGGGAGAAGAGGTTGCAAGAAGCAGCTTCTGAAAGCATTCCCTGGTTTGCTGTGCTGGAGCAGCTACTGCTGCAGGGCTCCTGCTGGTCCCACAGCCTCTCCCTTCTGCCACCAGCAAATCCTTCAACCCAAAGTGAACTAAAGACAGCTTCCCAAAAGAGTTTCCACCAGGGCTGGGTGAACCCTGGGCATAGGTTGCCCAGGGAGGTTGTGGAGCATAGAATCACCCAATGTGATCTTTGATCACATTGGGTGATTCTGTGCTCCACAACCTCCCTGGAGGTGTTCAAGGCCAGGTTGGATGAGGTCTTGAGCAACCTGGGCTGGTGGGAGGTGTCCCTGCCCATGGTGGGGAGTTGGCACTGGGTGAGCTTTAAGGTCTCTTCCAACCCCCAACTCATTCTGTGAATCTGTGACCTAACAACTCCCTCAAAGGAGGCTGGACTGAGGTGGGAGTTGGCCTCTTCTCACATGAAACAAGTGACAAGACCAGAGGAAAGGGTCTCAGGTTGTGCCAGGGCAGCTTTTGGTTGGGTATCAGGAATGGTTTCTTTCCAGCAAGGGTCCTCAGGCCCTGGCCCAGGCTGCCCAGGGAGGTGATGGAGTCCCAAGCCCTGGGGGAATTTCCAAGCCATGCAGATGTAGGCCATGGGCAGGGCCTCCCCTGGGGGAGTTGTTTGCTCCTGATGACCTCAAGGCTCTCTTCCAACCTCAGCAGCTTCATGCCTCCAAGATTCTAACGTGGCCAAGCTCTCCACATTAAGTGAGGACAACTTCTGGCCACCAGCTCTGGTGGGGCACTGGGGGACAAAGTGCATTTAGGCACAAAGCTCTGCAGCAGGCAGGCTCTGGCCAGCTGCTGAAAAGTTCTCAGCACAGCCTTGCAGCCCTCCTTGAGTTCTTCCCCAGGATAAATAACTCTGCAGTGGGGCAAGCAGTGGATGCAAATGACTTAATTAATAATGCAGGCTTCAGGAGTCATTTGCAATCCAGGAAAGGCTGCTATTAGCAATACTTATTTTTATTTATTAATTGCTGGCTCTCCCCATCTCCATGGTGAATAATTTCCCCTCTTTTCCACTTGGAATTGATTGCTGTGGTGTGGGGGGAGAGGAAAGGTGGCCCTGAAGTGACCCTGGCTGGAGGGTGGGGGGCTGGGAGTGAGTGAACCCTCAGCTGGGCTGTGGCTTGTTGGTTTGGCTTCAGTTGCTGGGGGTCTGGGGCTTGGGGTCTGTGACTTTGGGGGTAGTTTTTGTTCTTTTTTTTTCTTTTTTGGCTTGTAGCTGTCACCTGCACCTGCTTTGCTGCTCCTTGAAGTGGGCATTTGCCTGATGTTTGGGGAAAGAGACTGGATGTGGCACTTGGTGCCATGGTTTGGGTGATTAGATGCTGCTGGGTGATAGGTTGGACTTGATGATCTCAAAGGTCTTTTCCACCCTGAGTGATTCTGTGACCCTGTGTGTGGAGTGGGGGTGTGGTACTGCTGCTGATCCCCTCAGCACAGCAGGGATGAACCCTTGGTGGCCTTGGGAAGCCTCATGTCTGCCTTGCAGCAAGTGCTGTGCCCTCAGAGCCCAGGGCTGGCTTCTCCCTTCAGCTAACAGCTCCCATAGCTGAAGGCCACCACTCCAGGCTCTGCCTTCCTGGTCTGGGCAATGCCTCCCTGCCACTCCATCTGCCTTTGCTGCTGGAGGGGGCTGAACTGATTCTCCCAGGGAGGCAGGAGGAAGCTGAGCACCAAGGACAGCCTTGATGAGGCCAGGAAGGGCAGGCTCAGGTCCCTTTCCCCTTGCCAAGAGCCAGATTCTCTGCTGGCATCCCCCTTGGCTCAAGCATCCCAGCAGGCAGGAGCCTGGGGCAGGGTGGTGGTGGGCACGTGGCAGCTCTGCCCTCCTTCTGCTGCTGAGGCTCCTGTGGAACACTCAGCTCCCAACACTTCACTGCCTGCTCCTCCAGAGCTGGCAGAACCTGGTGGGTGCTCGGATCTGCAGCATATGGTGCCAGTCACCACCAGTGCACCCAGCAGGAGCAGGCTCTGGGAAATGGGTCAGGGAGTGGAGGAGGAGGAGGAGGGAAGCTGTGATGGCACTGCCAGAGCTGCCATCCTGCTGGCAGCCTCCTCGGGGATGCAGTGTGGTAACTCAGGCAGGAAGCCTGACCAGGGGCCAGCAGTGTCCTTGTGGGCATGAAGGCAACAGCTTTGCTGCTTCCTTGTGTTGGCAAGGAGAGGATGGCACACCCTTGAGCTTCCAAAGCCCTGCTGTGGGTACAGCTTTGCCAGGAGCCATCCCTTGCAGGTGCAGATTTCCACTCGGTGCTGCAGGTACCTCAGCAGGCAGCCTCGGGGGCACTGCAGGGTGCCCACCAGCCCTGCCCACCGGCGAGGATGCAGGAGCAGCGATGGCCACGGGTGCCCAATGCCAGCCCATCCCCACCTTTCCTCTTCTCCTTCCCCTGAGCCACCGAAGCCCTACCGTGGGGTGCTGAGGCTGCTGGTCTCTGCGGGGGGCAGGCGGCAGCCTTGTCACAGAGCTGCGGATTAGAGCCTGGCACAGCCCCGCGCTGGCACTGTGGTCTCAGACAGCCTCCTGCTGCTCGCAGCCCCGCTGGGATGGCTCAGCCAGGAGCTGCAGGCTGTACCCTGCCCTGCAGCCCAGCTCCCTGCAGGACCCTTTCCCTGATCCCAGCCCCTGTGCTTATCACAAGCTCAGCCTTATCAGCTCCTGTCTCGCTGGCCAATTTCTTCCTTTTCATCTCGCTGCCGGCAGCTCCATTAATCCTCCAGCAGCTGAAGCATGGCCTGATTAGCCAGGCAGAGTCTGATCTGGGTCGGGAGGTCCTGATGGAGCCTGGAGGGATGGATCTGCCCAAGACCATCCAGCCTCAGAGCTCCAAAACTCCAGAAACTGTCCCCAGCCATTTGCTGGGCAGTCGAATCCCCTCTGGTCTAGCTGCAACAGGGAGGCAGAGATCATGGAGAGTCTCTTCCTGAAGGGAGCTGGCTTTGCCCATCCCACCTCCCAAAGATCCTGTGGGAGCTGTCAGATATCTGTCAGGATTTGTCTTCTGCAGCCTGGCTTCTAGGAGCTGGGATCTGGTGGGTAGATGCCAGCAGGAGCAAGGCAGTGATCATGGCCCCATACTGGCCACGGTGAGGCTGCACCTCCTATACTGGGCTCAGTTTTGGGTCCCTCAATCCAAGAGGGACATTGAGAGGCTGGAGCAGGTCCAGAGAAGGGCAACAAAGCTGAGGAAGGGTCTGCAGAACAGGGCTGGGGAGGAGCAGCTGAGGGAGCTGGGGAGGTTCAGCCTGGAGAAGAGGAGGCTGAGAGGAGACCTCATTGCTCTCTGCAGCTCCCTGAGAGGAGGCTGCAGCCAGCTGGGGGTTGGGCTCTGCTGCCTAGTCTCAGGTGATAGGAGAGAAACTGGCCTGAAATTGTGCCAGGGGAGGGCTAGGTTGAAGATGAGGAAACATTTATTTGCTGCAGGAGTGGTCAGAGATTGGCACAGGCTGTCCAGAGAGGTGGTGGAGTCTCCATCCCTGGAGGTGTGCAAGTGGCCATGGTGGTGCTGGGTTGGTGGTTGGGGTGGATGATCTCAGAGGGCTTTTCCAACCCAAACCATCCTGTGATTCCATGACCCACAGCAGCCACCAGGCTGGGAAAGAAAAGTGTCCCCCAGCCCCAGCTGCCCTCCCCACTGCTCACAGGAGGATCTCTCTCACCCTACTCCCACGAGGTGATGCCTGCTGGGTCAATGGTTGGACCTGGTGAGGTCTTCTCCAAGCAGAACAGCTCTGTGCCTCTGTCACCCTCCCTGCAGTTTGCCATCACAACCTCATCACCTCCTGCCTCTAATCCATCCTCCCTACCCAGGCAGGCTGCCAGCTGCTCCCCAGCTGTTATCCTCCCTCACATGGGCTGGACTTGGGGGGCCACAGGCAGGCAGCAGCCCACAGCTCCTCACCACCAGCAGGAGGTGAGAGCAAAGCAGCTCTGCCACAACTTTCATAAATCGACTCTCTTTGGTGAGGCAAAGGAAGGAGAAAGAGAGGGAGAGATGAAAAAGCAGAGGAAGAAATAGGAGAGGCTGCTCCCAGCGCCTGCAGCACTGCTAAATCTCCTCTTTATTGCCCCTTTATTATTTCCAGGACCTGAAGTTTAAATAATTAAGCAGAATAAATGGGGGATGAATATTATTTTCAAGTTTTATTTATTGATTCTCAGAGGCCAGATGCTTCCAGAGGCCCAGGCATGGAGAGGAGCTGCTTTCTCCAGTGGTGTAAATCAGGGCTGGATCATTACCAAGCTGATTTACACCAGCTGAGCAGGCAGGCTTTTAATTTGGGGAGGAAAATCTGAGTGACTTCATACACTTTGAGTTTTTGGGGTTGTTTTGGGTTTTTTTTTTTTTTTTTGTTTGTTTGGTTTTTTTTTTGTCCTATCTTCTGTACAATTAATTTATTTTCCAATTTAAAAGCTTCCCTGGGTTGGATTTGGAGGTGTGTGTGTGGAGAAGGGGGGCTTAGGTGTAATTTAAATATACATTTGTTACCAGCACTGCTTACTCAGAAGAGTCTTCAAGGAGTTTGAGGCTGGAGAAGCTCCACACACACCTGCAGGTTTCTGCTCACAGCATCTGCCAGGCTGGGTTGGTGCCCTGGCAGGGCAGTGGGCACTGCACCAGGCAGCCAGTGATGGGCTCACAGAAGCACTGAATGGTAGGGAGTGGAAGGGAGCCATGGAAATGGAGCCAAAGCCCCTGCCCAAGCAGGATCACCCAGGGCAGGCCACACAGGAACACATCCAGGCAGGTTTTAATGTCTCCAGAGACCTGAGTGACCCCAGCCCAAGGGCTGCTGGCAGCAGGTCAGGACTGCCAGCCCCAACAAGGGGCAGTGAGCACAAACTGGAACCCAGGAGGCTCCATCTGACCAAGAGGAGAAACTTCTTTGGTGTGAGGCTGCTGGAGGCCTGGAGCAGGCTGCCCAGAGAGGTTCCAGAGGCTCACTTCTCTGCAGAGCTTCCAACCCACCCTGGGCATTGTGACCCTGGGCAAGCTGCTGTGGGTGCCCTGCTGGAGCAGGGGGGTTGGACTGCCTGATCTCCAGAGGCCACTTCCAACCTCACCATGCTGGGATTTGGGGATTCTGCAGGCCCAGGAGCACTGGGAGCTCTTTGCTGCAAGAGAGGTCAGGGATTGGCACAGGCTGCCCATGGAGGTGGTGGAGTCCCCATCCCTGGAGGTGTTCCAGAACCATGTGGCCATGGCACTTGGGCCAGGCTTTGGTGGCTATGGTGGTGCTGGCTCAGTGGCTGGACTGGGTGGTTCTGGAAGGCTTTTCCAACCCAAACCTTTCTGTCATTGTGTGTTCCCCCCAGCTCAGCTCCCTCTGGGTGACTTGCATGGTGCAGAGCCTCAGCAGCATGAGGACCTTCCTGGGCTTGAGAGCTTCCTGAAATACAAAGCCTGGGAGCACAAGGCTGGGTGTGCAGCTCTGCCTTTATGGCTTCATTCTCCAGCAATGAGCTTGGATGGGGTTGTAGGAAGTTATTTTGTTCCAGCAAGATGGGGAGAGAGTCTCAGATGTCAGGTGCTTGGCTTGGGTCCCTTCCCATCTATTACAGCCTGGAAATGAAGACTCTGGCTGTGATTTGTAGCGGTTGCAGTGGAGCAGAAAAGCTGCTGACACCTCCCATCCATCGCCCTTCAGTCTTATTTCCTCTGCTCCCTGACAGCAATGGGAATTGGAATCTGGGGAGTGGGAGGCAGGTGGTGTTCATGGCCCTCCCAGCTCCACCAGCAGCACCCTCAGCCCAAGGTGTTGGGAGGTTGGTTTGAGCAGACTGAAGGGAAGCTGCTTGCAGAGGGGAGAATTGAGACTGGAGGTGAGAAAGAAACTCCTGACAGTGAGGGTGGGGAGACACTGGCACAGGTTGCCCAGGGAGGCTGTGGCTGCCTCTTCCCTGGAGGTGTTCAAGGCCAGGCTGGATGAGGCTTTGAGCAACCCAGGCTGGTGGCAGGTTGGAACCAGGTGGCCTTTAAGATCCCTTCCAACCCACTCTGTGAACTGGGGACTCCCTAATGTGTTTCAGAAGGAGCTGAGCTCTGGGAGTTGCCATCAGAGGCTGCACTGCTGCCAGCTGCAGGAGGCAGCCTATGGAGCTGTGTGGGTCTCACTCTCTCCCTGCCCAGAAAGCCAAGCCAAGGGCTGGGAGGAGTTCCTGCCTCTGCCAAACCATCTCAAATCTATTGAGAATCTCTGCAGACATCTTTGCCCAGCTCTAAACCAGGGCCAGTTGTCAGCTGCCTGTTCCATGTCTTTCAGAGGAGCTGTGTGTGGGACTGAGCTCTGCTCCCACGCTCCCAGCAGGGTGAGGTTCAGCCCCTCCCAAATGTCACTTGAGAAACAAGTGATGATAAACACTTATTGTTATTCCCTTTCCCCCTCTGTGGGAGCAGATGATATTGCTAAGTGACCGAGCACTCAGCTGACCCTCCAAGTGTCGGGGCTATGTTTAATTCATGGCTTTTATTTATAGGTTTGGGCTCCTCCAGCTCCTCTCTCGCAGCTGCTCCGGAGCAGAGGGATGCTGCCTGGCCAGGACCTCTCCATAGAACAGCTCCGCAGGACCTTGCTGCATCCGGACCAGCGTCGGCTGCTGGGACAGCTCCTGGCACACTGCGCAGGGCTCGGCAAGGAGCCGAAATGGGGAAGGTTTGCAGCCCGAATGGGGAAGGTTTGCAGCCCGGATGGGGAAGGTTTGCAGCCTGGATGGGTTTGGAAGAGCTTCTCTGCGGAGAAGTGAGACTCCGAAACCTCTCTGGGCAAGTCACCATGGATGTCACCCAGAGGGAGCTGAGCTGGGGGGACACACAGAGTGACAGAAAGGTTTGGGTTGGAAAAGCCTTCCAGGACCACCCAGTCCAGCCACTGAGCCAGCACCATCATAGCCACCAAAGCCTGGCCCAAGTGCCATGGCCACATGGTTCTGGAACACCTCCAGGGATGGGGACTCCACCACCTCCATGGGCAGCCTGTGCCAATCCCTGACCTCTCTTGCAGCAAAGAGCTCCCAGTGCTCCTGGGCCTGCAGAATCCCCAAATCCCAGCATGGTGAGGTTGGAAGTGGCCTCTGGAAATCAGCCAGTCCAACCTCCCTGCTCCAGCAGGGCACCCACAGCAGCTTGCCCAGGGTCACAATGCCCAGGGTGGGTTGGAAGCTCTGCAGAGAAGTGAGCCTCTGGAACCTCTCTGAGCAGCCTGCTCCAGACCTCCAGCAGCCTCACACCAAAGAAGTTTCTCCTCCTGCTTAGATTGGAACCTCCTGGGTTCCAGTTTGTGCCCACTGCCCCTTGTTAGGGCCTGAAATTGTGCCAAGGGAGGGTTAGGTTGGAGATTAAGAAAAATATCTGTGCTGCAAGAGTGGTCAGGGACTGGCACAGGCTGCTCAGGGAGGTGGTGGAGTCCCCATCCCTGGAGGTGAACAAGAAAGGTGTGGCCATGGCACCTGGGAACAGGATTTTGGTGGCTTGCTGGTTGGGTGGATGATCTCAGAGGGCTTCTCCAGCTGCAGGGTGTCTGTGATTCTGTGAAGCAGAGTGCAGGGCTGCATGACCAGGGCTGCTCTGCACATGTTCTGCTCTGCACCCCAGCACAGGGACAGGGACTTGGAACTTAATCCTCCCTCCCAGCCCAGTGCTGGTTACAGCCCTGTGATGCAGATAGCTGTGGGCAAGGCATCACAGAAAGGAAATGGAGAAGCAGCAAGGGGAGGGAATTGCAGCCTGGAGGAAGATAAAGGGTTTAGAGAGGATGGCTGTGAAGAAAGCGATTAGAGGAAATTAAACACGGACAGGCTGCAGGCAGAGGCTGGGGAGGGAAGCAGCTTGGCCCTGCTGCTGGCATGAGGGCAAGCTGTGGAGCTGGGGAATTTCTCTCCTCACTGAACCGTGCAGGGGAAGCAGGAGTGGCATTAAATGGAGCAGGAGGCTTACAGGTATCCAAAGCCAGCCAGGCACTCCAGCACTGGGACCAGCTCTAGGCTGAAACCAAGCAGCACAAGAGCAGAGGGGCTGGAGGAGGCAGGGAGATGTTAAATCCTGCCTCTGAAGCTTTAATCTGCACACTCCATGAATCCAGAGGAGCTTTCAGCAGAGCAGTTCTGCCTCTGCTTTTTCAATCCAGTGATTAAACATCCAGCATGGACTTGATCCTCCCCCTGGACAAACCTGTTGCAAGGGACAGCCCAGGCTGCTCATGGCCTCATCCAGCCTGGCTTTGAACACCTCCAGGGAGGGGGCATCCACAGCCTCCCTGGGCAACCTGTGCCAGTGTCTCACCACCCTCATGCTAAAGAATTTCTTCCTAATTTCCAATCTAAACCTCCCTTCCTCAAGCTTCAATCCTTTAGTTGCCTTGAACCTGGTAGCTTCTTCAGCTGGGAAAATGGAGGTGGTTCTGTCACCCCCAGGCCTTTGCCTTGCCCTAGCACCTCCAAAGGTGCTGGAGGACTGATCCTTGTGGTGCCAACACTGAGGGCAGGAATGGAGTTTTGGAGCTACAGAAAAGCTGGAGAGGGACTTTTCATGAGGGTCTGTGCTGACAGGACAGGGACCAGAGTAGGGTGGATTTAGGAAGCTCTTTTCTGTGAGGGTGGTGAGACACTGGAAGGGGTTGCCTAGAGAAGTTGTGGACACTTCATCCTTGCAAGTGTTCAAGCCCAGGCTGGATAAGACCTCAAGAAACTTGGGCTAGTGGGAGGTGTCCCTGCCCATGGCAGGGAGTTGGCACTGGATGGTCTTTGAGGTCCCTTCCAACCCAAACCCTTTTGCGCTCTATGAAATGGGCTCCTGGCTCCTCTCCAGCTCACTGCTGCTGCTCCTGGGAGGTTCCACGAGGGCACAATCCTTAAAACTCACCTCCTAGAAGCCATTGCCAAGCAGTGGGAGCTGGGACAGCAGCAGTGCCACGTCCCAGGGAGGATGAAGGATGAGGAGGAGAGTTGAGAAGTTCAGCACAAGCCTGGAGCGCAGAGCCGGCAGCGGAGGGCACCGCTCGCGGTCTGACCCCTGCCTCTGCTTCCCCACTGCCCCTTTTCTTCCTCAGGAAAATAGGGATGAATTAAAGCCCATCAGTGGCTTTTAGAAGCCAACTGAAAATGTCCTTTATTAAATTCCCACCCTATTGATCCTGCAGTCATCCGGATGGGGATTGATTGAGGACTTAACCAGACGAGCGCCCGGGCCAGGGCTCAATTAATGTGCATAAGCGGGCAGTGGAGAGGCAATTTCCAGAGCAAGTCAGGCAAAAGATCAATCCTGCTTTGCCTTCTGTGCCAGAGCTGCTCCTCTATTTATATTTATTTTTGTGTTATTTCATATTTTTTTTTCTCCCCCCTCCTTTTTTTTTGTTTTCTCCCCATCCCATTTACAACAAGCAGGTGGCTGAGAGGCAGCGCTCAAAGCACAGCTCCCTTTGCTCCCAGAGTCAGGACTCCTTTCCTCTTGGCCCTGGAGAGGACAAAGGTTTGCAGAGGGGCTGGGGACAGGCTTCCCTCCCTCTTCCCTTGAAGCATTGACCCTTGAGGGTGTTTGTAGCAGTGCCAGTCCCAGGCTCTGCAGAGGAGGATGGTGTGCAGCAGAGGAGCTGTTGGGTGATCATTGGTGGAAGGGACCTCAAAGGTCATCCAGTTCCACCTGGGGAGGGGGCTCAGGGGCCTTAAGCTGTCTGCTCTTTCACCTTGCAGTGCACAAGGCTGGAGGGGGAAGGGAGCTGGGGGTGTTCAGTCTGGAGCAAAGAAGTCTGAAGGGAGACCCCTCCCTGGGGACCACCTCACCAAAACTTCCCCCTCTCGAGCAGCATCACAACCCCCTGGTGACTGCAAATTTGGGGGGCAGGGGGGAAAGGAAGTGATTAATGGGTAGAGTTGGGACTTTATTTGCATTTTAAATCACACTCTCAGCTAAGCTGATGCCCTACCCCACCCCCACCCCCCCCATTTATAGATGACTCCAACGTAAAGTGACTGCTAATTACTACAATTAATACAGCGTCAGAGCCTTGCCAGCCAGCTCCACTGCAGCTCCTGTCGCCTCCTCATCTCCAATTAGGGCCCACGACAGGCAGGATGCTCACTTATTAAGAGCAGAGCCCTGCTGGGTAATTATATTTTTTGCTAAGGTCATTAATCTCCTGCAAGATGCAGCTCTGCACCCCCATGGCCCAAGTAGGGGCAGTTTGGAGGGCTCCTGCCCTTGGGTCACAGCAACCCAGTGCCACGCTGCAAGCCTGGGGCAGAGTGCCTGGAAAGCTGCCCTGCAGAGAAGGACCTGGGGGTGTTGGTCAACAGCCAGCTGGAGATGAGCCAGGGTGAGCCCAGGTGGGCATGAAGGGCACCAGCAGCCTGGCCTGGATCAGCAGTGGTGTGGTCAGTAGGGGTAGGGCAGGGATTGTGCCCCTGGGCTTGGCAGCTCAAATCCTGTTCTTCTGCAGCCATCTCCCAGCTTCCCCTTGCACTTCCCCAGCAAGTTTGCTCTTTCATCTAGGAGAATCCAGGCCTGGCATGAGCTGTGCCAAGCCCTGCTCCTGCTGAGATGAGGGGAGTCAGACCTGAGCCAGAGCAGCCCCCTGGGAGCAGACCCAGGGATGAGGAGCAGTGTCCCAAGGGGAGTGACAAGGCAGAAAGTGTCCCCAGCAGCCCAGGGAGGGTCAGGGTGCTCCACCCATCCCCAGCCCTCCTGCTGCTGCCCCTTCTCACTGCTTGGCAGCAGCTCTGGGGCAGTTTTCCTGGCACTTCAGAGGAGCTTTCTAGGAAAGGAAGCCTTCTGCCTGTGAACTGCCAACACCTCTCCTGTCCCCAGGGCTCAGCTGCACGGCTCGACTGACACAGAACTGTTCCAGCTTTGGAGCCTGAGAGAGACAAATGAGCAATTTGCCAGGAAATGATCCTCTGGGATTCCTCCTCTCTCCAGTCAGTTTAATTGGGTGAGCTCAGGGTGGCTTTAATTGCTCTGCTCAACGTGCAGCTTCACCCCCTCCTCTCTTTTTTGACTCCCATCTCTCTCCTTTCCCCTCCTCCTTCCCAGCACCATTTCTCTTCCTCCTCCAGCATCTCCCCTGGTAGTTTTTTTCCTCAATATCTCTTGGAAATGGTGAAAGCTGAAGGCTCAAATCCTGTTTGAGTCCCTCAGGCCCAACAGGTTCTGTAAGGCTTTGGTGCTTCTCAGAGGGTTGTGACCTGGTGTGGAGATGCCCTGGGCTCACCTGGGGTGGGTTGCAAAGGCTGGGACAGGGAGTGGCAGAGCATCTGCTGCTGGTGGTGTGGCCAGCAGGAGAAGGGATGTGGTGGTGCCCTGCACTCAGCACTGCTGAGCACCTCCAATACTGAGTTCAGTTTTAGGCCTCTCACTCTGAGAAGGACACTGAGAGGTTGAAACATGTCCAGAGAAGGGCAACAAAGCTTCTGAGGGGTCTGGAGAAGAGGGCTGGGGAGGAGGGATTAAGCAAGCCCCCTCCCAGGCCAGCAGACACCAGATTCTCCTCTCCGGGCTGATCCTGCAGGACCCAGCAGAAGCATCCAAGCAGCACTGTGATGAGTGGGAGATAATGTAGAGGGGGAGCTGAAGTCCAAGTCCTCTTTGTAACAAGTACAGAAAGCAGTTAAACCTAAATTGATCAGCCAAGGAGATCCTCTTAACACTCCTTAAACCCTCACATCTGTTTGTAATCAATAATTCAGCCAGTGGATATTAATAAGAGCAGGAGGGTGAGAAGGCAGCACAGGAGCTCCATGGGGACATGAAGCTGCCAAGAACCATGAGCTGGAGGAGTGGCTGTGGCCACAGCTGTGCTTTCCTGGCACCAACATGTGTCCAGGGCACCAGCAGCCCATGGCCCTCAGCTCCACATCTCCATGGCTCTGAAACCCCTACAGGGATGGGGACTCCACCACTGCTCTGGGCAGCCTG
This sequence comes from Ramphastos sulfuratus, assembly GCA_013399055.1. Classification (NCBI taxonomy): domain Eukaryota; kingdom Metazoa; phylum Chordata; class Aves; order Piciformes; family Ramphastidae; genus Ramphastos; species Ramphastos sulfuratus. The sequence goes on from WBNM01014488.1 coordinate 29,849, forward strand.
GGCCAGGCCTGAACAACTCTTTGGGGGAAGAAATTGTTCCTCATGTCCAACCTAAACCTCCCATGGGGCAGCTTGAGGCCCATATCCTCTTGTTCTTTGGGAGCAGAGCCCAACCCCACCTCACTGCAACCTCCTCTCAGGAAGCTATAGAGAGCAATGAGGTCTCCTCTCAGCCTCCTCTTCTCCAGATTGAACCTCCCCCAGCTCCTCAGATGCTCCTCCCCAGTCCTGTTCTCCAGACCCTTCCCCAGCTCTGTTGCCCTTCTCTGGACCCACTCCAGCCCCTCAGTGCCCTTCCCCTGGTGAGGAGCCCAAACCACTCCTGCACAGCCACCTGCAGATGTTCCACTCCAGAGCTTGTTGCATTTGTCACATCCATGCTGTGGGCAGCCCTGGTGTGGAAGCTTCACTCTGTGTTTTCTCCACATCCCTGTTCCACTGTGGGATGCCAGGGAGGAAGCAGGTACCCAGCTCTGGGCTGGCCAGCACCCTCAGGCTGTGCCTCCAGCAGCTCTGGCTCTGGGCAGCAGAACTGGCTGTCACAGGCCACTAATTGTTGGGTTTCTCTGTTTTTAATCAGAGCAAGCAGCTGCTGTGCCCAGGGCACCAGGGGCTGCTCCTGGCACTCGCTGTGAGCTGTCAGCCCAGGACCTTCTCCGTGATCCATCGAAGGAGCCAGCTGGAGTCAGACCAAGACTGACAGTGAGTAATGCACTGGGAGGAGTGGGGGGCACCAGCAGCTCTAGACAGGGCATGGGGCTGAGGGATGGACCCCCTGGTACCCAGCCAGGCGCTGGTGGTCCTCCAGTGCTGATGGCATCCCTGTCTCTGGGACGTGCCAACCCTCCAGCATGGGCACACCAGGAGGGGCTGTCCAGCTCCCAGGTCAGCCAGTTCTGCACTCAAAGGGCACCAGAGAGTCTCCCTGGAGCCTTCTCCTCTCCGGGCTGAACAACCCCAACTCCCTCTGCCTGTCCTCACAGCAGAGCTGCTCCAGCCCTCAGATCATCTTCGTAGCCTCCTCTGGACCCCCTCCAGCAGCTCCATGTCCTTCCTGCCTTGAGGACTCCAACTGGGCACAGCACCGCAGGTGAGGTCTCCCCAGAGCAGAGGGGCAGAATCCCCTCTGCGGCCCCGCTGGCATCACTGGCGGAGCAGGCTGCTTGCCAGGCTCCTGTATCCACCCGAGCTGAGCTCTCTCCACGCTCGCCCAGTCCCGGCGCCGCTCCGCAGCTCTCAGCGCAGCCCCCGGGAGCGCTCCCGGCAGCCGCTCGTTAATTCCCCTCCTGTTCCTCCCGAGCAGCCCCTGCCGTAACACAGCCTCTGCCTTTTAACTACCTACAAGCAATCACTCAGTGGCCAATAAAGAGGGAAGGAACGAGCCCCTGGTCGTGCTGTCAGCGATCATTTTCCTGCCTGTTAACCTGCTCGGATTTCTCCCAGCGCAGCCCCAGCTGTGGTGGGGAAGGAGCCAAAGCACAGCTCCCATCCTGCTGCCGCAGCGCTGCCAGCTGCCCGCGGTCACACATTTAGCTCCTCCTGCCCCCCCCTCCCCAGCCCAGCTGCTGGCTTTGAGGGCATGGAGGGTACCTCCCTGTGGGGCTGTCAGGAGGAACTTCCCACTGCTGGCTGCTCAGGCTGCAGCTTCATGGAGTCACAGAATGAGTTGGGTTGGAAGGGGCTTTAAAACCATTCAGTGCCAACCCCCTGCCATGGGCAGGGACACCTCCCACTACCCCAAATTGCTCAGAGCCTCATCCTGCTTGGCCTTGAACCCTTCCACGGAGGGGGCATCTACAACCTGCCCTGGGCAACTCATTCCAAGTGTCTCAGCACCCTCACTGGAACAGGCTGCCCAGGGAAGTTGTTCCTTGGCAGCCTGCTCTGGGCGAAGCTGTGTTAGCCGGGGGTGGCACTGGATGGTCTCCAGAGGTCCTTTCCAACCCCCAGCATGCTGGGATTCTGTGAAAGGCCTGTCTGAGGTGCCAGCCCTGCCAGGCTGTTCCCCAGGGGCTGGCTGTTGTCTCCTCTTGTTGCCTGTAAATCCCCAACATGCCTAAAGCCTCTCTGCTGATAGGGAGCCTAACGCTGAGCCCTGAATAAACCTGCTGCAGCTCCTCAGCTTAGCCTGCTGCCTGTAATGTTCTTAGCCAGCCTCAGCACCACAAATCTCCATATTTCCCAGGGATAAACACTCACCTCTCCTCCCTCTGTCTTCTCCTTCCTGACTGGTTTTCCCCTGGGGGGGGCAGTGCCAGGCCATGCTTGCTGCAGGGAAGCTGAGGTGCCTTGGTCTCACCGTGCCCCCTTCTCTGGTGGGGGCTGCACACCCAGCACGGTGTGCAAACAGCTCTGCCTTTAATCACTGAGTCACAGACAGCACTGGGCTGGCAGGGACCCCAAAGGGCATCTTGTCCAATGCCCCTGCAGGCAGCAGGGACATCCCCAACCAGAGCAGGTTCCCCAGGGCCACAGCAAGTCTGACCTTGAATGTCTCCAGGGATGGGGTCTTGACCATCTCTCTGGGCAGCCTGTGCCAGGGTCTCACCTCCCTCACTGTGCAGAACTTCCTCCTCATGTCCAACCTAACCCTGCCCTGCTCCAGTTTCAGACCATTGCCTCTCATCCTATCCCCACAGGCCCTTCTGAACAGTCCCACCCCAGCTCTTCTGGAGCCCCTTCAGGTACTGGGAGGCTGCTCTAAGGTCTCCTGGAGCCTTCTCTTCTCCAGGCTGAACAACCTCAACTCTCCCCACCTGTCCCCATAGCAGAGGTTTTCCAGTCCTTTGTCTATCTTTGTGGCCTCCCCTGGACTCTCCCCAGCAGGTCCACATCCTTCCTGTGTTGAGGACTCTGGAGCTGGACACAGCACTGCAGAGCAGAGGGACAGGATGCCCTGAGCTTGAGGGGCAGCATTTCCTGTCTCCTCAGAGCAGAGCAGAGGGGCAGGATGCCCTGAGCATCAGAGGGGCAGCATTTCCTGTCTCCTCAGAGCAGAGCAGAGGGGCAGGATGCCCTGAGCTTGAGGGGCAGCATTTCCTGTCTCCTCAGAGCAGAGCAGAGGGGCAGGATCCCCTGAGCACCATTCAGCTGGGCTGGTCCTGTCTGGAGATGGGGATGGAAGGATGCTGGTGAGGCTGGCAGCAAGGGATGGCTGTCAGAGCCCTGTGCCATGGATGTGGTGATGCTGAGCTGAGGGGTGGGCTCAGCAGGGCCTAGTGGGCATCAGTGCCCACTAACCATCCAGCAGTGAGGTGTGGCAGGCTGCTCTGGATGGGCTGCATCTCCTCCAATGTTTCTCTGGAGGGTTTGGGCTCACCTGAGCTGGCTCAGGCAGGAGCTGCTCAGTTTCACCTCAATTCAGCTGCGGTGCTGCTGCTCCCCTTAGGATCTCAGATACAAACAGAGCTGAAATCCCCACCCTGGCCCACATCTTTGCCTCTCAAGCTGTTGCTGGAAGCCAAACAGAGCTCCAAAGCTGTGCATGGCAGAGAGAAGGCTGCACTGGAACAGGACCAAGCTGAACAAGCTCAGAGCTGTCCCAGCCTTGAGAACATCTGGAGCTGTGCTGTCAAACAAGGTGTGCTGGGGCAAGGCCTCTTTGAGGCTGTCTCAGCAGCTAGGGGAGGTCCTGAGGCAGCTGCTGGGCTGGTGCAGGGTTGCCAGGAAGCAGCAGTGGTCTCTTCCTGCCTTGTGCTGCTGTGAGTGGTGGGATGGAGCTGTGGCTATGGCACTCACTTGCCCGAGGCTCTGCAGCAGCCCAGAGATGCTGCAGGTCTGCTCCTCACCACGCTGGTGCTGCTCACAGCTCTCCAGCCCCATCTCCATGAAGAACACAGGTGGACAAGGAGAAAAAGAGATGGTGGAAGGGAAGAGGTTGGGGAGTGATGGGAGGAGGAGAGAGTCAGGCTGGAATTGCTCCTAAAGCACTGGGGGGGAGGAGGGGGGAAGGATGTAGATCAGCAGAATTGGTGAGGGACAGGCCATAAAGCAAAGATAAAAAGGGATTATAATTGATGATGCTCAGTAAAAATATCCTGGGAACTGGGTTATGAAGAAGGATTCATTCTCTCACCAGCTCCACGTATCTCTAAAGATGATAAATGACAATGAGGATTCCTCTTCCTGCCTGCCTGAGAGCTGGAACATTCCCTCTGCCTTGGAGCTCCCTCCAAGTCCCCTCCATGCACCTCTTGTTCCTGACCTGCAATGTTCCCTGTCTACAGAGGACAGGAGACCTCCAGACCTGGGCTGGGGACAATGCACTGAGTTGTGTGTGGCCTCAGCTTTGTGTGTGTGTGTTGGAGGGCTGCAGCAGGGCTTCTGCCAGCACTCCTGGGTTGCTGTTTGTCCCTCCCATCCTCCTGCCCATCTTGACTGGTTGCTGTTGTCCCTTGTACCATGCAGATAGTGTCTGAGTGGCTCCAGATGCCACAGCAGGACTGATTTAATCAAGTTCAAGAGAGACTGGGAACTACTGGAGAGAGTCCAGAGGAGGTTCTGGAGATACTGAGGGGCCTGGAGCAGCTCTGTGAGGAGCAAAGGCTGAGAGCCCTGAGGCTGAGCCTGCAGAAGAGCAGCCCCAGGGGGGATCTGATTGGTACTCAGCAAGAGCTAAAGGGTAAGGGGCATGAGGCTGGGGCCAGACTCTGCTCAGCCACAGGACAGGAGTCAATGGGCACAAATAGAACCCAGGAAGTTCCATCTGACCAGGAGGGGAAACTTCTTTGGTGTGAGGGTGTTGGAGCCTGAAGCAGACTGCCCAGAGAGGTTGTGGAGTCTCCTTCTCTGGAGAGCTTCCAAACCCTCCATGCCATTGTGCCCCTGGGCAAGCTGCTGTGGGTGCCCTGCTGGAGCAGGATGATCTCCAGAGGTCCCTCCCAACCTCACCATGCTGGATTCTGGGATTCCAGTTAGAGGAACTCATTGCCAACCCATGCAGTGTGGATCCATTTGTCCTTTGAACCCAGAGCCTGCCCCAGGGCAGGAGGGAAGGATGAGGAGGATGAAGAGCACTGCCAGGGACAGAGCTGCTCAGCCACGTGCTGGGGCTGAGCCCACATCCTGGTCCCAACTGCAGCAGGAGCTGGCCTCTGCCCAGCTGCACACTGCAGAGCAAGGTATAAATGTGGATTAGCTGTTCACAAGGTGGATTTAAAGTGTTAGGAGAGGGGAACGAAGCCAAAACTTTCTTTAAAGCAGCACAGGCAGCTCTGGCAACTCTTCCCTCCCCCCTGCACAAAGCCAGCCCGCTGGGTTTCTTCTTTGATAAGAGCCCTTGATGCCTCCGTGCCTCCAAGCACCAAATAAAAGGTTTAATTACCCACTGCCAGGCAGCAGCAGCTCTGCTGACAGCGGGGAGGTGCCTTCTGCCCACAGCTGGGGAAGTAAAAGCCTCCTACAAAAGGAGCCGTTCCCGTTTCATGTGCACACGCAGCCACTCCTCTGCTGGCTGCTCCGGGGCCGGTGGGCAGAGTCCTTTCCAAGCCCTCCTCATCTCCTGGTGCTCTGCCTTGCAGCCCAAGCCGTGCTCCAACAGGTGCCTTCGGGCTCCTCTTGCCAGCCTGAGCACAGAGGTGAGTGCAGCCCTGCTGAAGGGGCAGCGTTGGGGCAGCTCAAAGTGGATTTTTAAGTTGTGTCAGAGAATTTGGGTTGATGAAAAGCTCAACAGGAGCCTGCAGTGTGAGTGCAGCCCAGACAGCAACGGAGTCCTGGGCTGCAGCAAGAGCAGTGTGGGCAGCAGGGCAAGGGAGGGGATTCTGCNTCTCTGCTGTTCTCCTCCCGAAAGGTTTTGATTTCCAAGTGAGTGATGGATGTGACAGCACCAATGCCCCCCCCACCACTGCTGCCTCTCCTGCTGCCCAGCTCTGCCTTCCCTGCCCTAAGGTTTTTGCCTGCCTTTGTCCATCTGTCACACCGAGGATGCTGCTGGGCACAGCCAGAGCTGCTGCCACGGCTGTGAGCTCGGCTGCTGATCACTCATTCTCCATCCTTCCCCAAGGACCAGAGCAAAGGGAGGTTGTGGGGCAGGGCGAGGGAGGGGAAAGGAGCATCACAAACCGGGAACCAGCCCAGAGCAGCCCCGCGGGGAAGGGTTAGAGGGAGCCGGCAGCAGGCAGGGGGCGGTGGCTATTGGGCAAGATAAACGGAGCACAGAAAATCCTCTGCTTGCAAACTTGCTGGGGATAAAAATGATTTAAGGAGACGCCGTCAAGATAAAAATCATATCTGTTCAAGAACAACTCCTCACGAGTGTTATTAATAGTGCCTGAGATTGCAGCGCTGGGCAGGGCTCTAAAATACTGCGTTTGCCGCTCGCTGCTGCCTCCAATTGCTGCTGCCTGCTCGGCCACGGAGGGCAGAGATGTCTGGGGCAGGTCAGCAGCAAGCCCTGAAGGCAAGCAGAGACAGCAGAGCCACCCAAGCTCTGCTGTCCCTGGATTCAGCTCCTTCTCATCCTAGGGAATGAGGCTTTGGGATGTGTTTCTCCAGCCTGTGCTCCTGCAGCCCTGAGGTGAGGATGGTGATGCTGAGGGCTGGGTAGCAGCAGTGGGTATCACAGAACCTCAGACTGCTCTGGGTGGGGAGGGAACTTTCAGGCTCNACTGCCCCTTTAAGCACTGAGAGGACACCAGAAGGTCTCCCTGGGGCCCTCTCTTCTCCAGGCTGAACATCTCTCAGCCTGGCCCCACAGCAGAGGGCTCCCAGCCCTTGGAGCATCTTTGTGGATTTCTCTGGACCTTCTCTAACAGTTCCATGTCCTTGTGCTGAGGACTCCAGAGCTGACCCCAGCACTGCAGGGGTGGGGGTCTCAGCAGAGCGCAGCAGAGGGGCAGAATCCTGCCCTGCTGCCCACACTGCAGGACTCAGCCCAGGACAGGGCTGGCACTGGCCATGAGCTCACATTGCCTACTCACACCCAGCTTCTCACTCACCTCATTGCTGATCCCAACACTGATGCTGCTGGGCTGGTGCAGAGCCTCTTCCCAGTGCACCCCATAAGCAGAGCCAGGCTGGGGCGAAGCAGCAGCGAAAGCCTCCAAGCACCACTGCCTCCTCTGCACCCCTGGGGAGTGAGCTCTGGCTGCTGGATGAAAGCCTCCTCCAGCATCACAGACCTCCTCCCTGGGTGTTTAATTACAGGCTGTGATCCTCTTGTCTCCTAATCTTCTCTTTGCCAACATCAAGGCGCTGCTCACCCAGGTCCCCAGGCTCTGTTTATCAGCGCTGGCAGGATCTGGCCTCCATCACTGTCCCTGCCCATGGCAGGAGGTTGGAACTGGATAATCTTTGAGGTCCCTTTCAACCCAACCTGTTCCATGATTCTCTGACATCCCAATGTCCCCATAGCACCTCCTCACTCCCAGGCAGGGTTTGGATCTAGCTGCAGAGCTGGAGGACAGTAGGCAGCAGCAGCAGGTGGCTGCAGCAGCAGCAGGTGGCTGCAGTTGCAATGGTGAATTTGGTTCATGTGAGGAGCCCCAAAGAGTCAGAAACATCCCGAGGCAGGGTTGGAACTGAGCTTACTTTGATTGTTTGTAAATCCTGCAAGTTTTGCTACCTTTATGGAGGTTTTGTTAAAGCCAAGGCCAAGCCCTGGCTGCTCTTGCTGGGTGTGTGTCAAACCCCATGAGCCTGTTCTGACTACCTGCCCTTATTTACACCAGCACCAACTCATTCTTATTTACCTTCTTCACCTTTAATTCCCAAGCCCATAGCTGCTTTGGAATCAGAACTGGACCCAGCAATCAGCAGCATCTTTAACCTGCTGTTAGATCCTCAGCTCTGCCTTCAAACCAGGTGCCTTAAAACACAGCAGCAATTCCCCCTTTTCCCAGCCTTCCAGCAGGCCAGGTAGGGAAAATAAATCTTCATGCAGCTGAACGATGTCAAATGCTGGGAATGAGCCCAGAGGGAGCAACAGAAATGATTTTTTGGGGGAGGGCTGCAAAGTGAGACCTGCAGCAGGGGCTGGGAACACCAAGGCTGAGCAGCTTGAATCCTGAGTGCAATTTTGGGCTCCTCACTACAAGAAGGACATTGAGGGGCTGGAGCTTGTCCAGCAATGAAGCTGGTGGAGGGTCTGGAGAGGAGCAGCTGAGGGAGCTGGGGTTGTGCAGCCTGGAGAAGAGGAGGCTGAGGGGAGGCCTCCTGGCTCTTCGTACCAGCTCGAGTCACATTTTGCAGACAGCACTGCTGGAAATCTGCTTTTGGTTTAGTGAAATGGGAGCTGGGGACAGTGAAACCCATCCCCAAGAGGCTTCAGGGCTCATGGGGTGCTGCCCAGCCAAGGCTCTCTCAGTCCAGAGGAGCATCCCTGAAACGAGAGAGCAGGGAGAGAGCAGGAGGAGACAGCAGAGCTCCTGCTCCGGGGAGCTCCTGCTTGTTACCAAACTTCTTGCACACACAGAACAACAAAGAAGCGAAGCACAGAGATAATTAAGGCCATAATTGTACAGACACAACTGCTTAATTAAGCTTTTCCTCTTTAAACCTGACAGAATCTGCTTACAAGGTGTGAGCACGAGGGGAGGCTGCCCATATGCCAGGCCATCTGCAGCGCCGCCGGCGGAGGCGAGACAGCCCCCACAGCCCCCCAGAGCCCCTCTGCTGCAGCCCAGGAGCAGCAGGAGGAGCTTGCCCAAGTGCTGGGGAAGAGGAAATCCTGAACCCAAACCAGCCAGGTGCTGGTGGCTGACTGCCCATCCTGGCTGTCCATCCTGGCTGGCTGTCAGTCCCTCGTGTGTCCTGCCCAGGGTGGCACTGGCAGGTCACCAGCTCCTTTTGGGCTCAGCAGCCAGCCCAGCTTTGAGCTCCTCTCCCTGCATCACCCCACAGCATCTTCTCTGGTGGGATGTGGGAGACAGAAAAGATTAATGAAGTCAGAGAAAAAGGGAGAGGGGTGCCTGACCCAGGCTCCTGCTTCCTGAGATTCCAATTAAAGTCAGGAGGCTGACAGGAGGAGGGAGCTGAGCTGGTGATTGTGTTCTTGATATTGATTTGATTGCTCTCATCAGACCCCACCTGGAGTACTGTGTGCAGTTCTGGAGCCCCCAGCACAGGAAGGACATGGAAGTGTTGGAGCCAGTCCAGAGGAGGCCATGAAGATGCTGAGAGGGCTGCAGCAGCTCTGCTGTGAGGACAGGCTGAGAGAGTTGGGGCTCTGCAGCCTGGAGAAGAGAAGGCTTCCAGGAGACCTTAGAGTAGCCTTCCAGGATCTGAAGGGGGCTCCAGGAAGGCTGGGGAGGGACTATTGACAAGGGCTTGCAATGCCAGGACAAGGGGCAATGGGTTTGAACTGGCAGAGGGAAGATTTGGACTAGATTTATGGGGAAGTTCTTTATAGTGAGGGTGGTGAGACACTGGCACAGGTTGCCCAGGGAGGTTGTGGCTGCTCCCTCCCTGGAGGGGTTCAAGGCCAGGGTGGAGGAGGCCTTGAGTGACCTGTACTAGTGGGAGGTGTTGGGAGGGGGTTGGGACTGGATGATCCTTGAGGTCCCTCCCAACCTTCCCATTCTATGATTCTATGATTTGTCCCCCACAGGTTTCCATGCACAGAGGTTCCAGCCTGAGCTGTGCACAGGGCAGCCACAGGTGGGCCCAAGGCAGCAACTCAATGAGGTGAGGAGAAGGGAGCCAGGTTGTGGCTGCACCAGGGACAGGCTGGCAACAGCAGGGCAGGTGTAGAGGGAAAGGGCAATGCCTGGATCCTGGGAATGTGCATCCTCAGCAGCAACAAGCAGCAGAGGAGTTGCCAGAGCCCAGCAGCCTCCACCTGCCTCCAGGAAAAAGGGAACAGGTGGAGAGAAGCTGCTGGGGTGTGTGTGGGGTGTGTCAGGAGGCAGGGAAAGCCCAGCTGGGGTGGGAGGCAGCAGGGTGAGGGCTGAGCCTACCGTGGGACCATTTGGGGGAATTGGCAGCATCTGGGGCACACCTTGGGCTTTGCTCTTGATAAAGGGTTGGTTGGAGCCTTGGGAAGCTTTCTGCCAGGGACAGGAGCTGGTGAAGCTGAACAGAGACTTTGGCACTGGTAAGTTCATCAGGTCTTGGCTGTGCCAGTGTTGGGGCTGCTCAGCACTTTGCACAAACCAATTGTCTGGAGCCAGCTCCAGAACAAACCTGGTTCTGGGCCAGTGTGGCCTGTCCCCAGCACCGTGGTGCTTCCTCTGTGCTGGACCAGCCCTGGCATCCCCATCGTGGCAGTGCCCTCCTTCGGTGATGTGATGGGCGAGTCCCCTGGGGGCCAGGGGTGTCCCGGGGAGGGGAAGGTTTTGTTTGTGTATCTGCTGCCCTTTAATTGATGGCCGCGGCGTGGAGAGCTGCTAATGAAGTGTTGAAGATGGATTGTGGCCGGGTTGTGTTACACAGGGCTTGCAGGACACTTCATTACCCTGGGCAGCTCCACTGCAATGAATACTTCATAAAGCAAAAGCCAACAGTGAATTATTCATTACCCATTTATCAGGGGCAGCTATGATAAAGCCTCTGGGACAGGGCCTGAGAGTGGGTTCCCCTTGCCAGCCTCCAGTGGGCATAGACCTGCTCATCATTGCCACCAGCGTGGGGCTCATGAGGGCAGGACCCCACGGGGGTCCTCTTGGGGTGGGTTTGGGGGGGAACCTGTTCCCTAAAGCCTTGCTCAGTTGTGCTGTGGAGAAATCCAGCAAAGGGCTGGGCAGGGTTTGGAGAGCTGGTGAGGGAGTGTGGCTGCTGATCTGCCTGGCAGGGGGGGAGCAGGACAGGCTGGCTGCAGAGAAATGCTGTGTGGTCCCCTAGAGGGACACCACCGTCCCCTGGCACCTTGAATTCAGGGTGGCAGCTTGGCTGCTGCTGGGGGGGGCGGGGGGCACACCCAGGGATGTCTCATTCTCCTGTTCCAGGACTGAGAGGGAGGGAGGAGAGGCAGGCAAGGAGCCGAGCGGCAGGCACAGAGGTGCTTTAAATGCACCTGCCTGGCTAATTGGCTTGGCACGTCCTAAGCGGGCAGAAATGAAGATCCGTCCTGAGCTCTGAGACTGCTTAAAGAGGGAAGACCGGGGAGAAGGAGCTGCGCTGGGGAACTCCGCTGGCGAGAGGCAGCGCTGGGGGGTCCGCAGGTAGCCGCCGGGAGCGGTGGTCCCCGTGGCCGGCTGCAGTCTGAGCAGGGACCAGGCTGTCGCGTCCCGGCGGCGCAAGAAATAGGCTCTGCTGCCATCTATCTCTGCCAGGCTCCCCGGCAGCCGGTCCTGGTGCCACGGGGGAGGTTCTGCGTGCCCTGGGCTGCTGCTGCCGCCGCCGCCCTCCGTGGGCTGCCAGCGAGCCCGGGGGCTGCCCTGCTGTTCTGGAGTCCCACAGCATGCCGAGATGCGGTTGTCTCCTCCCTGCAAGCCTTCAAGGCCAGGCTGGATGGGACCTTGAGTGCCCTGAGCGCTTGTTCTAGTGGGAGGTGTCCCCCCGGGGCAAGGGGTTGGAGCTAGATGATGATCTTCAAGGTCCCTTCCAACCCAAACCCATGAAACGGTGCTGGGAGGCTTGAGGGGGAGGGAGAGGAACATTTTGTTTTCTCCTCTCCATCCTGATGTCCTGATCCACTCCCTCCTGTGGCATCAGCTCTGCTGCTGCATCTTTCTGCTTCCTCAGCACTGAGCTGATGGCAGTGCCCAGCTGGGTCCATCCTCCCCCTTTATTTTTTTTTTCTTGTGCTCAATTTGTGGTTTTCTGTTATCCCTGAAATCTCTGCTCCCGCTGATGTTCTCCAGACCTTAAAGAATATTTAACCACCTGGTAAATTATTTATCCCTCTGAGGTTTCTGCACTCAGGGCAGCTTGCAGCCCTCCTGGAGAATTAACCAGAGCCATAAATCAAACAGACACCTGAGAAATTTCCCTCTGCTCGTGCTGATGGTGACCTGGCCCCGAAATGCCACTCGCAGGCTGGGAGCTGGGCACTGCCATTTGCTGCTGTTACTTCTTTAGCAGCTTGTTAAATTTAGAAGTTAAATAGACTCCAGGAAATGACTGAGACACACCAAGCAGTGGCTCTGGGGGAAGTTGGGTGGCTGCCCTCCTCCAAGGCTCCTTTTTAAGGTGAGTTTTTTTTCCCCAGGTTCTGCCAAGCACCATCAGCAGTGGTGAGGGCAGCTCGTGGGCTGCAGCTGGGTATGGTGCCCTAGGGAAATGGGCACAGGATGGGACTGCAGCAGCTCCACTGGCATAAGGCCTGGGGACATGCCCAGTGTAGAGGTGGTGTGACCTGACCCCCGAGGGGCTCTTGGTGATGCTGGGGTCTGACCTCTGATGGGTTTCCTTGTCATGGACTCACAGGATGCGTTGGGCTGGAAGGGACCTTAAAGCTCATCCAGCTCCAGCCCCCTGCCAGGGGCAGGGACACCTCACACCACAGCAGGCTGCTCAGAGCCTCATCCAGCCTGGGCTTATACACTTCCAGGGATGAGGCATCCACATCCCAGTATCTCACATCTTACAGACCAGCTTGGGCAAGGTCTCTCCCATCCCCTGCAATGCTCAAGCCATTTGGGAAGGTTCCTCAGCTCACAGGGTGGGTCTGGTGGCCAAAGCCCAGTGGCACTTCCTTCACTGCCATCAGTGTTGTACCAGCAGAAGCCACCTGCATCACTTCTGCTCCCAAGCAGAAAGAAGCTGCCTCAGGAGGACACTTTTGCTGCTGCCCACAGTGTCAATGCCTTCTGATGGCTTTCCCTCTGCCACCAAACCCTCCTGCTCCCCCTGCACCGTCTCAGTGATGTCTGAGGCATGGTTTGTGCTTGTTCCTTCGCTGCACTAAATCTCAGAGGTGCTGTCTGGGACATGCCCAGCTGCACCTGCAGCACTGCGGCACCCAGGGACTGTGGGAAACCCTCCTCCTCCTCCTCCTCCTCCTCCTCTGCACCGGCACAAGGTGTCCAGAGAGGGGACACGAGCTGCTGCCATGCAGTCAGACAAGTCCCAACTCCACCTTCCTGAAGAAATTAACTCATTTGTCTCCCTTTGGGATGATGCAAAGCTGCGGCCAGACCCCAGAGGGGCTCCTTGCTTCCAGTGCTGCCCCAGCCCTTTGCAGGCAGCCCGGCTGGGTCCTGCTGTTTATTCCCTATAAAAATGTGAATTTTGGGTTTATCACGTCTGGCTGGCGGGCAGCAAGCCACCAAGTGAGGGAGAAGGAGCCTGCAGCAGCCAGCTGGAGAGAGCTGAGAGAAAGCACAAGGTAATAGAGGTATTTATTAAAGGAGGGAGGAAATTTATATGCTATTCCTGCTTCTCCAGCTCTCAGTCATCACCAAGGGGAGAGGAGGAGTGGGCAGCCAGTGCAGGGAAATCGCCAGAAGTCTGTTTTCTGCCCATTTGTCAGTCTGGTGAACAAGAAAAATATAGGCGGGCTTGAGAAAGGAGAAAGAGTCTGGAGGAGGCTGCTGCCTGTCCCTCCATGGCCACTCACGGCCAGAAACAGCCTCAGGTTTAGGAGCAAGATGCTCTGGACCCCTTCTTGGGGCTGGGGGATTGTGTCAGCACAGGGCTGGGGGGGGACCTGGGGCTCCCATGTTGGTGGCTGTGAGCTGTGAATGGGAGGGCAGGGATGAAGAAGGTGGGGAAGAGGCTGGAGAATGGGGTTTGGAGGGGACAGGCTGAAGGAGAAGCCTGCCAGGGGGATGAGGATGGTCTCAGTGTCCAGATCCACCACTCCAGCTCCTGCATCCTCACTCAGCAAGTACATCCCTCCCCCCCCCTCCACCCCAAAGCCTGGAGCTTATCTGAAGTGTTTGGTGTCTACCAGAGAAGAGCTCTAGGGAGTAAAAAACCACCAAGTATTAAGTGCTAATAATTCCCCACTTTTATTTGCAGTTATCCACCTACACGAGAGAGGCTGAGGTTTTGCTGACACTTTCTTGCTGGAAATTGAATGCTGCCTGAATCATCCAGCCAGGGCCATTTGTTCATAAAAGTAAGGAATTGCAGTTTGAATCTTTTTATTGCTGCTAACGTGACACAGGCAGTGCTGATGGATTCCAAGGAGCCTCTGCACAGGCTGGGGATGTCCACACTGGGATGTGGTACAAACCTGGCTGCTCATCCACCCTCCCGGTGGTGCCAACACTGCCTGGGGCTCAGCCCCGGGGAGGGGAAGTTGCTGGGGCTGTGCAATGTGCCCCCAGCATGTCCCCTGGTACCGGCACAGGACAACCAAGGTGCAATCCCAAGAGCTCTTCCCCTGAGGGGCAGCTTCTGCCCATGGCATTGGGGTCTGTGCACCTCACAGAGGGGCCGGGGTGGGATCTGCACCCCCAGGGCTGGGAGGGTGATGGCACAGAGGGAACGGGAGAGGTTGTTCAATCTTAATCTTGTTGTTTCCAGCGCTGCTGGCGTGGCTGGACACGGAGATGTTTTTCCCTTTGGCAGAGACAAATGGGCAGAGCCAGACCCTCGGGCACCCCGGCGGCAGCGGCCGCGCTCCGATATGATGAATGTGTCCCGGGAGAAACGCCGGGAAGCGATGTCCCAGCCCTGAAAGGGATCAGCCCCTGGGCAGGACGAGTGCTGATGGCATGGAAGCAGGCCAGGACCCTGCTTCGAGCCCTGCAGCCTCGTCGCTGCCATCGGGCGCAGGCTCCCGATCCGTGCCCGGCGGCTGCGGGGCAGGACCCGCGGACAGCTCTTTGCCGAGCTCCCCCTCCCCGTCCCCGCAGATGCCTCCGAATTAGAGTCGGTATTACCTCCAAGCTGCTTTCCCCCGACTGCTGCTTGCATGAACCATAACTGATGTGAAATGAATTGAGCCAATTACCGCAGCCCTCCCGGAGCAGCGCTGGGGCGAGGAGGAGCTGCAGCAGGGATGAGAGTTAGACACTGAAATGCCCTTCGGGCCCCAGTTTCCAGCTGTCTCCGTCGCCTGGCTGAGTCTGGCTGCTTCTCTCAACTGCTTGTTGAGTTTAGGAGTTAGCAGCCAGGGGCTGCTGAGCGCCGTCGGGCCGGGGAGTGGGGGTGGGGGGGTCGCTGCCGGTGGCTGCTCCGTCTGCTGGGAACGCTGGAGCAGGTTGCCTGGAGATGTGGTGGCAACATTCAAGGTCAGACTTGTTGTGGCCCTGGGCAGNGGCTGCAGAGCCTGCAGGGGTGGTTGGGCAAGATGACCTTTGAGGGTCCCTTCCCACCCAATGCTTTCTGTGTGATGCTTGCTGATGGCAAACAGCACCTGAAAATCCCAGAATTTCCAGCAAGGTGGTGGTTGGAAGGGACCTCTGGAGAGCATGGACTCATGGAATTGTTTTGCTTGGAAAAGATCATGGAGTTCTAACCACTCTACCGAGGCTGGTGCTGAACCACAGCCCTCAGCACCACATTTCTGTGGCTTTGAACACTTCCATGGATTCAGTCACCTCCCCGGGGAGCCCATTCCCATGTTGAATAATCATCCAACTCCCTGCTAAAGCAAAGCCACCTGCAGCAGGCTGCCCAGGATTGCAGCTCTCCAGAGAAGGAGACTCCACAGCCTCTCAGGGCAGCCAGAGAGAGCCCAAATCTCAATGTGTGCATGGAGAAGCAGAAGGAAAACTCCTCAAGGAATGATTGGGTTTGATTTGTCCAGAGGTAGGACCATGGGGATGGGTTTGGAGGCCTCCCATGGGGATTTCCCACCTGGGGAAGGTGAGGGCTGTCCAAGGGCATGTGAAGGGTAGCTGCTGCCCCAGGGTGTCTCAGCAGATGGCTCTGGCACAGATATGCCAAGTGGCTCTGCTGAGCCCAGGTCTGATCTGCAGCTGGAGTTCATCAAACTTTAAAGCACAATAATTGCCACTGGATGTCCTTCCTTGCACCATGAGGAGCTGTACTGGGAGGGAATCACAATGAGGGTGATTAAAGCTTAGCTGTCTGAAAACCAGTTAAGGGATCTTGAAATCAGGCTCCCATTGTCTGCTTTTCCAGATCCTGAGACCCTGGATCATGGACTGACCTGTGCCAGGGGCAGTGTGCCAAGGGCCCAGCAGAGGAGGTGAGGAGGGACCTGTGCCATTGGCCCTCCAGGATGGGGACAGGCCAAATCCTGCACTGCTCCTCAGTCAGCTCAGCTTGGCACAAGGTCCAAGCCTTTGGGGCACACAAACAACAACCCACAAACACCTCCCTGAAAGGAAGTTTGGGTGAGGTGGAGGCTGGGGTGAGAGGGGAGTTGGTCTTTTCTTCCAGGTAGCTAATGATAGGATAAGGAGAACTGGCCTGAAACTGTGCCAGGGGAGGGTTGGTTTGGAGAAGAGGGAAAATTCCTTTGCTGCAAGAGTGGTCAGGGACTGGCACAGGCTGCTCAGGGAGGTGGTGGAGTTCCCATCCCTGGAGGGGTTCAAGAAACCTGTGGCCATGGCACCTGGGGACATTGCTCAGTGGAGATGTTGGGTTGATGATTGGACTCAATGGTCTCAAAGGTCTTTTGCAATCCAAGTGGTTCTGGGATTCTAGAAAAACTGCAGGCTGAGCTGAGGAAGAGGCTGGGTCATGTTCCTCACACCTAGGAAGGTGAACAGCTGATGCCCAAGCTCTTACTGAGGCTGGTGGGTCCAAGCTCAACCTCTTCCCCTGTATCCAGTTCTGGGCTTCCATCTGCCAGGAGGTGTTCCTGGACAGGAAATTCCCCTTTGATGCAGCCCACAGTGAAACCTTTGGAACCCTGGAGCTGAGCTGAGCTGTTGCAGAATCAATTAGTGCCAAAGCCCTGAGGGCAGGGCACACATCTGGGTGGGTTTGTTCCATGTCCATTTGAGCAGTGCAAGTCCACAGAGAGCTGTGTAGAGAAGAGGCTGGAACACAGGTCAGAAATGCAGGCCCCTGCTGCTTCCCTCTTAATCTCCTGTTAAGTGATCTATCTTCTGATTGCTTTTGTCAGCTCTCTCAATTTAATAACTGAACTAAACATCTTCTGCTGTTGTTGGCATATAAATAAGTGCTGGATCGATGGAGAACATCTTTAAGAGCCCTGCACTTGCAAGAGGAGGGCAGCATGGCCTGGCAGGCAGCTGCAGCAGGGCTGTGGTTTCACACCTCTGAGCAGCAGGGGCTGGGACAAGCTGAGCTGCACCACAGCCACAACCCCTCTGGGGAGATGAATTCTGCTGCTGAGAGGTTGCATGGGCAAGGGCAAGATGGGTGCAGGCTGCTTGGCTGCTCCACTCCTCCTCTGCCTCTGTGGGTTTGGAGGAAGCAAAGCTGCAGCTGGGACCTGTGCAGGCATTTCATGGATTGGGCTGGAAGGGACCTTGAGGATCATCCAGTTCCAACCCCCTGAGGAAAGAATTCTTTCCTGCAGGGGTGGCCAGGGACTGGCAGAGGCTGCCCAGAGAGGTGGTGGAGTCTCCATCCCTGGAGGTGTGTGGCAGTGGCACTTGGGGACACTTAGTGGCCATGGTGGTGCTGGGTTCATGTTGGACTGGATGACTTTAAAGGCTTTTGCCAACCAAACCAATTCTATGATCTTCTCAACACAACCCAAGAGGAAGGACAAGCTCTGAGCCTTTGCATTTATTTCTCTGTGCTGCTGCTGTTTATTTTGCATTTTTTAACCCCTACTTGTTGTCTGGCCAGGCCCTGGTGCTGCCACCAGGATCCTTGTGTATAAAATATGTACAGGAAAGCTCTTGGGGGGGTCCAGTCTCACCCTCCCAGCTTGGCAGCATCTGGCCCGAGCGGAGGTGAAAGGAAATTTCTCTGCCTTGGAGCCAGGAGGGGGAGAAAAGAAAGAACTGAGAAAGAGAGAGAGAGACTTCAGTGTGTGAGAGCAAATATTTACAGGATCCAAGAGAGGAAAAAAAAACCACATCTCCAGTGTTGTCTGGGGGATAGAGAGAGGCAGGCTGGAGGCACAGCCTGCTCACAGCTCCATCTCTTACACTGAGTTAGCGACGCTACAGGGCACTGACTGCCAGCGGCTGTGCCAGCAGCCAGCTCCAGCCAGCTCCAGGCTCAGGTGCTGGCCAGGGGCAGCCAGGATTGCTCCAGCCATGGATTCTTGTTTCTGGGGTGTCTGCAGTGCTGCTTGGCTGTTTCTAATTTGAGAAGTGAGGGCTGGACGCTCCTGCACCGCTCCCTTGAGCCCCAGGGAAAAGGCATCCTAGCAGGAAGCCTGCTCCAGGGGGGCAAGGAGGGAAATAGTGCAGGTTGGGGGTTCTGCTGCCTGCTGCTGATTTAACTCCGTGTGAACAAAGCCAGAGGAGGTGGTTGGTGCTTTGGGGACAGCCCCCAAAAGCTGAGCAGCCCCAAGGAGCTGGGGAAGGGACCTGGGCCCTGCTGCAAGGGGCTGTGTCAGTGTCTCAGGGTGTTTGCAGCAGTGGGCACAGATGTCCCAGTGGCTGGGGGTCTGCAGATGGAATGGTTTGGGCTGGAAGGGACCCCCTGTGGAGGGGAGGGCAACACAGCACACGGCAGCTAAGTGCTGGTGCAGGGAGGGGGGTGTGTGTTGGTGCGGGAGGGAGTGCTGGCATGGAATGAGACTCTGGGTGCCTGGGTGCTGGTCTCCACCCCACGCTGGGTGGGTGACCCCAGTTCAAAGTGTCCATGGTCTATGCAGGTGATACTTGGCTGGAGGAGACAGAGGAGACCTCGGTCTTGCTCTGGGACACGGTGGAGGAGACATCTTCATCCCCAAAGGGGTTCTTGCCACAGCAGATTGTGGTGATCATGCAGTTACGGAACTGAGGAGAGACAGGGAGAGGGATGGGACCGCGGCCAGCAGGGGCACGCTGCAGGACCGCCAGTCCCCAGCAGTCCCTGAGCTTGCTGCGCCCCCAGGCTGAGACTCGACCACCTCTGGGCGCGGCCAAGGTGCCTGTGGTGAGCCCAGGTCTGCTGCCGCAGCCCGGGCAGGGCTCACCTGTTTGTTCATGAGGACGTAGATGATTGGGTTGTAGAGAGAGGAGCTCTTGGAGAAGAAGGCTGGCACGGCCATCAGCGTGGCACTGAAGTCTGCTCCCTTGTTGGTGAAGATCCAGAAAGCCACCACAGCATAGGGGGTCCAGGCCAGCATGAAGCCCAGCACCATGAGGATCACCATCCGAGTCACCTCCTTCTCTGCCTTCTGGGTCGTGGCTGATTCCTGCTGCTGGGCAGCTGCCTGCGGGCAGGGAGGGTGGCAAGGATCAGCCCACAGCTTTCTGTCCCCTAGGCCACCTGCCTGAGCTGCCCACCCTGTCCCCCTCAGCCCTCCAGGCCTCCTGCCAGGGTTACCTCTCGGACTTTGCAGATGAGGCGGCCGTAGGAGAAGAAAATGACCACGACTGGGATGATGAAGTGGATGACAAACATGTAGAGGACGTAGGACTCGTTGTGGTAGTCAGGGTTGTGGGTGTAGTAGTCAGGCCCACAGGAGCACTGCATCCCCTCGGGCATGTACCTGCCAGGGACAAAGGGCAGCATCTTCACCAGGAGCCTCCCTGGGGGCAGCAGGAAGGGCTCGGCCTGGGGACCGAACTCCCCAAGGCTGTGGGGGTGCTCTGGCAGTGGCAGGTTGGGTTTTGGGGTGAGCTCCTGCTTGGTGCCTCCTCTGCACCCAGCCCCTGCTCGGCAGCATGTGGGGATGTGTCCCACTCAGGCATGTGGCATCAGTTTGCTGTCACCCTCGGTGCCTCCCACGGCCCAGGAGCTGTTTATTGCCTGCCAGCAGTCACCTGCTCTGGCTCTGTAGGTGGAGGGACATAGCTCAGGTCTGCTTGGGAGCCAAGCACTGGGCAAGGATCCCAGTTCAGGGCTGCAGAAAGCCCTCCTGGCTGTGCCACGTCGCAGGTGGACAGCAAAGAGACATTTCTGCCCCAAAGCCACCTCCTGCACATGCCCCAGGGACTGCAGTGACCCCACAGGGCAGCTCTGCTGTGGGGTGTCTGGAGGGGCTGGAGGTGCAGCAAGGGAGAAAGCATCTTCAGCTCCTCCCCTGTGCTTTGGGTGCCCTTTGGCTGCTGCATTGGCTCCTGGCCAGGGAACATGGGTCTGTGCATGAGCCAGCCAAGGGCTTAGCCTGGAGCTGGGTGGGCAGCCTGCAGGAAGGGGCAGCCAGAGTGGCCTCTGCTTTTGTCAGGGGGCATTTGTTTGTTGGGAGCTGAAACATGCTGAGGTGCTGGGAGCAGGACAGAGTGGGGCAGGGGTGCTTGGGAAAGTGCTGCAGGGCTATCAGGAGCAGTGCTGGGGTGGCAGCACACCAGGAGGGCCAGGTTTGCTTGCCTGGAGCAGCCTCACTACCAGCCTGGTTCCCCCAAATGCTCTTTCTGCTCTGCAGAGAGAAATGGGCTCAGCATGGGGCAGGTGAGCAGTGACTGCCCAAGCTGCAGCTCCTGCACAGCACCAGGACAGCACAGAGGTGGCTGGAGCTGAGCCTGTGGCTGCCCTTGCTGGGGGCACTGAGCCACCATAAGGTCCCAGTTCTGCTCTGACTCCCCAGTTCCCATCTGGAACCCAGCACCTTTCATCTCTGCCCTCACCAGGCCTCTGCACAGCAGCTGGGGCTGCTGCTCAGCACCCTTGGACTCACCTGGACCAGCCAAAGAGGGGGGGAGCAGCACAGGAGAAGGCCATGACCCAGGTGAAGGCGATGCCCATCATGGCGTGGGAGGCCGAGAAGCGGAAGTTGCCCATGGGCTTGCAGACCACAATGTAGCGCTCGATGGCCAGGACCACCAGGGACCACAGGGCAACCTGGCCTGGGGGAGGGAGAGAGGGAGGGGTGGTGGTAACAGCTCCTCTGGGCTTGGTCCTCCCTTCCTGGGCTGGTGGCTGCAGCGAGGAGCAGGGGGAATGGAGGAGCTGGGGATCAGCAAGGGTTAACCACCCTCCTGGGTGTGCTCCTGGGCAAGCTGATCTGGGCATGCAGCAGCAGGGGTGGCCTAGATGACCTCCAGAGGTTCCTTCCAACCTCTGCCACTCTCTGATCCTGCTCAGCAAGGTGTAGATGTTGCCATCCCCACCGTTCCACAATGCTGTTCCACGAGGTGTAGGAGGTCTGGGAGCTGAGGGCCCTTCTGCTGGTGCTGGAGATCATTGGGGGGGGGGGGGAAGGTTTGTAAAGCAGAAATCAGAGGGGTGAGTTCCACCTGGGTGGGAACAAACAGGATTGCCAGCAAGGCTGCCAGCTGTGCCCAAACCTGTTGATGCCTCTAGATGTGTATTTCATGAGCCTTCCCCTGGTGCAGGGGGAGGCTGCTGGGGGAGGCTGTGTGGGTGGCAGTGCCTGCAGATGGATTTGTGGGGGATAATTAAACTTCAGGGGATTGGGAGCGTTTAGTCGGTGCCGTGAGCCTGCCACTGCCCCCAGCTGTGATAAGCTGCTGATAACTACACCCTGTGCTGGCATTCGCTGCAGACCTGCTGCTGGCACAGCCACGGCTGCACATCAAACCTCCCTCCCTCTGAACAGCAGCCTCCTGGGGCTTGCCTAGCTACAAAGCGTTGGGAGGGTAAAAAATGCAGCCTGAAAGCCCAGAGGGCTTCATCAGGAGTGCTACAGACTCAGAGGCTCTTCTGAGCCCGAGCCTGACTTTGGCTTGGGTCAGGACCTTCAGCCTGGCAAGAAATGCAACTCTGCTGCTTTTGTGCTGTCGCCAGAGCAGCATCACTGCGGGAACAGCCCCACTGGAGGGAACAAAATCCCACCCCACGTGGGGTCCTTGTGGTGGTTGTGGCTCTGCTGAAGGAGCAGCAGGTGGCAGATCCACCTCGGGGTGCTGTGTGGGTGCAGGATGCATTTTCCCTTTCCAGAGAGGGGCTTGCTGCAGGGCACAGCGTTGGTAGCTCTCCTGTCTGAGACAGGGAGGCAGCTCCCAAGGGCACCCACGCTGGGAGCAACTGGGACGAGAGTGGAGGAGTTGCCTGGGCCTGGTTCCCTGCTTCTGTGCAGCCCTGAATCCTCCTCCTCCTTCATGGTGCTGCTCTTCTCTGCTGGTTAAGAGCTGCCTCACCTCCCTTTTGCCCTTAGGTAAGCCATGATCCCTCTCCTTGTCTTGGACTCCTCCATGCCTGCAGCCCTTCTGCAGGGTCTCTCTCCTGAGGGTTATCTCTTCCCATCCTGAACCTTCCCCAGTGCTTCACCCTTGGTACATGAACTGGTTTCACCTCTGGCACTCTTAACTCTGCTTGAGTTAGACAAAGGTTGGACTTGATGATCTTGAAGGGCTTCTCCAACCACAGCCACTCTTTGGTTCTCCCAAAGAAAGGAACCTTCTTGGCAAAGATCTTTGGCTTTGCTTCAAGGATGTGGTGTGGTCATCTCCAGCAGGTCTCTGACAGCCACACAGCCTCTTCCTGAGCCCCACGCTGACCACTGTGGCCAGATGACTCCAGGATTGATCCTGCAAACGAGGCTCTCCTCCTGGGCTTCGCTTCCTTGCAGCTGCCCAGCTAGTCAAGAGGTGGGCACCTCCTGGCCTCAAGACCCTGCATAAATCTCCAAACCCCGCCTGAAGCTGCAGGGAAGCAGCACCCTGCATGGTGAGCTCTGCCCCGTGCCACCAGCTGCCACCCCACAGCGAGATGCCCTCCCACACGGGAGAGATGCCGCAGGCGCCGCGGGCAGCCGAGAGCGCGACGAAGGGACGGACCCAGGCTGCTAAGGCACTCAAGAGGCAAGCCCAGGCCTGGCCTCTGGAGCCAGGCTCCCACCCCACGGCTCTCACCTCCCAGCGTGGCGAAGAAGCCCTCGACGGCGCAGCCCACGGGGCCGAAGACAAAGTATCCGTTCCAGGCGGTGTAGAAGGTGACGGTGAAGCCGAAGCAGGCCATGAACAGATCTGCCACCGCCAGGTTCACCAGGATGTAGTTGAGAGGCTGCCGCAGCTTCTTGTGCTTGAAGGTGACCAGCAGGGTGAGGAGGTTGATGGGCAGCCCCGTGGAGATGAGGAAGAAGATGTAGCAGCAGACCAGGCGATATTTCCAGGGTTCAGCCAGGTAGTACTGGGGGTACTCGAAGGGGCTCCGCACCACCCCGGTCTTGTTGGACATAGGCACGTAGAAGTTGATCCCTTCCGTCCCGTTCATCCTGCCCCGGCTACAGCCCTGCCTGCCTCGGCGGCGAGGGGGGAGCGGCTAAGGAGCAGATGCCCTGGGGTCAGAACTGACTCGCTGGAGAAACACAGAAGCGAAGGAAGCTTCCCCAACCCCCCCAAAGGACCAACTAAAGGACCTCTCTCCCTTCCTAAAGCGGAGTGGGTTGGCGAGGAGGCCGAGGGCACGGCAGGTGGTGCGCAGCCCCTGCCCCGCCGCGCGCTCCAGCGGTGCCCGTGGGCCAGGGAACCTTTTATACCCTCCGGGGGGAGGCTGGATTAGGGGCTTGGCTAACTTTGTATGACAAGGGCAACGGGATTGAGAGGGGCTGATGGTTTAAGCACCCTCTAAGCAGCCAGTTGGCCCCAAAACCTGCATTAAAGAGTATTAATTGCCATTAAGTGTTTAATATTGTTTAAGGAGTTGGGGGGGAGGAAGGGATGGGGTGGGGGAGCCCTTTGGGCGAGGGGCGGATGGAGGAGGAGCGGTGAGGAGCAGCTGGGTTGGGTGATGGATGGGGAAATGAGTCAGGGCTTGGGGCTGCAGTGGGTGACAGCCTTTGGGGTGTTTCTATGGCTGTAACAGCCATGGTTGATGGTTGGATGATGATCTTAGAGGGCTTCTCCAGTCCTGTGGTTCCACAACTCTCTGGGGGTGTCTGGGGAGTGCCCAGTTCTGCTCTGCCGACCTTGGGGAGGTTGCTGGGGGCAGACTGGGCTGAGATCTGCACATAGATGTTCCCATCAGAGTAAACCCAGGCTCTGCTGGCCTGGCCAAGTGCCACCTTTGGGCTTGGAGCTGGGAAAAGGCAGGAGGGGACAGCACTTCCCATCCCAAAGGCTGCAGTTTGGTGACAATGGTGTTTTGGGGGCTGCTCTCTTGAGTTTTGCACCCTGGTTGTGCTGGGGGCTGAATTTCCTCCTGCCTTGCCTCCTCTCTGGGCTGAAGGATGTCTGTTACTCAGCTGCACCTTCCAGGATCTCTGGCAGAACCTATCCTGTAGAGAGGGATGGATGATGGATGGGTGGATAGGGCCCAATCAGCCCTGTGACTCCCTGTCTCTTGGGTAAGCTGCTGCTGAGTGTTTCCTACCCAAGCCTCCTCCCCACCTCAGCAAGTTGGACACCAAATGGGCTGCAGCTTTGCAGGGATTGGTGGTGTTTGGGGAGGGTTTTTAGCCACAGCTCTAGAAGCAGCCTAAGCAAGAGCCACTGCTGGTTGGGGAAGCAACACCTGGGTGCCCTGGGGAGGGAAGGCAAA
Source organism: Ramphastos sulfuratus (assembly GCA_013399055.1). Classification (NCBI taxonomy): domain Eukaryota; kingdom Metazoa; phylum Chordata; class Aves; order Piciformes; family Ramphastidae; genus Ramphastos; species Ramphastos sulfuratus. The sequence continues at coordinate 54,107 of WBNM01014488.1, forward strand.
GCCTCAGCAATGTTGATGTCCTCAACTCCCTCCAGAAACGATGCAGAGAGACCAGCAGCAGCCTGCAGCCAGGCTGGGTGGGCAGGCAGGAGAGCAGGAAGCTTCTCCCAGCCTGGGTGTGAGAAGATCCACATCCCCACAGGCACCAGACTCTGGAACCCTTCTCAGCAGGGTCAATGCCAGCTTGGAGCTCCAAGGCTCCATCCCATCCAAGCTCTTTCCCCACTTCTCTCTTCTGGGTCATGAATGCTCCTCCAGGAGTCCTGCCTAAGGCGCCTTAGGAGCTCTTCCATTAATCTCTGACATGTGCTGGCGTTAATGGCCCTGATCTGTTAATGCCCTAAGCTGTGAGCCTCTTTCCCACTGCTGCCCTCCACCAAGGCACACTGGGTGGGCAAAGCCAACCCTGTCCTGCTGCCTGAGGGAGGCCTTCTGCAAGACTGGAGTCCCAGAGCTAGAGGGACAGGAAGGCTGAGGGATGTGGGTGGGATGAATGGAGCCCTAATCGCTGACCTGCTGATCTGTCTGCTGAGATCCAAGAGGAGCAGAACTAGGGCATGGTGGCAGTAAGTAGGTCACATCAGCCTCAGGTGCCCTGGCACAAGGACTCCCCATGGGATCTCCAAGCCTTCCAGAAGTATCTCACTGCATGGCCCCTGAAAGCCCCAGTCACAAAACTCCCAGTCAAGGCCTTTGTTGAGGATAAGTTCTGTGCCCTCGCTTCTCACAAAGCCTTTGCTGCAGGGACTTTGTGCCTCTGGTGTCCACTGCCAGGCTCCTGGACCTGCCAATGTTCTCACAGGATCAGTTGGATCCCAACATGTTCCTCCCAGCTTCCAAGGCAGGAAGCAGCTCCTTTCAGTGCAAGGTTTCCTGCTGGTGATCCACCTTGGAAAGCCTTGGACCTTGCTGTCAGTGCCAAGAGCACCTGAAAGCTCTGATGCTTCTCCAAGGTTTTGCACCTGAACCCTTTTAGCTCATGAGAAAGATAATTTTCATCTTCCAGAAAGCAATTTTCACCTCCCACCTCTGTGAGGCTTTCTGCCACCTCCATGTGATGTCCTGTCCTCTCCCAAGGAGTAAAGAGCTGTAAAATGAAGCAGAGCTGTGGGGGGAAGAGGTGAAATGATGCTCTGCCCTGCCCTGCCCTGCTCTGCTCTGGTGGAGAAGAAGGGGTTTTTGGCACAGAGATTTTTTTTTTTTTCTCTTGTCCACTCTTTCAGCTGATTTGGCTTCATCTGTGAGACTCAGAAACCTTTCAGACAGAGGATTGCCAACAACAGGACCAAGGAGCCTCTCTTCTGCCCTTCAGCTAGATCTGCACCAAGACCTTCTCCTTTTTGGGAGCTGGAGATGAACCTTTAGAAGGTCTGGACCACAATCTCCTTTTTGGGAGCTGGAGATGAACCTTTAGAAGGTCTGGACCACAACCTTCTCCTTTTTGGGAGCTGACTGTGGAGTAGGTAAGCCTGAGCCAGCTGGTAATGCTACCAGGGGCTGTCCCTCTCCAGCTGTCCTCACGGCCTTGGCTTTCTCCTGCCAGCTGAGGACAACGTTTGGGTCAGGAGCTGGAGGCTGTGGATTTAGAGCTGGCCGCAGGTCGGTGGGCGCCGGAGCGACCCCGAAGAGCCTCGCACACAACCGGTGCAGGAGAGCGGCCCCGGGGGGCAGAGCTGTCTCCTCGGGACGTGTCCTGCATGCAGCCTGCTCCCCTCTGCGGCTGTCACACAGCTGGGAAGTGATGCCTTCAAGTCGCTGCCTCCCCCCAGCTCCCCGTTGCTCGCTGTGCTGACTGCAAGGCACGGGAGCAGCAGCAGCACCGCCCAAGCCCTGTTCAGCTGGGGGGGTTGCTGTTGGTGGTGCTCAGAGAAGGGGAAGGGTTCCCTCCCTCTTGCAGGGCTTGGGTGTTTCTGCTTTGCTAAGCTCTCTGAGATGAGATTGTCTCTTCTGCATTGTTTGTCAGCACACTGCGTGACGGAGCCCTGAGCTGCTCTGGGCTTTCATGTCTCGTGTAAAGCAAGAAATGATAATTACAAAGCAACAGCTCCTTGCACTCAGCTGATATGGTTTGGTTCCTGGGGCTGCAGAGCCAGCCAGAGCCAGCCACTGGGTTTCCTGGAGAGGTGGCAGCTGGGAGCCCTTTGTGGTGCCCATCCCCACTGCTTGGGCAAAGGCACAAGAACCATCTGCCCCAGAGCACACAGGGGGTGTGCAGAGCAAGGTGGAGAGGAATGTCAGAGCAAAAGAAATCAGTCATGAAGCCAACATCTGTGCTCAAGTTCTGGTGGTGCACTCATGCACAGCACCTTGAACCTTGCCCATGAGCACCAGGACTGAGTGCAGAATGTTGCTGAGCTGCCTTGTGTGATTTGAGGCTGGGTTTGCTGCCCTGAATCTCATTTAGAATCACAGAATGGTGGAGTGTGGAAGAGGTCTTCAGAGACTGAGTCTAACCCCCTGCCAGAGCAGGGTCACCCAGGGCAGGTCACACAGGAACACATCCAGGTGAGTTTGGAAGCTCTCCAGAGAAGGAGACTCCACAACCTCTCTGGGCAGCCTGCTCCAGGCCTCCAGCACCCTCACACCAAAGAATTCTCTCCTCTTGGTCAGATGGAACCTCCTGGGTTCCAGTTTGCGCCTGTTGCCCCTTGGGCTGTCCCTGGGAACCACTGAGCAGAGTCTGGTCTCAGCCTCTTGCCCCTCACAGCTCCTTTAGCTCTTGCTGAGCACTGAGCAGATCCTCTCTGGGGCTGCTCTTGTGCAGGCTCAGCCCCAGGGCTCTCAGCCTTTGCTCCTCACAGAGCCACTCCAGGCCCCTCAGCAGCTTTGTAGCCTCCACTGGACTCTCTCCAACAGTTCCCTGTCCCTCCTGAACTGGGGACCCCAGAATTGGGCACAATGCTCCAGCTGTGGCCTCTCTAGAGCAGAACAGGAGGGGAAGCTCCTTTGCCCTGCTGCCCACACTCTTCTTCATTGGACCCCAAAGGCTTTCTTGGCCACAAGGGCACATTGCTGGCTCATGGGAACTTGTCCCCCAGCACCCCTAGGTCCTTCTCCATGGAGCTACTCTCCAGCAGGTCCCCCCTCAGCTGTACAGGTGCAGGAGGTTGTTCCTCTCCAGGGGCAGGACCCTTCCTGGAGGGGCTCATTTGTCCATGCTGGGCAGAAGGAGGAAGGAGCAGACCCTGTGGTGTCTCCCGGTCCCCCCTGCCCTGGGAAGACCTCTGGTGCCCGTATCAGATAGCAGCCACGCGTGGCCACCTCGCTGAGCTGCTTAGGTCGGGCTGTGAGCTCCCTCGCCAGGAAAAGGGTTAGAGGGAGCTAAAGCCGGAGCGTTACCCAGAGCAGATGNTGGATCTGAACCGCGGCCACGCAGAGGCAGCAGCTGGAGGATGGAGCCTGGGCTGGGAGGAAAAAAAAAAGAGCTTTCTGCTCCTGCTTCCAAAGCAGGCAGCCCAAAATGACCTCCTCACCCACCTCGACTTCGCTGTGTGGCTGCAGATGCTCCTCTGAGCACAGCCTGCGCCGGGCACTGGACCTGTCTGAGTCCAAACAGACATCACCTCGTGGGAGTGGGGTGAGAGAGATCCTCCTGTGAGCAGTGGGGAGGGCAGCTGGGGCTGGGGGACACTTTTCTTTCCCAGTTTGGTGGCTGCTGTGGGTCATGGAATCACAGGAATCACAGGAATCACAGCCTCTCCTATTTCTTCCTCTGCTTTTTCATCTCTCCCTCTCTTTCTCCTTCCTTTGCCTCACCAAAGAGAGTCGATTTATGAAAGTTGTGGCAGAGCTGCTTTGCTCTCACCTCCTGCTGGTGGTGAGGAGCTGTGGGCTGCTGCCTGCCTGTGGCCCCCCAAGTCCAGCCCATGTGAGGGAGGATAACAGCTGGGGAGCAGCTGGCAGCCTGCCTGGGTAGGGAGGATGGATTAGAGGCAGGAGGTGATGAGGTTGTGATGGCAAACTGCAGGGAGGGTGACAGAGGCACAGAGCTGTTCTGCTTGGAGAAGACCTCACCAGGTCCAACCATTGACCCAGCAGGCATCACCTCGTGGGAGTGGGGTGAGAGAGATCCTCCTGTGAGCAGTGGGGAGGGCAGCTGGGGCTGGGGGACACTTTTCTTTCCCAGCCTGGTGGCTGCTGTGGGTCATGGAATCACAGGATGGTTTGGGTTGGAAAAGCCCTCTGAGATCATCCACCCCAACCACCAACCCAGCACCACCATGGCCACNAAAAGAAATCAGTCATGAAGCCAACATCTGTGCTCAAGTTCTGGTGGTGCACTCATGCACAGCACCTTGAACCTTGCCCATGAGCACCAGGACTGAGTGCAGAATGTTGCTGAGCTGCCTTGTGTGATTTGAGGCTGGGTTTGCTGCCCTGAATCTCATTTAGAATCACAGAATGGTGGAGTGTGGAAGAGGTCTTCAGAGACTGAGTCTAACCCCCTGCCAGAGCAGGGTCACCCATGGCAGGTCACACAGGAACACATCCAGGTGAGTTTGGAAGCTCTCCAGAGAAGGAGACTCCACAACCTCTCTGGGCAGCCTGCTCCAGGCCTCCAGCACCCTCACACCAAAGAATTCTCTCCTCTTGGTCAGATGGAACCTCCTGGGTTCCAGTTTGCGCCTGTTGCCCCTTGGGCTGTCCCTGGGAACCACTGAGCAGAGTCTGGTCTCAGCCTCTTGCCCCTCACAGCTCCTTTAGCTCTTGCTGAGCACTGAGCAGATCCTCTCTGGGGCTGCTCTTGTGCAGGCTCAGCCCCAGGGCTCTCAGCCTTTGCTCCTCACAGAGCCACTCCAGGCCCCTCAGCAGCTTTGTAGCCTCCACTGGACTCTCTCCAACAGTTCCCTGTCCCTCCTGAACTGGGGACCCCAGAATTGGGCACAATGCTCCAGCTGTGGCCTCTCTAGAGTAGAACAGGAGGGGAAGCTCCTTTGCCCTGCTGCCCACACTCTTCTTCATTGGACCCCAAAGGCTTTCTTGGCCACAAGGGCACATTGCTGGCTCATGGGAACTTGTCCCCCAGCACCCCTGGGTCCTTCTCCATGGAGCTGCTCTCCAGCAGGTCCCCCCTCAGCTGTACAGGTGCAGGAGGTTGTTCCTCTCCAGGGGCAGGACCCTTCCTGGAGGGGCTCATTTGTCCATGCTGGGCAGAAGGAGGAAGGAGCAGACCCTGTAGTGTCTCCCGGTCCCCCCTGCCCTGGGAAGACCTCTGGTGCCCGTATCAGATAGCAGCCACGCGTGGCCACCTCGCTGAGCTGCTTAGGTCGGGCTGTGAGCTCCCTCGCCAGGAAAAGGGTTAGAGGGAGCTAAAGCCGGAGCGTTACCCAGAGCAGATGGAGGGGAAGCAAACCCTTTAGCCGCTAATTGGATTCCTGCCCTGGCGCGGGTGAGGCTGAGTGGAGCTGACAGCGGTGCGGGGCTGCAGCCGCCCGGCCCAAGCAGGATGTGAGTGCACAAACCTGCGGCTCAATCCATTAGCCTGGATCAGAGGGACTTAGGTGTGCGGCAGGGAGAAGGAGGACACAGATGTATTTACAGTTCGGTCCGCTGGGCTGGGGCCTCCCCCAGCAGCAGGGATTAGTTGGGTCGGGGCGGGCATCCCTGCAGGCATCCGTGCCCTCTGCTGGCAGCGCTGGCAGCACCAGCGGCTTCTCGCCTCTGCCGGCTGCACCCACCCAGGGTGAGGGTCTGGCGGCGTGGAGGGAGGTTCTCTGAGCCATATCCTTGCTCCTGACCCATAAAAAGAGCTTTCTGCTCCTGCTTCCAAAGCAGGCAGCCCAAAATGACCTCCTCACCTGCCTCGACTTCGCTGTGTGGCTGCAGATGCTCCTCTGAGCACAGCCTGCGCCGGGCACTGGACCTGTCTGAGTCCAAACAGACATCACCTCGTGGGAGTGGGGTGAGAGAGATCCTCCTGTGAGCAGTGGGGAGGGCAGCTGGGGCTGGGGGACACTTTTCTTTCCCAGCCTGGTGGCTGCTGTGGATCATGGAATCACAGGATGGTTTGGGTTGGAAAAGCCCTCTGAGATCATCCACCCCAACCATTGACCCAGCACCACCATGGCCACCAAACCCTGTCCCCAGATGCCACAGCCACGTGATTTTTGAATGCCACCAAGGATGGTGACTCCACCACCACCCTGGGCAGCCTGTCCCCTGCCTTGCTTGCTGCACCCACAAGCTTTGGGCAGGAGAAACTCCACCTCCTGTTTTCCATGCAGGTTGCCCATCGCAGGTCCTTCTCCAGGCTCTCCATACCAGCAGTGCCTCGCAGTGGGTGGATACACCAGAACCAGAAGGCAGCTGGGAAGTGGGGAGAGCTTCACCACTGCCAACCTCAGCTTCTGTGCATGGTATTTGCAAGCAAGCAGGTCCCTGCCACCTCCCAGGCTTTTGCTCTTGCTGCCGATCCAGGTAACATCTCCATGAGCACCGCAGGATTTTCCTTGGAGAGGCAGAGAAGCCTTTGGGTCCTGGCATTTTCTTGCCAAGGAGCTGAGCAATCCTGGCTCAGCTGTGGAGCTGCTCCATGCCGTGTGGTGCTGTCAACACCCTGTACTGAGTGAGAAACTGAGGCTGCAGCGGAGTGGGCAGCTCTGCACGGCAGGCTCAGCGCCACGCAGCACCGCGGGGACAGAACCGGCACAGCCCAGCAGGCAGCGCAGGCTGCTTGCAGCTTCCTCTCCTTTAGCAGCTGTTTGAGGTGATGGAGGCAAGGGAGCAGATGCTGACTGCTCCTCTGAGCTGCTGCTGTCTTGCAAACTGCAGTCAGTCCCTTGCTGAGCTTTGTTCTGGTCTGAGGTAGGTAGGTGCTAGGTTGGAGTCAGCAGAGGCAGGCACAGATCTGGGTCCAGCTCTTCTCTGCAAGCATTGCTTGGCTCAGCCTGTGGCAGGTGCTTGACCTGCAAAGTCAGGAGAGGTAAAAAAAGCTGGTGAAGGGTCTGGAGAACAGGGCTGGTGAGGAGCAGCTGAGGGAGCTGTGGTTTGGGTTTGTAAATCTCAGCTGAAGTTGAACCTTGTTGTTCCTGAAGAGCCTTATTGTGGCTGCTGGCAGCCCTCTGCAGCTCTGCTTTGTCCCCGCTCTGTAGTTTTGCTGTAACTGGGTCAATATTTTTCTCATCTCTAGAGCAGAGCCCTTAGTTTTCTCCGTGGGAGCCTGGGGGGGCTGTGGTGCTGTGACCAGCTGGGTTGTAATCGTTTGGGAAACACAACAGAGGAAATTGGGGCTTTGCTTGCTTGTTTTCAGCTTTCCAGCAGGGCTGGTTCCTTGGTGCCTGCCTGGGCTGGCTCCTCACCCCAGTTCCATGATCCCAGCATGCTGGGGTTGGAAGGGACCTCTGGAGATCATCCAGCCCAAGCTCCCTGCCAAAACAGGGACCCCACAGCAGCTTGCCCAGGATCACAGTGGCCAAGGGGGTGAGTATGTGGAATCTCTGCAGAGAAGGAGACTCCACAACCTCTCTGGGCAGCCTGCTCCAGGCCTCCTGTACCTTTAAAATCAAGAACTTCCTGGGTCCCACTTTGTGCCCCCTGTCCTCTCCCTGGGCACCACTGACAAGAGTCTGGTGCCACCCTCTTGCCCCCCACCCTTTAGCATTTGCTGAGCAGCTTCTCCAGCTCTCTCACAGAGACACTCCAGGCCCCTCACCACCTTAGCCCTACAAGTCCCCATCCAGTGTCCTTGTAGGACCATGAACAGTCAGCCTGATGTGCCAGCTCCCAGAAAAACCACATCCTGGTGGTACTTTGGGTGTCCCAGGAAGAATCCCTCATGGCATTGCCCTGGCCATGTTCTCAGCCAGCCAAAGGTCCCTGGCCCCTACCTTGTGCCCCATTTTTTAGCCCCAGTTTCTCTTGGTGGTTGAGTGTCCTGCACCACAATTAATTTTTTTTTTTTTGTTCCCTTCTTGCTGTGCCTGCTTTGAAGTCTTTCAGGGATTTGCTCCAGACCAAACTTCTCTCCCTTTGCCCTTCATCCTGTAATTGGATTCATCTCTTCCATCCAGCCCACCCTGGGCTTCTCCCCATCCCTTTATGTAACACTGCTGGCTCTGGGCTGTGCTTCCAGTGACCTGCAGCCACCGGAGCCAGCAGAGGGCTTGGTGCACCTTGAATCCCACGCTGGTACAGTGACCCCTTTGGCAGCTCCTGCTCCACTTCTCTTTGCTGCCTCTTTCTCCATCCCAGGTGTGATGCCTGCTCCCTCCTGCGTTGCTCCTGCAGTGGCTGCATCTCTGCACAACCCCTCTGAGATCCTGCAGCAGGGAGCAGAGTGAACTGCACCAGCCCCACACTGGTGAGCAAAGCAGAGGCAGAGTTGTCTGGAGAAAGGATTGATTTTTTTTTTCCACTCCTTTCATTAATATTTATTGTCCTTAATTCTCAATCTTTACTGCTTAGCTCTCTAAAGCCTTTGTGGTTGAGGAGCTCTCACTGAGGTTGCTATTCATCACCTCAGCAAAATATCCTTGGATTAAATGGGCATTTTATCAAATCTGAGGCCTGTGCTGGAATCAGGCTTGGCTGGATGGGTCCAAACCTCCCTGCTGTGAGATTGTCCATTGGGTGAAATGTGACAAGCCAGGGTGGACATGCAGCTGCTCCAGGGTGCTGCTGCTCCCTTCATCATTTGGCTGCTCCCACGAGAAACACCCAGGGGGATGCACTTTGGCTTCCATGCCTGCTGTCTCTTTCACCCTGAAGGCATCTGCCCCTGTCTCCTTGTTGCCCTGCAGAACGAATTGGTGCCTTGAAAGCCTGAGGGGAGATAAGGCAGCAGCAGCAGCAGCAGCAGCATCAGCAGCATCAAGTTCTCCTCCCCTCTTGCAGATAAACTGCTATTAACCACAGAGGGTTTGTGCAGTGAGAAGGGCTCCTCTCACCTGGAGGCACTGATAAGTCCAGGGCAGTCAGCAGGATCTGGCCACAAAGATCAGGAAATCTCCTGGGAGCTGGCAGCACTGAGCTCAGCAATGCTGCTTCGTGCTACACTTCTGCCTTGGACAGAGAATCTCCAACACAACAACTGCAAACTGCTCTTCCCTGCCTGTCTTCAGCAAGGCAGCAGCCATGGGGCTGCAGCTGCCACCCCCTCCTGCACCATAGGACTGACTTCTGCATGCCATGGGTGAGCAAAACAATCCCACCTCAGCCTCCTCCTGCTCTGCCAGCAACCTGATCTCCTGCTGTTTGACAGGGGAGCAGTGGGGGGGGCAGGAGGGCAGTGGGTGCCTGGGGTGTGTGGTGGCTGAGTTCAGGCTCTTTCAGGCTGCAAAGGACAGGCCCCAGCAGGGCAGGCAGCTCCTCTTCTGAACTGAGTTAGGGGAGGCAGTGGAGCCCCCACCTCTGGAGGTGTTGCCATGTGAACATGGCACTTTGGGATGTGATTTAGTAGCCTTGGTGGTGCAGGGCTGATGGTTGGACTTGGTGACTTTGGAGGTTTCTTCCAGCCCAGACAATTCCATCAGTTCTCTGTCAGCAAGCCTCAGCCCAAGACTGGGCTGTCCCAGGCAGGATGCCCCATCCCTGGCTGTGGCACCTTGTGACCCCTGGGGCACCCCCAGCCAAGCCCTGTGCCTGCAGCATCCTGGGAGCCAGAGCAGTGAGATGTGGAGGAAGAGCTCCATCTGCTAGGGCTGAGCCAGCCCCAGCCCCTCGCTGCTCATGGAACTGCATTCTCCTACCACTCCTAAAAATACTGCAGAGCCTTCAAGTGAGAACCTGAGGGTTTGGATTTGAAAACCAAAATGGAAACAGATGAGATGCAGCTCAGCCTCTGTTCTCACCTCCTCTCCTTTCTCCCTTGGCTTGTTCCAGACTGGGGAGAGGATGGCAAAGGAGTGACCAAAAATGAAGAAAAACACAGCGAGGGAACATTTTTCTCTTGGCTTTTTTTTTTCCTCTCCTTGTTTGAGAGAGCAGAAGGTTTTTGCCAGCACAAAAAGTTGTGTCAAAAGGGATTTCAAAATTTGATTTTCTTTTCCATTTCTAATTCAGGTGGAAGACATTTTTCATGGGATGGGACACTTGGGCTGCATCCATCCAGCCCATGGCCAGAACCAAGTTTTCCCTCTTTCTTCTGTGCTTCCATGGAGAAACAGAGGCAAGAGGAAGAATTTCCAGGTGTCTGCAGCTTTGAGCTGTTCACTCAAGGTCATCTCAAACCTGGTTTCTAGAGAGGCTTTGGTGAGTCCAGCACTCATTTGTCAGGTCTCACATTGGTGAGACACTGGAGCAGGCTGCCCAGGGAAGTGGTTGAGGATCCATCCCTGGAGACATTCAGGATCAGGATCAATGTGGCCCTGGGCAGCCTGCTCCAGCTGGAGGTGTCCCTGCTGCCTCCAGGGGGATGGACAAGATGCCCTTTGAGACTCCCTTCCAACCAATCTGTGGATCATAGAATTGTTTTGCTTGGAGAATACCTTCAAGTCAGCCACACTGCCTGTGGGCAGCTCTTGCAGGTGTGTTGCAGACTTGGAGGAGCTCAGTGAGATGCTGAGGACACAAATGGGAGCTGGAGCTGAGTCTGTGGCCAAGAGCTGCTGTGTCTGGGGCCTCCTGCAGATGTTGCTGCTGAAGACCTACAGAGCATTGCCTTTGCAGATAAAACTGAGATTGCTGCCTCTGAAAAGTGAGTGCTGGGATGCTCCCTACCCTCTGCTGCACCCAAACCTTCACCTCCTTCCCCAGGCCCAAGCTGAGACCTCTCCCAGAGCTCTGCCACCAGCAGACAGAGCCTCTGCTCTCTGGGCTGGCTGCAAGAGCCCAGGCAGAGCAGGAGCAGAGAGACACAAGGCAAGGCCAATTCCCCACCCATCTGGAAGATGATTATTTGCTGCTAGAAGCAGGAGGGTGAAGTGTTTTGGGGAGCCAGCAGGAGGCTAAATCTCTGCCATTGATTCTCACCCAGCCCAGCTCTGCAGCCGTGAATTAGCGAGAACGACACCAGGCAGCGGCGAGCGAGGGGGGGAGCCAGGCAGGAGTGGGGATGGGAGGGGGAAGTCTGTGCCCTTAAAATATTTATGCAGCAAATTAACACGTGTTGGAGGCTGTGATTCTTCAAATATTTATCTAGCATTAATGCTGGGAAAGCTGCATTGAAATCTGCCACTGCTGCTTTATTCATTAGCAGCGTTCGGCAGCGCCTGCTGGATCTGAACCGCGGCCACGCAGAGGCAGCAGCTGGAGGATGGAGCCTGGGCTGGGAGGAAAAAAAAAAGAGCTTTCTGCTCCTGCTTCCAAAGCAGGCAGCCCAAAATGACCTCCTCACCCACCTCGACTTCGCTGCGTGGCTGCAGATGCTCCTCTGAGCACAGCCTGCGCCGGGCACTGGACCTGTCTGAGTCCAAACAGACATCACCTCGTGGGAGTGGGGTGAGAGAGATCCTCCTGTGAGCAGTGGGGAGGGCAGCTGGGGCTGGGGG
>WBNM01014488.1:74534-87378 GCA_013399055.1 Ramphastos sulfuratus
TGCTCCCTCCCTGGAGGTGTTCAAGGCCAGGTTGGACGAGGCCTTGAGTGACCTGTGCTAGTGGGAGGTGTCCCTGCCTATGGCAGGGGGTTGGAACTGGATGATCTTTCAGGTCCCTTCCAACCTTCCCATTCTATGATTCTATGATTTAGCACCCTGATGGCAGTGAGTGGTAAGGGTCCAGGCTGAGCTCTTCCACTCCTGCAGGGTCGCAAAGTCTGCAGCGCTGCACTGCCAGGCATGGATCGCAGCAGCAGCAGCATTGCTGCCCTGACAGCCTGCACGCAGCCAGCACCACTTTTTCATTACCTTTAATTAAATTCTGATATTACGCCACAGCATTTCAGACACTTTCATTACTTTCTTTACAGGCAGAGCAGGGAAAAGCAATTACTGTATATCACTGCCTTGCCAAAATACATTTGCAAGCCGAGGCTTGGTTTTGCCTATTTTAGACTGCGAGGAGCCTCCTTCCCCAGCGGCTCTCCCCACCCCAGACCCCAGATCCTGCCCCTGCCCACGGCGGTGGCACAGCTCCAGGCTGCCCGATGGCTGCCAGTTACGCGACTGGAGCTTGGCAGCGCTGAGCGGGATGAGGAAGCCATGTGCGGAGAGCGGCAGGTGGCTGGGAAAGGCTCCGCTTCCTCCTCTGCTTCCTCCTCGGCTTCCTCCTCACCGATGTCCCTAAGCGCCTCACAGCATCAGCCTGGCTCGGACAGGGGGAGGGGAGCGGCGCTCCGCCCCCTGCTTGCTCCTGAGCAGGGTTCCCCACAACGACAGGCTGCTGGCACTGACCAGCCCCCGATGCGGAGGCTGGTTGTGCAGCCCTTTGCTCCCTCCATTGCTCCTCGCTTTCCCCTCTCCTGAGGAGCGCAGGGGCTCCCGCACGCCATTCCCTCCGGCAGCGGGCCCCTGACCTCCCCAACATGGCGGCATCATGCGGAGCCGTGGCCGCGAAACGGCGCCTTCCCTCGACCTTCTCAGTATGGCGCTCGTTGCCCGCCTCCCTTAGCAACATGGCGCCGGCAGTGTGGGCGGCAGAGGGCTCAAGCGCTCCGCTTTCGCCCTTCCCAAGATGGCCGCCCGAAGCGGTGCAGCGAGCCCCTCCCAAGATGGCGGCAGCGCTTCCCTACTCTGAGAGCACTTCCGGCGGGGCCTGGTGTCAGTGGCGCGGCCATGGCGGAGCTGACAGACGCGGAGCTCCGGAAGGAGCTGTTAGCGCTCGGTTACCAGCCGGGGCCCATCACCGCCACCACCCGCAAGGTCTACATCAAGAAGCTGGGCTGCCTGCGGGCCGAGGTAGCGGCGGCGAAGCGCAGGGGCCGCGGCGCGCCGCCCAGCCCGGGCCGCACCCCTGCCAGGCCGCAGCAGGCCTCGCCCTCCCGGCAGCGCTCCGGCTTCAACCTCAGCCACGTCGGGCCCACCCGCGACAGTGAGGAGGAGGATGAGGATGAGGAGGAAGAGGAGGAAGGGGGGCAGCTGCCTGCGTCCCGCTGGGGGACGTCGGGAGAGGGTGGTGGGCTGGCCTGGGAGGGCTCCCGAGGGTCCCCCCCGGGCCGGAGCGGAGGACTCGGCTCCAGGGCTGGGGGAGGTCTGTCCCGAGACAGTCTGGGGGGGCTGAGTACCTCGGCGCACTGGGAGACGTCGGTAGAGAGAAGTGGAGGGACCAGGGATGGGCTGGGGTCGACTGTGGGTGGGCTTGGGGGACTGAGCTCCCCTTCCCCGTGGGATACGTCTATACAGAGAAGTGGGGGGCTCGGGGGAGGGCTGAACCCCACATCTCAATGGGACACTTCTGCACAGAGAAGCAGAGGGCTCAGCACTGGGCTGGGGGCATCCCTGGACGGGTTTCGAGGGCCAGGCACCGCGTCCCAGTGGTGCCTGTCCGCAGAGAGGAGCTCGGAGCTCGGCGCTGAGCTGGAGCCATCCCTGGATGGTTTTCGGGGCTCGGCCCCCTCCTCATCGCAGTGGGGCACGTCAGCAGAGAGAAGTGGGGGGCCCAGCAGTGGGTTGAGGCCATCCCTGGATGGGTTTCGGGAATCAAACTCCACATCCCACTGGAGCCAATCTGCAGAGAGAAGTGGGGGGCTCGGCGTCGTGGCTGGGTCGGGAACATCTCTGGATGGGGTCGGAGGGCTGAGCTCCACGCCCGCATGGGGCACCTCTGCAGGCAGGAGCGGGGGGCTCAGCTCCAGACCCCTCACCAGTGAAGAGAGTGGGGGCCTGAAGGGCAGGAGCTATTGGGGCACGTCAGGGGTCGGAACTGGGGGGCAGAGCTCCCGAGCACAGTGGGAGGCAGCAGGGGAGAAGAAAGGGCTCTCCTCTGGCAGCTGGTGGGGGCGGGAGGGCGAAGTGACAGCCAGCACCCACTGGGGCACCTCGGCGGGACCTGGGGGCTTAAGTCGCCACTTCGGGAGAGGGAAGGGAAGTTTGGCTGCAGGCGTTCGGAAGGAGGCAGACAGGGAGCCGCAGCCCAGCAGCTGGGGAGCAGGCCTGATCCGGCGGCTCCCGTGGAGGGCGAGGAGAGAGCCGGGGCAGGCGGCGGGGAGCTGGTGGGCAGGGTCGGGCACGGGGCAGGGGGTGACCCTGCGCCCTCACTTGTTGCGGTCAGCTCCCAAGCAGCAGGCAGGAGGCAAGGCTAAGGGCTTTGAGTACTACCTCTCCCAGTTCCTCTTCCTCGCCAGCTTCGTGCTGCTGCTGATTTTTGTGGGCATCCTGGTGGTGAAGATGCTCGGCTCCGGCTGGCTCGACAGGAGAGAGGAGAGCTGTACGTGCGCGGTTTGCGCGGGGTCCTGCACCGCTCCTGCCCTTGCTTCTCTGCCTTCCTCTTACTGCTTCTGTTGCCATCTCATTTATCACTCTTACTGCTGTCGCTTGACATTCTGCTTCTGTCCTCATTTCCATCTCCCCTTGGCCGTGGAGACCTTGCTGGGCATGGAGAGAAAGCCATGGGTGTGCTTATTTCTTTGTGCAATGAGTTTGGCCTTCGGTTCTGCACAGCCCTGAGTTTTATGGAGAGTGACGTTCCTGCTGGGCAGGGGTTCAGGGTTGTCCACTGGCTCACATCATGTCTCTGCAGTTGCCCCTTGTGTGTTTTTAACCTTGGCTTCTCTGCAGCTCAGCCCTTCGTGGTCTTTATCCTGGCCACCTGAGAAGTGCAGTGGCTGAATTGGTGCGGTGGCAGAGCTCCCATGAGTGGACAGGAGCTGCCTTGCTCATCAAAGCAGATCTCCCCAGCTAGAGCAGGTGGAAACAGAGTCACTCCATGGCTTTGAACTGAAAGAAGAAGGGTTGGGGAGTGGTTGGGAAGGTTCAAAGCCTGAAGCTTGGCACACTGTGGCTGGAGGTGTTTGAGCACTTTGCATGGGCTGTGGAAGCTGCTTCCTGCCTTCTCAGCATCAGAAGGAAACTGATTGAATTTCTGCAGCCGGCACTCAGTGCTATTTTGAGGCACAGACCCCTGCAGCACAGCTGCCAATTCTTTACATTCTCAGCAAGTTAGGATTGCTAGAGAAGGCTGCAGGCAGTCTGGGCTGTGCCCAGTGGCTGGGATAGGAGGGAGCTGTTAAAGCAGAGGCCATAATCTGCAGAGCTAACAGCTCCGGCTCCAATAAATCCTCTGCCTTTGCCTTGAGGAGGCTTGATTTAAATCCCCCTTCTCACCCTGATGCTTCCAGTGGCCATGGTGTGCAGGGAATGCTATTACTGGGCTGTAAAAGCAGTGCAGAGCAGCAGCTGGCAGAGGAGCATGAAACAGCTCATTACAAGGAGGTATTAAAACCTTCAGCCCCCACTTTGGCCTTCCCAGCAGAGCAGGGCTCATCGCTTGTGCCCATTTCATTTGCTGGCTTACAGCAGTGCTTGGGATGCAGCATTGGCATGGCAAGGTCCTGTAGAGTGAGCTGAAGACAACCAGAGCCAGGCTTGAGGGAGAGCTTGTGAAAAGAGAGTGGCTTTGTTGATCAGAGCCTTGCAGCCTGCTGACTCAGCCTTACCTTCTCTCTTGCAGTCAACCTCTTGCCTGTGGATTGTGACGAGAGCACAGATAAGGTGAGCACCTCTTTGTGTTTTGGGAGCATTCTCACACTCATTGTTCTAGCTGACTTCCACCAGGATCTGTTGCACTGTAAAATGATCAGGGGGAAAAAAAAATCCAAACATCAAACAAAACAGAATATGGTGTTTTCATTAGTTGGAATGAACAGGGCAGGTGGATTGAGTGTGCAGGAGATAAATATTTACATTTCCCACGATGGGAATCGATTTTTGACAGCTGTGACAGAAGTGCTTGTTGGGTTGCAGTAAAGCTGTGGCCTGCTTTAACAGGGCAAGGCTGAACCCAGCCCCTTCCCTCAGAAAGTGTCTGTGCAGCCTCCTTTCTTTAGTCATCCTCTGTTAGGAGAGAGAAAATCCCGTGCTGGATACACAGTTCTGCTTAATTCCCTCTGATGTTGCCTTCCAGTGCCTGAAGGGATCCTGCAGGAAGGGTGCAGAGAGACTTTTCCAGAGGGCATCTGGAGACAGGCCAAGGGGAAATGGGTTGGAGCTGAGGCACAGCAGGGTTAGAGTGGAGCTGAGGAAGAAGTTCTGCAGTGGGAGGGTGGTGAGAGTTTGGCACAGGCTGCCCAGGGAGGCTGTGGATGGCTTCTGTCTGGGGGTGGCCGAGGCCAGGCTGGATGAGGCCTTGAGCAGCTGAGTCTGGCTGAGAGGTGTCCCTGCCTGATGGGGGGTTGGAGCAGATGAGCTGTGAGGTCCCTTCCAAGCTGAGCCACTCTGTGTTCTGGAGGCAAAGACTCCACCTGTGGTTGGTCAGGGGGTGTCTGGTGGCTCAGGCTGGGCTGTGGCAGTCAGTGACACTTTCAGGGGCTGTCTCAGCTTGGTTTTGACTCAGGAGCTGGAGACTTCTGCTGCCTGTGTGTTGGATTTGAACATGAACTTGCATGACTGAGCCAAGCCCTGCTGCTGCTGCCTGATTTGGATATTTTCAGCTGCTCTGAGCAATGTCCTGTCCCTGCCAGTCTGCTCATGTTTGTTACCTGTTCCTGCCTTGCAGTTCTGTCAAGCCAAGCAGAAGGACACAATCATGAACATGCTGCATGAGCTCTATAATTACCTGTCTGTGCAAGCTGGTGAGTTCCAATTGTCTTTATGAAACACTCAGGAGCAGTCAGCAAGCTGCCTCTCCCAGCTGTCTGGGCATCTTTAACCTCAATTTGAGCAGAGGGGTTTGGGGAACAGTCAGTTCCATCTGAAGAGCTGTGAGAAGGCAGCAGCAGACACAAGATGTGGCTGTTTTGCTCTGCAGTGGTGCTCAGCCCATGCACTCCAGCTGCTGTACTCCTGTGGAGTGCTTCTTGTTTGCTCCTGAGCTATTGGGAGCTGGAGGCAGAAATGTTCAGCTTTATGGTTCTTTCCTACTAGCATCTTGAAGTTGTCTTCAGGCCACTCAGAGGCAGTAAGCAGAGGCTGATGTGTTCTCAGCAAATAAAGTTAAAGTGACTCCATAAGTTGCCAGTGGTGCTGAGATGTGGCAGCTGATGCTGGGAGTGCCTCTCCTCCTCTTCTTTCTTCCTCCTTGCTGAGGAGCTCACCTGGCCTGGTGGTGCAGACTCTGTATCCTGTAGATGAGCAGATCTGGCCCACACCCAGCAAGCTGTGGTGGAGAGGAGTGCAGGAAAGCAGAAGCAGGAATGAGCATGATGCAGAGCAGTGTCCCTCAGTAACAGAGCTGAAGCTCCATTTCCTGCATCTCAGCCCTCAAGGGCTTCCAGCTCCTCCAGCTCTTGTGCAGCTTTCAGATACTCCAGCTCCACAGAACTTCTGAATCTTCTCCAGTCAGACTTGGACACCTGCTGAGTGCTGCCCAGCCTGACACAGTCCTCAGCACCTCTCTTTAGTCCACTAAAGAGGAGAAGATTGAGCTCCTCAGCAGCATTTCTCTGCCTGGGTGGAAGCTGGAGCTGTGACTTAGGCTCCTTAGGAGCACTCCAGTGCTGTGTCCAGTTTTGGGCACCACAGTATAAGGACATTGAGGTGCTGGAGTGGGCAAGGAAGCTGGTGAGGGGTTTGGAGAGCAGGTCTGGTGAGGAGAGGCTGAGGGAGCTGTGGTTGATTGGCCTGAAGAGGAGGCTGAGAGGAGACCTCCTTGCTCTTTACAGCTTCCTGAGAGGAGATTGGAGTGAGGCTGGTGTTGGCCTCTTCTCCCAAGTACCAACAACAGGGCAAGTGGAAATGGCCTCAGGTTGTGCCAGGGAAGGGTTAGGTTGGAGATTAAGAAGAATTTCTCAACTGCAAGAGTGGCCAGGGACTGGCACAGGCTGCCCAGGGAGGTGGTGGCATCCCTATCCCTGGAGGTGCTCCAAAACCAAGTAGATGTGGCACTTGGGGACATGGCTTAGTGGGCAGGGAGGTGTTGGCTGGGGGCTTGGATGAGATCTTGTGGAGATCTTTTCAAGCCTTAATGATCCTCTGAGTGCTCAGCATTAGCTCCAGCCCTGCAGGGTTGGGTACCTGATGGCAGCAGCCTCTCTGCAGGGCAGCTACTTGGGGCTGTNTGCTGAGGAGCTCACCTGGCCTGGTGGTGCAGACTCTGTATCCTGTAGATGAGCAGATCTGGCCCACACCCAGCAAGCTGTGGTGGAGAGGAGTGCAGGAAAGCAGAAGCAGGAATGAGCATGATGCAGAGCAGTGTCCCTCAGTAACAGAGCTGAAGCTCCATTTCCTGCATCTCAGCCCTCAAGGGCTTCCAGCTCCTCCAGCTCTTGTGCAGCTTTCAGATACTCCAGCTCCACAGAACTTCTGAATCTTCTCCAGTCAGACTTGGACACCTGCTGAGTGCTGCCCAGCCTGACACAGTCCTCAGCACCTCTCTTTAGTCCACTAAAGAGGAGAAGATTGAGCTCCTCAGCAGCATTTCTCTGCCTGGGTGGAAGCTGGAGCTGTGACTTAGGCTCCTTAGGAGCACTCCAGTGCTGTGTCCAGTTTTGGGCACCACAGTATAAGGACATTGAGGTGCTGGAGTGGGCAAGGAAGCTGGTGAGGGGTTTGGAGAGCAGGTCTGGTGAGGAGAGGCTGAGGGAGCTGTGGTTGATTGGCCTGAAGAGGAGGCTGAGAGGAGACCTCCTTGCTCTTTACAGCTTCCTGAGAGGAGATTGGAGTGAGGCTGGTGTTGGCCTCTTCTCCCAAGTACCAACAACAGGGCAAGTGGAAATGGCCTCAGGTTGTGCCAGGGAAGGGTTAGGTTGGAGATTAAGAAGAATTTCTCAACTGCAAGAGTGGCCAGGGACTGGCACAGGCTGCCCAGGGAGGTGGTGGCATCCCTATCCCTGGAGGTGCTCCAAAACCAAGTAGATGTGGCACTTGGGGACATGGCTTAGTGGGCAGGGAGGTGTTGGCTGGGGGCTTGGATGAGATCTTGTGGAGATCTTTTCAAGCCTTAATGATCCTCTGAGTGCTCAGCATTAGCTCCAGCCCTGCAGGGTTGGGTACCTGATGGCAGCAGCCTCTCTGCAGGGCAGCTACTTGGGGCTGGCTGTGTGCAGTGCCCAGGGGCTGGCTGTGTGCTGTGCCCAGGGTGGGTGGCAGGGGCTGGCTGGGTGCAGTGCCCAGGGTGGGTGGCAGGGGCTGGCTGGGTGCAGTGCCTAGGGGCTGGCTGGGTGCTGTGCCCAGGGGTGGCAGGGACTGGCTGTGTGCTCTGCAGTGCTCTTTCTCTTCCTTCTCCTTCTGTGCCTGGCAGCTCAGCACTGAAGCCTGAGGTGTGCTGCCCCCAGCCAGGCTCTCTGCAGTGCCTGAGCATTTTATTAATGGTTCTAATCTTACCTGCCTGCAGCATCAATCTTCCCTTGCAATCATTTTGCCCACAGCTATGGCAGATTTTACAGGGTAGCATTTCCAGGCAGCCCAGGGGATTTCTGAGCTGTCTGAGGCCTTTCTTGGAAAACATTCTTCCTGTTGGGCTTTTTTTTTTTATTCTCCAGGTAATTTTGAGTGTGGAAACCCAGAGAATCTGAAGAGCAAATGCATTTGGGTTAATGAAGCCAAGGAGCACCTGATGGTGAGTAGGTTGCCAACAGCTTCTGCTGGAACAAAGTGCTTGGGCTCTTAGAAGGCAATAAATAATAGATACTAAAGGTGAGGGATAGCTACTAAAGATGAGGAAGTTTCACTCCCTTTTGATTCTTTCCCATATCTTTAGTTTCCCCTTTGGCCAGTCCTGTTCTCAGCAGCTCCTTGGAAAGTAATCTCCTACAGCTCTGATCCAGGCTCTGTAAATCTAACTTAATGCTTTGTTGTTCTACCACAGCCATCAGTCTTCTGCAAGGCAGAAATTGCCCTGGGTTGAGGGCTGGGCAGGAGGAAGGATTTTTCTCTACCCCACAGTGTCAGGAGGCAGCCTGCTTCAATCTAGCAGCACATTGCTTTGGTGGTAAAGTGCCAGGGAGATGCTGTTGTGGTTGGCCTTAACAGCCAGGGCTAGTGAGGTTCCACTGAGTGCTTCATGCATCATCTGCTGCAGGCAGGAGGCTCCAGCCCAGACAGACCTCCAGACCTCATTATCCTCTCTGCAGTTTGCAGCATGATGATGAGAATTAGCCAGGGAGGGACCCTGCAGGATGAATTCTGCCATTGCTGTCGTGGGCCAGTGGTATTTGGTGTTCTGAGTGAGCACAGAACTGATCTTTGCACTCTCCTGAACAGAACATCACTGGGAGCTCCCCACAGAAGTTTGAGGCTGCCCTGCACTGGATCCTGAACAGTAACAAGGATTTGGGAATATGGTGAGTGGGAGCCTAGTGTCCAGGCTCCATTTCCTGGTGTTGGCTGATGTGTGCTTTGCCATCTCCTGTGCTGTGCTCTGGCACCTCCTTAGACTTCAGCTGCTCTGGGGTTGGCTTTGCCAGTGCTTGCTGGGCAGGCTTGCAGCTGGGCAGGGGGGCATCCACAAGCAGCTGAGCTCAGCCCCTGGGAGGTTCCTCCCAGCCTCTGTGCTGTCCATGGCTGTTGTGTCTCCCACAAGAGGCACAAATCTGCTGTCAGTGCTGGTGTTGTGCTTCTGCAGGCTTGAGAAGTGGTGGCCCTGGTGTCCTGCCCCTGAGGCCACAACACTTAAAATAACAAAACACTTAAAAGAAAGTAAGTGTTAGAGGTTGGGAGGCCTTGAACACCTCCAGGCAGGGGGCATCCACAACCACCCTGGACAGCCTGTTCCAGTGTCTCAGCACCCTCACTCCCATTTTTATCTTCCTACTTCAGCAGCTCTGCCAGCTGTTGGCCAGAGGAGCTGCTGCCATGGTGTGCAGAGTGAACCTCCAGGATGTTTTGTCATTCTTTTCTGTGCCACTCTGTACATTTCAAATCAGATCCAAAATTTGTCTAATAGCAAAATAAAAAGAAAGCTTTGTTTGAGTGCCCTGTGCTAGTGGGAGGTGTCCCTGCCTATGGCAGGGGGTTGGAACTAGATGATCTTTGAGGTCCCTTCCAACCTTACCATTCTGTGATGCTTGGAGCTCCTGGGCTGGCATCTGCAGCAGATGCTGTGTGAGATCCTTCTGCTAGGTGCTGGTCTGAGAGGCAGAGCTGAAAATGAGCTCTGCACTGAGCAGTTCTGCTGCAGCTTCTACATCTGTTCATGGAATTTGGGCTGTAAATAAGAACAGGGGAGGTAGGGAACAGCTGGAGACCCACAAAGAGTGTGGAATTCAGTGACCAAATGCAGGCTGTCAGCAGTCTGTGAGCTATGAGTTTGTAAGTGGAGAAAAGCTTTGTCTGGCAGTTCCTCACTGTGAGCACAGAACCAAGCTTAAATAAATAAATAAAATCCCTTTAGCCCAGTCCCTCTGAACCCTTCCTTGGGCCACTTGATACCTGCTGGCAAGGAGCAGTAAGGGAGGAGCATCAGGGCAGCTGTGTGCAGAGGGTGCCCAGCAGGCTGTGATGGGTGCCCAGGGAGGGTGAGTGCCCTCCTGCAGCGCCAGCCAATGGGTGGCACTTTGCTGGCTAAACTACTGCTGCTGCTCCTCTGTTCTGAGGAGAGCAGCACAGCCTCCATGGGCAGGCCCAGGCTGCCTCCATGGGCAGGCAGGCCCAGGCTGCCTCCTGGGGGGAGCCTGGACCTGAAAGCCAGTGACTCAGGGAACATTTCCATTGCTCTGTGCTGGGAGCTGGAATCCAATTTAAAGTTTAATCTTCTGCACGCTGAGAGATGCTGTCAGAGAGTCTGCAGAGGGAGACTTCAGTTTGCCAGTGGGAGCTGCAATCCTGCTGCCTGTTCTGAAGCCATATCCATGCCTTGCTAAGCAGCCAGCCCCAGAATGTCCCCGGGGGAGCTGTGGGGCTGTGCTGTGTCTTCTGTGTGCTCCACACAAGGAGTTGCTGCATCTGCAGCCTGTTTGTTCTCCCTGCCGTGGTTAAGGCCTGCAGCTGGGCTGTCTGCTCTCCTCACTGAGGATTCTCTGCCTCTCCCCATCAGGCTGAAAAGCAGAGACCCTTCAGAAGCAGTGACCAGAGTGGAGGAGGTGTTCTGCCTGGAGTCAGCTCACCCTCAGATGGGGCTGGGCTGCCGCTTCCGCCGGGCTGTGGTCACTGCCATCACCAACCTGTTCCTGTTCTTCTGGTGTAAGTCACAGAGCCACAGATGGCAGCCAGGCAAGGTGGGGGTCAGAGGGAATGGTGACTGCTGCTGGAGAGGCTGGGACACTGAAGGTAGCTGGTGCTGCATCTGTCAGTGCTGATGCTCCTGGATTTGGGAGCAGCAGCCCCAGGCTTTATTTCCTCATCAAGCAGCTATCTGTGGAGCAGTGAAGCTTGACAGACTCCCTAAGTGGTTATTGTGGGGGAGGCCTCCAGCAAAGACATAGCTCTGGGACTTGGGGAATTGAAACCCTCTGGGTGTGCTGAGGTTTCTGGTGGAGGGCAAAAACTTCTCCATGGTGAGGCCCCTCCAGCCAGCCCTTCCCACAGCCACCTGTGCTCTGCTGAAGCTGGGCTCAGTCCCGGGGCCTTTGCAGCTGCCTTGCTGAGCAAAATGCATTGTCTGAGCAGCCCTGGGGGGCAGGCAGCAAGAGCTGCCTCTGGGAAGTGGCAGTGTCAGAAGTTAGACTGCTGGCACCTAGCAGGAGCATGTCTGGCAGCTACTCAGTTCTGCTGTTGTGGTTCTCCTAGGCCTGATCACCCTCTGGGGGATCCTCATCTTCCTGCGGTACCGCTGGCGGAAGATGGAGGAAGAGGAGCAAGCCATGTATGAGATGGTGAAGAAGATCATAGGTAAAGGCCAGCAGCTCCCTGCATGCACACAGCCCTGCTCCCCTCTCTGCAGTGGGGAGATCTCTCACTCTCTTGTCCCTCTGCCCTCCAGCTGTTGTCCAGGACCACTACAAGGAGTGGGAGCGGAACATGGAGCGTTACCCCTACGTTGGCATCTTCCACGTCCGGGACAGCCTCATCCCTCCCCAGAGCAGGTGAGCTGGGGGCTGAGCTGTCCTGGAGGGCTGTCAGCCCCATCTGGCTCAGCTCAGCTGAAAAATGCAGTCAGGGACAGCAGACAATAGGCAGAGAGCTGATGAGAAGCTGGGCTGCAGCAGGAGTGTGTCTGCCCCTTCAGTGTGTAAAGGGTTTTGACATGGCTCAGGCTGCTCCAAACCTGCTGCAGATGAATGTGACAGGCCCAGGGCCCAGGCTTTGTGCAGGCCCAGGGCTGTGTTGTCATTCTTCTGTCACACAGTGATTGGATTTGGTTTTGCTTGGGCAGGGAGCAGCTGATTCTCCTTCATCTCATCTGGGGAGAATGTTCTCTTGCTGCATTTGGCAGACAGCTCAACCCCTCCCAGGAGCTGAGCAGGGCATGGGGAGGCTCTGGGGGAGGCTCTGCAGACGTGGTCATGCCTGGAGCTGACTGAAGGTTACCAGTCCGAGTTGTCTAGGGGGTGATTGCTCTGTGGGTGGTGTGGCCAGAGGGCTGCAGCCTGGTTCCACGGGGGTCAGGAGGCAGTGAGCAGCAGCCCCAGTTGGTGGGAGCAGGGAGCACAGCAGGATTCAGCTCTCTCTGACCTCCTGCCCCTTGCTGTGTGTGGCAGGAAGAAGATGAAGCGTGTGTGGGAGCGAGCAGTGGACTTCCTGGCTTCCAACGAGTCCAGGATCCAGACAGAGTCCCACAGGGTGGCAGGAGAGGACATGCTGGTGTGGAGATGGACTCAGCCTTCCTACCTCTCAGACTCAGAGCACTGAAGAGGAGCAGAAGTTGAGCAACCACTGCTGAGGACCTCTGCGAAGGGACAGCCTCTTCTCTGGTGGTGGGAAAGAGCAGGGCATGGTCCCAATCTCCTAGGGCTGGGGATTGCACTTAGCTGTTTGCTCTTCTTCCTGAACATCTTCACAGACACAAAGACAAAACAAAAGAAAACTATCAGGGCAATAATGAATGTTGGCTTGGGGAGAAGATGGGCTGGAGCTGGTGGGAAGCTGGAATTAACCAACCTTGCAGCAGGTACCTGGCTTCCATGAGTCAGCCAGCCTAGGGCAGCCTTTTTAAAAGAGAAGGAAAACAAAAGCAAAGCAAAGCCAAGCTCAGCTCATCTGCTGCTTGAGGGCCTGAGGCTCTCTGGCAGAGCTGAGGTGTTTCAAATTTGACCTCGATTCTGCAAAGGCCAACTGGTGGCAGTGTCCATCAGGGGATGTGTTTAAAGGAGATGAACATTTCCCATGGAAAGAGGAGGGGAGTTCAGGGGCATTTGGGTAGGTTTTGTTTTCTCTCACTACAAAGTGAGAGATGCAAGCACTTGGTGCTTCCTGGCAGCAAAATGTTTGTGTCAGCTTCACCCTTTGGGAATGGAGCAGGGGAGGGGGGAGG
>WBNM01014488.1:87418-103985 GCA_013399055.1 Ramphastos sulfuratus
GGAAGTCAGGTGAAGGTGGTCCTGGAGGGAGGGCAGCCTGAAGTGCCCCTGGGTTGGGAATGGAGGAGTGCTTGTGGCTCTGTTACACTTTTTGCAGTCTGTGTGCTTTATGATTTCTGGCAGGGGAGAGGGGAGGGTGGGGGGAGTTTGGGTGGAAAATAAAGGATCTGGGGAGCTTCTCAAAGTGCTTTCTTGTGGCTGCAGCCAAAGGGGCTGCTGCTGGGCTGCTGAAGAGCAGCTTTGGAAAGGCTGCTGGGGGTGAATGTACCCCTGGGCAGCTGCCAGGGGCGTGGTGTGGCTGAGCAGAGCTGCAGCATGCATGCAGTGCCCATGCAGGAATGCCAGGGCAGTGCTCCTGCAGCTTCAAAGCAAGTGCCAGGAGCAGCCAGCAGCCCCTGCTGGTGCTGCAGCCACGGTGTCTGCTGTCTGGAATCCTTTGGTTACTTAAGTTTCTTTGTTCTGTCCAGCAAATGGAGTGTTTGTTACAAAGGGAATAGCAGCAGTGTGTGGCAGCTGAGGCTGGGCAGGGATGCTGCAAACCTGCTCTTCCTGATAGTGCCAACCAGCACCCAGCTCACCATGGAGGCAGCAAGGGCCAAAATAGTTTCTGGCATGAGCTGGTAGAGCCTGCAGAGAGAAACCAGTGCTGGTCTGCACCCAGTGAACTTCTGCTGGTGTCCATCTCTGGTGCTGGGTACAGAGAGAGCTTCCTCTGCAGGCTCTGGGTTGGCTGCCAAAGCTCTGCAGGCTGCTGAGGCCATCTACAAGGTGGGCTCCTGGTGCCAGTCCCAGGATGGAGTCTGCACATCCCCACCCTGCTGCTGGCTTGGGTGGAGTTTTCCACCTATGCTCCAGAGGGACTGTAGAGGCTCCTTAGATGCCTTCTGCTGATGGTCATCAACCAAAGCAGTGGAGACCTCCAGGAACAAGGCCTGGGAGCATCTCTCCCATGGAAGGGGAAGTCCCCTGCTGGAGGTGACTCTTAACACAGAGTTCCTGTGTTTGATCCAAAGGATCAGCAGAGCAGAGGAGGCTCACAGCTCTCTTCTGAACACCCACCAGCTCCTGCCACTGCTGGCAAACAGGGGACAAAGCTCAGGCAGCCTGGGATCCTCCAGGTTCTCCAGGGTCACTCCTGCTACCACACAAAGTGTTGCCAACCCTGGCACCTGCAGTCCTGAGCCTTTCTGGAGCAGCTGTGGGGTTTGGGTTGGCTTCTGAACCGTCCAAACCCAGCAGTGGAGAGCCAGGCCCTGCAGCCATCTCTTTTGTATTCATTGAACTTGGGTTTGTAGCAAAATCTTCACTGGCTTGGTGCTGTTTCTATGTTCACTTTAGCTCTGTAAGCCAATCTATGAAATAAATTTGTTACCAAGAGTCTGTTTTACCCTTTTGTTTTCTTCTGGAGGGAGTCACAGGTTGTTCCAAGTGCTTTTGCTGGGACAGATCAAGTGGATCCTGCCCTGGAAGAGCTTCTGGTTTCTAAGAATAAGGCAGAAGATGGCCTGAGGATTGCATGACAGCCTGCTGGGACAACCTGGCTCCTTGTGCAACAGCCTCAAGTGTTTGGTTGCAAATGAAATTGCTCTGGGAATAACTGGCCTGAAGCAGAGGGTGGGTGGGAGCAGGGAGCTTGGCTGCTGCCTTCTGTGCCAAGTGAGAGGATTGGGAAAGGAGACATTTCTGGAGCAGGGTGTTCAGGAATCCTCTGGCCCACAAAACCCCAGAGTGGTTTGGGTTGGAAGGGACCTGAAAGCTGATCCAGTTCCAGGGCTGGGTTGTGGTTAGAAGCTCTTCCCTTGAGTCAGCCCAGTTTGGGTGGGAAGGGATCTTTAAAGCTGCAGTGAGCAAGAACATCTTCAACCACCTGAGAGTCTCACCTGTCAGTGACTCAAGATGTGGTACCAAGAGTTTCACCTTCAGAGCTGCTCCTGCAGCAGTTGGAGGAGTCCTGAATCACCATTGTGTAACTGCTGTGGCCGTGGCTGACTCACTGGGGGCTGCCTGCAGACGTTTCTTGAATTGCTCAGTGCAGGGCTGGGTGACAAAGGGGAAGGTTTCAGCAGCACAGAAGCAGGGAGGCTCTGTGGCTGCCATGGGAGTGAGGAGCTGGCTCTGGTGTTGAGCTGAGGGAACAAAGGGGAGGGCAAGGCTGAGCCTCTCTTGAGCCCCCAGCCCTGCTCAGCTGCTTTCACCCAGCCCAGGTTGCTAAGCTACAGCTGAAATCTCTTTCAGGTTGGGAGATGTCTTCACTCTGCTGTAGTTACCTGTGCCAGAGGCTGTTTGCTTTCACCCAAGCTGCCATGATGCTTTCTGCCATGTCCTGAGAGCCCAGTCCCACGCCAGGCTCATGGGCAGGCTCCTGTGGCTCTCAGTGTCCACTTCTGTGCAGCCTCCCCAGAACTCAAGGTTCACCCAGAGGGAAGGGCTGGCTCTGGCTGGGTTCCTCACCCCCTTGCCCTGCTCTCCTTACAGCTTTGCATTCTGCCAGAGCTGCCAACATGCCCTCCCCACAAAGCATCCTCCAAGGGTGGGCAGCCAAAGCTACCACAGCCCCTTCCTGCCAGAACAGAAACCGTGGCCCAGCAAGAAGCCCACAATGAAATCTGCTCTTTACTTTCCCACTTCTGCTGCCCCTTCAGGTCCACTGCTGCTGTCTGCTGCTGGCATGCCAGGTGATGCTCTGCCTTGTTCTTGGGGCACAGAGTGCTCAGCCAGTCCTGGAAGCACCAAGGTGAGCTGGAGGAGCAGCAACAGGGCAGCAAGTCCTGCCCGAAGGCACCTTCACAGCACAGCCCCTGCCTGCAGCGAGCCCTGCCCAGTGCCTGCCTCGGGACCTCCCCTTGGCTTCCCCCAGCCTTGGAAGAAAGGCCTCCAGGTAGGTGCTACAGGAGGGTTTGTGCAAGCCCTGCCCTCACCTCCCTGCTCAGAGCAGCCAGCAGGGCAGCAGAGCTCTGCCCTGTCCTTGGAGTAGCAACTCCTTGTGGTAGGAAGATCTCTGTAAGGTGACAAAAAGCCCCCGGGGGTCTCTGAGCTGATTGTGCCAAACAAGGAGACCTCAGTGGGTTGTGGAAACCTTGTTTGGCTCTGAGCTCATCTTGCCCCTTGCCCAGCTCCTGGCAGGGCAGCAGCTCCCTGGGGCTGTGCTGCCACGGCAGGAGGACACCAGAGCCTCTGCTGAGCTCCTCTCTGACGGAGGTGGCCTGCCCTGGGTCACCTCCTGCGGGGCCACATTCCAGCTTCTCATCCTGGCTCCAGGGCAGCTTTTGGCATCCAAAACAGCAACAGCAGAGCAAAACATTCCTGGGTGGTGAGGAGCTGGGCACAGGGCTGAGCTCACAGGGTGCAGCTGGGCCACAGTCATGTCAGAAAGGTGTCCCAGGGTCCCTGTGCTCCCTCGGGGACTGCAGCTTCTGCTTTGCCCCCAGCCAGGGTCCCAAAGCTGCCTCCAGCAGCAAGGACACTTCAGCAGGGGGTTTCATGTGGAGCCAGTGGGTAAGGTTCCAGGGCATGGCTGTCCTGGTGTCACTGTGCCAGGGCAGCAGCTCCCACCTGGCACCACTGCCTGGCTGGGGAGAGAGTGAAGAATAAAACCACATCAAAAACTTAAGGATGGGCCAAATCTATCAGGGGTGGAAAGGGGAAAGCCCTGCCCTGTTGGTGCCTGTGCAGGAGGGGACAGGCTGGGCACAGCACCCTGGGAGGGGTTCAACTCCCTTGTCAGGTTCTGCTGCCAGGGGGAAGACCCTCCCAGGGCAGGTTCTGCTGGCCAAAGCAACCCTCAGGCACGGTTTTATTCCACCTCTGCCACAGATACTAAATTAGTCCTTGAACATGAGAAGTTCACTGCACAGGGCATGTCAGGACGAGGCTTGGTGGTGCTGAAGTTACCTGGGAGCTGTGAACCAGGCAGCCCTGGCTCAGCTGAGCCTTGGCTTCCACTTTCATTGATGCCAGCTTGCCCACCCTGCCCCCCTCTGAGCCAGATAGGGACCAAGGCTGCAGCCTGCAGGCTAGCCGAGGGTAAGAATATCTTTGTGCCCGTAATTAGCTCCTAATTAGCATAGCTTTGATACGAGCGTGGCTGCTCTCCCCTTCCAGTGCTCAAGGGTTGCCTCCCTGGCCCCGCAGCAGCCACAGTCACCCTGCTGCCAGCGTGGGCACCTCTGCCTGCTGCTGCCCATGGAGCAGCTGCTGCAGAGGACACAGCCCTGAGCCCAGCACCACTCCAGACAGGAAAATGGGATTGCTCCAGTTAACACTTGCAGCAAAACCCAACCAGCACCCAGCAGGATGAGCTCCAGCAAAGCACAAAGGTGTGGGCTGCTGACCTGCAGCAGCAGGATGCCAGCACTGGGCCCTCCACAGCCACAGGGCAAACCCAGGTGCCTGGTCCTGCCTCTGCTGGGGAGGCCTCAGCTGGAGCTTTGTGTCCAGTTCTGGGCTCCCCAGTCCCAGAGGGACAGGGACTTGCTGCAGAGGGCACAGCAAAGGGCACTTTACCGAGGTGGGCTGGGGGGCTGGGAAGTGGCTGGCAGGGGCTGTGCTGTGGCTGGCATCACAGAGCTGGTGTCAGCTCTTTTTCCCCTTAGGAGACCAAGCTCATTAAAAACCCAACCAGCACTTGCCTGAGCTCCAACAGCAGCACAAAGCAGAGGGAGGGCAGGGCTCAGGCATCAAGGCCTTTGTTTCATCCTTGTCTTTCATCTCAGCCTGTGGCCCTGACGATCTCTTCCATCCCTCTGCTCTTCCCGAGCCTCTTTTCTCCCCTCCAGTTAGGCAGAATCACCGCAGCCAGCGAGCAGCAGCCCAGCCCCCAGGTTTCCTTCTCAGCCTCCTGCTGCAGAGCCCTCCCAGCACCTTCCCCATGGCAGCCTGCAGGGCCCCAGGCACAGGCACTGCTTAGCTAACACCCTCAGGTTAGCATTGGAGACTGCTTTGGGTTCCCTGGCACAGGGGGATGAGAGCTGGCACCATCCTCTGCATGTCCTGGGGCATGCTTAGATCTCATAACTAATGATTCCTGTCTCCTGGGATGCATAGGACTGGCATGGGGCTGGCATGGGCTGGCACAGCATGTCCAGAGCACAGCAGCAGCTCTCAGCATGTGCTGGAGGTGCCCAGCAGTTGGTGAGGAAGGCCCAGAGGGACTCTTTGGGCACAGGCTGTCCTTGCTGCAGGAGACAATTCAGGCCTGGCAGGAAGCTCCACAGGACTTTTCCATTCCCTCACTGGTTCCAAGGTGCTGGGTGTCATTTTTCCCTGCGTGAGGCTGTTGGCAGGGTCGCTGTGGGCTCCACTCCCTGATCCACTCCTCTGCTGCCCAGCCCTGGGCAATCCCTGCCCCATCTCACCCCACACCTCACCCCCTTGTCCATGGACAGCTTCTCTTTGCCTGGACTCCTGGTGGCTGTCCCAGCCCTGCAACATCCCAGCCCTGCAGCATCCCAGCCCCTCTCATCACCCCTCTGGTGGCCGCAGCTCCTCTGCTTCTCCTCCCCCACACCACCCCACGCAGAGAGCTGAGCGGTTCTTGGCTGATGTCCATCCTGTTCCCACCACCAGCCCCTGCCCAGGTGGGCTCCCGTGGGAGGTGACACGGGGTGGGGGACACTGAGCCAGGGGGGCTTTTGTGGAGACATTCCCGGTCAGACTGGCAGGGGCTGTGGGCAGCCTGATCTCGCTGGGAGAGCCCAGCAGGAGCTGTGCTCCCGGACAGCCGCTGGCGGGGGGCAGCCAGGCTGTGCCCAGCTTTGCGGAGAGCCCAGCACACGTCCAGCGCCTGCCGCCTCCGGTGCCAGCCCGCACGCTCCAGGCTTTGTTCTCCTCTAACACCCCCCGGGGGCCTCTCCCCGCCGGAGGGCTCAGCTGTCAGCAGGGCATAGCTGCGGCTTGCCAGCACCTACGGCAGCAGTCAGGTGATGACCCAAATGCCCTCAGGCTCCCCCCACCGCTTCACTGCTCCTGCTCCAGCCGCCCCGAGAAGCAGAGAGAGGCTCAGCGCCGGCGGCTGCCCGTGCCCAGGCTGCCCGTGCCCAGGTTGTTCGAGCCCAGGCTGCCCGTGCCCAGGCTGCCCGCTCAGCCCGCAGCGGCCGCGCACTGCTCGCAGGTGAGGTGGGGGCAGGGTGCGCGGCTCTGGGGGGCGGCTTGGGACGTTGGGAGGGCTTGGAGCACAGCTGCGGGAAGGGACAGGAGCAAGGCGAGGGGGGCAGCTGGCACCCGGGGGGCTGGTGCCCTCTGGAGCTGCGGTGGCTTTGGGTTCCCTGTCACACTGGTGGCATCGCCCGGAGGTGTGGTGCCGGCGGTGTGGAAAGCAGAGACTGGGCAGAGGGGCGATGGCACCTGTGCCTTTTCCCACGGGACACAGTGGCACCGTGCCCCACCAGTGAGCCCAGCCCCGCCGCTGCCCCGCACCCTCTCCTGATGCCCAGGCCAGCCCTGGGGGGTGGGGTGGGCAGAGGCTGTCAGACTGAAGGGACATGGGGGCACCTGGGCTGTGCCCACGCCTCGGTGCCAGGCTGGGCTGGTGCTGGGCGGGAGGTGGTTGTGGTTCCAGCGCAGCTCCAGTTCTGAAAGCTGCAGCACGGAGCAGCACTGAGGGTCCTCTATTGTCTCTCCACGAAGAGAACAAAGTCAGCAGCCCCCGGAGGTGCTTGGAGCTCGGCTTGGCAGCAGGAGGCTTTGGGCTGCTCCGGAGAGCCAGGGCCTGCAGGGGGGAAGGTGCTGGCCACGATCCATGGGCTGAGAAGGTCTCTGTGCAGCCTGAGCACTTGGCTCTGAAGGGATTTGTCAGGGAATCGTGGAACTGCTCCGGCTGGGGCAGCTCTTTAACAGCACAGAGTCCAAACACCCACCCAACCCCCGCCACTAAGCCATGCCCCCAGCTGCCATGGCCACAGGGGCTCAGGACCTTGCCCTGAGCTGTGCTTACAAAGCAGCTCTGGGGAAAAGGGCCTGGGAGTGCTGGGGGGGCAAGAAGGTGCCCATGGGACAGCAAAGTGCCCTCATGGCCAGGAAGGTCAATGGCAGCCTGGGGAGCATTCAGAAGAGTGTGGCCAGCAAGGCAAGAGAGGTCTCCTCCTCTCCCCCTCTGCCCTGGTGAGGCCACATCTGGAGCATTGTGTCCAGTCCTGGGCTCCCCAGCTCAGGAGGGACAGGGAACTGCTGGAGAGGGAACAGCAAAGGGCTACAGAGATGCTGAGGGACCTGGAACAGCTCTGTGAGGAGAAACTGAGAGAATCTGGGGCTGCTGAGCCTGGAGGAGAGCAGCCTGAGGGGAATCTGTATCAGTGCTGGTCAATACTCCAAGGGTGGGTGTCAGGAGGGTGGCATCAGCTTTGCTCAGTGGTGCCCAGGACAAGGGGTAGGGGGCACAAACCTCACCACAAGAAGTTCCATCTGAAGATGAAGAGGAGCCTCTGTAATTTAGGGGTGCTGGAGCCCTGGGGCAGGCTGCCCAGAGAGGTGCTGGAGAATCCATCTGTGGGGACACTCAAACCCCACCTGGATGTGTTCCCGTGTGACCTTCTCTAGGTGACCCTGCCTGGGCAGGGGTGGGGTTGGACTGGATGCTCTCCAGAGGTCCCTTCCAACTCCTCTCATGCTGTCACACCGTGAAGGACCCCAAAAAGCCACAGGAAATGGTCAGTTTGGGTTATTTATCCCCAACTGATTTCACAATACCAAGGCTGCCAGAGCTGTGGGTGTGCTACAGGTGGGTTTCAGCCTTGAACTGTCTCTGAAGCAATAAATCCTGGGCTGAAGTCACGTTGAGCTCTCTGCTCCAAAGAGGACTCATGACAAAGCCTCTTGCTTGCTGCTTTTCTCCTGTGGTTTGTTTTTTGTTGTTGTTTTATTTGTTAAGGAGTGGGGGGAAAAAAACAAACCCAAACCAACCAAACACCAACAAACCAACCACAAACCCCAACCTGCAGCAAACCCTCGCAGCTTTCAAGGGAGAAAACTCCTCTTTTAAAGTTGCTGCGACTTAACCAAATGCTAAATGCTTTTTATTAACTTCCAGAAGAGCTCTGAAGAGCTGCTGAAAAGCTCTTGTCTGAGCGGCCTGGCTTTGTTCCCCCGCAGAGGCACAGGCTCTTAATTGTAGAGCAGAAAATTCCTCTCCTAAGGGTGTGGCGAGGGAAGAATAGGAGGGGGAGGCTGTGGAACAAAACTACCTTGGGGGAAGGTAAAGGAGCTGCCAGGGCGGGTTTGGAGGTAGAAGTGTTTTGTGGTTTGGGTTTTTGTTTTTGGGTTTTTGGGGGGGGATGTTGTTGTGGGTTTTTTTTCCCCCCTCTGCTTTCAGCCTGCTCCATCCCACTCCTCCGGCGAGAAACAAAAGGGGCACCTGCGGCGAGTGCACCTCTGCTGGGGGCTTAATTGCAGCGGGAGGAGCCTGCTGGGGGCAGCTGCGTAAGCAGGGCTTGGGCTGCCTGCCGGGGAGGGGGAGTGAGGAGCGCAGGGGCAGGCAGTGCTGGAGGCTCCCAAGTAGAGCTGGCAGTGCTGGAGGCTCCCAGGTAGAGCTGGCAGTGCTGGAGGCTCCTAGGTGGCGCTGGTGGTGCTGGAGGCTCCCAGGTGGTGCTGGAGGCTCCTAGGTGGAACTGGCAGTGCTGGAGGCTCCCAGGTAGATCTGGCAGTGCTGGAGGCTCCCAGGTAGATCTGGCAGTGCTGGAGGCTCCCAGGTGGCACTGGTGGTGCTGGAGGCTCCCAAGTGGTGGAACTGGCAGTGCTGGAGGCTCCNTTGGAGAGCAGCTCTGAGGCTGAGGGAGCTGATTGGGATCGATTGACCTGAGGAAGAGGAGACTGAGGGAAGACCTCACTGCTTTCTACAGCTACCTGAAGGGAGGTTGCAGTGAGGCTGGTGTTGGGCTCTTCTCCCAAGTAAATAGTGACAGGACCAGAGGAAATGGCCTCAAGCTGCACCAGGGGAGGGTTTGGTTGGAGATTAGGAATAATTTCTGGACTGCAAGAGTGGTCAGGGACTGGCAGAGGCTGCCCAGGTTGGTGGTGGAGTCCCCATCTCTGGAGGTGCTCAGGAAAGGTGTGGCCATGGCACCTGGGGACAGGGTTTAGTGGCCATGGTGATGCTGGGTCAGTGGTTGGGTGGAGGATCCTAGAGAGCTTTTCCAACCCAAACACTTCTCTGGTTCTCTGACCCTGTGGTTAGCACTGTGGAGGAAAGCTCCTGCTGGTAAATGCCAGGGAATGCCTCGAAGTGAGGTTCTTTAGCTGTGATCATGAGCTCCTGGAGGCTTCATCAATAAGCCTCCTGTGCAGGGGTGTCCTAGCTTGGGAAGGACCAAGGCCACCATCAGCAGCATCTCCAGACTGGGGCTGCTCACAGCAAGGGGCATCATTGGTGTATTAATAACCTGGCATTCCCAGCCTGAGGAATGCCCTGATCCAGCTTCCTTGATGAGGCCACCACATGAACCTGATAGCTCCTCTCATCATTCCTCCGTTTCTTTTTTCCCCAACAGGCCTAAATTGGGGCTTTTCTGGACCCTGCCTTTCAGGCTGGGGCTCCCTGCCAGCCCCTGGGCACCCAAAGATCTCATCCCACCCAGCTGTGCCAACCGAGGGGCAGCAGGCAGCCAGGCTGTGCCAGGACACCAGCGCAGATGGTGGCTTTGTGGTGGCTCATCCTGCCCTCTCACACTGCTCCATACCTTTGTGTTTTGCAGACACTGGTGGTGAGAGCCCAGCGTGGGGGTTCCCTGCACAGCATGTCCCAGGCTCCACCTCTGATCTCCCTCCGCTGCTGCTGCTGACAGGGAGAGGACCTCAGCTCCATCTTTCGGCAAGCAGCATGGTGGGGCAGAGCCCTCTGGAGCCCGGCGAGAGCAGGGCTGCGGTGCTGCTGGAGCCCTTCGTGCACCAGGTGGGAGGCCACATGAGCATGCTGCAGTACGACGAGCACACAGTCTGCAAGCCGCTGGTGTCGCAGGAGCTCAGCTTCTACGAGTCGCTGCCCCTGGCCATGAGGCAGTTCACTCCCCAGTACAAGGGTAAGGAGGAGCTGAGGCTCAGGGTGGTCGCCAGGATCAGTCCTGAGGCTGGGATGAGGCTTGGTGTGGGGGGAGCAGCAGTGTGGGAGGTGCTGGCTGGCTTGGCCAGGCTGGGTCTGAGCTGGGGAGCCCCAAAAACTTGGAATCACTGTGGTTGGCAAAGAGCTTTGGGATCAGCAAGCCCAGCTTGGGCAAGGCTTGCTGGGCAAGGCTGGCTCCAGGGTGAAGGTGTGCACAGGAGCAGGGCTGGGAGGGTTTCCTGGCTCTCTGATGTCTGGTAAGGGTTGGGTTCTGGCACCAGGAGCACTTTCCCTGCCCATCCCCTTGCCCAGGGAGCCAAGGGCAGTGCAGATCCATGGGGCAGTGTCACACAGATGCTAAAGGAAGAGCAGGAGGCTGCCTCGAGGGAATGTTCTGTAGGTCTGGTGCTGGGGAGCTGAGCCCTGCTCTGCCTCTCTAGTCAGGATGCCAACCAGAGTAGAGCAGGCCTGGCTGTGAATCCCTTCCTGTCTGCTTTGTCTCTTCTGCTTCAAGTCCCAGGGGCATTGGTGCCAGGGGGCATTACCCAGCAATTGCAGGCTGGCATCTTTCTAATTCTGATCAGAGCCATCCCAGCCCTGCATGCCAGCTGATGGCAAGGGGGGAAATGTTTTCCCAAGAGGGATGAAGCATGAGGGGGATGATGCTGAGCTGCTCAGCACCCTCCACACGTGTCCAGCCTGCTCCTCTCTGCTCCAGGCTGAGGTGGTTATGTAATGCTGGCACTATGCAACCTTCAGCAAGTAGCAGCACTCAGACCCAACCTAACCCCTGCTTGCCCCCACCCCTGACCATTTCAGGCAGCTTGGTGGCCTTGGGGTTGGCTTCTTCCCCCCTCCCTCACTGTCCCCTTGCAAAGCTCTTCCTGCCCCTGGCTGAACCTGCAGGGAGGTTCTGGGTTTGTTTTCCAGCCCAGTCCTGCTCGGATTGCTCTTGCAGGCAGCAATCAGTGAGGGGTCTTATAAACTTAAAAATAAACCCAGCAGGGCAGAGTTGCAGAGCAGAATGCTCTGGAGCATCACTGGGATGCCACCAGCGTGGTGCCAGCCCCCAGAAATACCTGCTGGGCTCTGTGGCTGGGGACACCAAAGGGCCTCAGCACAGCTCTGCTGCCAGCTGGATGTGGCTGCAGTAAGAGGAGGGCAGCCCTCTGCTGGCATTTGCTTTGCAGCTGTAGGTGCCTTGCAGGACCTCTGTGGGGGGCAAAGCAAGGAGCAGGAGGTGGCTCTCAGGCCGGGCTGTAGGTTTTGGAAGGCAGAGGCTGGAAATTGGAGGAGCAAGAGGGTCACAACTCCCTTGCAGCTCGGCTGCTTGTTCCTGCCTTTGGACATCTCCCTCACTGCCTCCCGTGTCCATGGGAGCCAGCCCAGAGCTCAGCTTCGTGCTGCGGAGAGCCCTTCCAGGGCAGGTTGTTAGCACCGTGGAGAGCAGCACAGCTCCACTGACCTGCAGAGAGGGAGCTGGGACAGGTTTTCAGGCTCCAAGCTGCTGTGGTGCTGCTGGCTGAGGCTGGATTTGGAATCAAGGACCCTGCTTGCCTGCCCTTTTTGTCTTTAAAAAGGTTTTGATTCAGGCTCAAAGCTTTGCTGCCTTTCCCCACCCTGCCCCTTGGGACAGCTGGGAGGGTTTTGGTTGCTCTCAGTCATCTATAAGGTGGATTTTTCTTTTTCACCAGTGGGCCAGGTGAGAAATGTTGGAGCAGAGAAGTCAGAGCTCCTTGTGCTCACCATCACCATCTGCAAGGACTTCCAAGATCCATCTGGATTCTGTGTGACCTGCCCTGGGTGATCCAGCTCTGGCAGGGGGCTTGGACTCAGTGATCTCCAGAGGTCCCTTCCAACCTCATCATTTTGTGATTCTAGCAAAGGACTGAGATAAGAAATATTTTAGCTGTCCCCAATCACCCCCAGCTCCCAGGGCAGAGCAGCCTCTGGCTGTCCTCTCCCCATTTCAGTGCCTGCTTGAGCCAGGCTTGCCCTGGCTCCCTGCTAGAGCCAATGCTGATTCCACAGCCAAAGGGAACAGAAATGGTTGTGGTGGAAGGAGGGCAAGAGGGAAGTGCATCCAAAATACAGAGCTGCAGGGTTATGGGATGGAGGACCCAGGGAGGGCTTCCACAGCCCAAGTCTCAGGGAGGTGACTGCAGACACAGAGGGCTCCTGCAGCTCAGGGCTGAGAACTTCCCACCCAGCAGGCAGGAGTCTGTGCACAGCCTGAGAGGGCAAAGCCTTCTGGCTGTGTTTGCTTCCCAGCACCTCCCTCACAGAGCAGGGAAGGGACTTTGCCTATTTGTTTGCTTTGGCAAATTTGCTTGGGAGAAGCTCAGAAGCTGCCTTAGCATGGCAGCTGCCAACGTGCCCAGCAGCCCCAGCCAGGCTGCTCTGGGGACAGCTGGATGCAGCCCAGCTCCACGTGTTGCTAACGGGGCTCTTTCAACGGCCCTGAAGCCCAGTGGTGAGTTCTGCTGGTCCAGCACTTCTGGCTCTCCTCTCTTGGACCTGCCCTCCTGCAGCTAGGGGTGGCAGCAGCAGGCTCCTGCTCACACGGCTGGCACTCGCCCGGAGCCTGAAATGGTAACGCTCTAAAAATGCCTCTGCTGCCTCCTGGGGCTCAGACAGCCCCGGGAGAGGGCTGCAGCAGCAGGGCTGAGGCTATCAGCCCTTCCCAGAAAGGTCAGAGCTGTCTGCCACACGAGCCATGCCCATTCCTGCTCTGTCACTTGAGACAGGGTGGCAGCCACCCCCGTGCCAGGGATGGGCTGAGACTGGAGCTAAATCTGTGATGGGCTGCCTGGCATCTGAGCCCTGGGGCTGCTGCTGGAGTCAGGGGAAATGGCAAAGCTAAAATACACAATGCTGCTGGGGGCACCTGGGTGGAAAGTGCCAGGGAGTGATTCCTGGAGGGCTCAGGTTGCCCTCGTGCCCAGCACCACATGTGTGAGGCTCTGCTCAGCCTCTCTGGGTGCTGCTTCTCACTGCCTGGGGAAGGACGTGGCCATGACAATGCATGGGCACCAGGCAGTGCTGCCAGCCCATGCCCCTACCTCTGCCCATGCTCCCAGGGCTCTCCAGTTACAGGAAGCAGCTGGCATGCTGCTTGTCTGTGGAAAATTCCCAGTTCCCAAACCCCTCTCTGCTTCCTGCCAATGAAGAACACTTCCAGCCTTGTCTCCTCTTAAAAAGTGAGACCTAAATCCCTGCCATTAATCATCCAGGAGCTCCAGACTGGGGCTCTGCTGGGTCACCTGTGGCATAGCAGAGCCCAGAGGGACAGAGGACGAAGGAACACAATGTTCAGAGGCAGGTTTCAAGCTAAGCCCAGAGAGAAGGGAGGCTTCAGAGAAGCCTGTGGCTGTTTTCCAGGGTCTCAGCTCGTGGTGGTTGCTGGAACTCAAAGCAGAGTGGGACCAGTGTGAGGCCACTGACCCATGAGGAAGAAGCTGGGCAGCCCTGGGGAAGGCTGCACTACCTTGGGCAGGTGAAGATGGTGGCCAGGCCTGGGTGCCAACCCCCAGATTAATCTCACTCTGGTTTGGTTTGCACAGACTCAGCATGGGAGGGGTTGGAAGGGACCTTGAGAGATCATCCAGCCCAACCCTCTGCCAGAGCAGGGGCACCCAGGGCAGGGCACACAGGAATACATCCAGGTGAAGTTGGGAGCTTTCCAGAGGAGGAGACTTCACAACCTCTCTGGGCAGCCTGCTCCAGGCTTGCCCTTCACAGGGCAAAAGTTTTCCCTTCTGTTCCTGTGGCACCTCCTCTGTTCCAGCTGGCACCCAGTGCCCCTTGTCCTGCCACCTGACATCCCTGAGCAGAGCCTGGCACCATCCTCCTGCCGCCCTGCACATCTTTATCCATGTGACTGATTTCTCCTCTTCTCTCCAGGCATCGTTTCAGTGCACCTGAAAAGGGACAGCCTCGGCAACCTGGCACTGCTCGCCAGCCCCTGCCTGCAGGCAGAGAGCTGTGGGCGGCAGGAGAGCGCCGCGGGGGACCCCTCGGTGACCATGAGGCACAGGCACAGGAGGGCTGCTGGCAGCGACTGCACCGTCCTCAAGTGGAGCCACACGCAGCTCACCAAGACCTTCAGAGACAGGTGAGGCTCTGCTGCGGCCTGCAGATGTCCTCCTGCTCCTCACCTGCTGCCGTGGGCAGGGCTGCCTGGGCTTGGGGGTGGCACCGCTCACAGAGCCACAGGTTGCACTGGGTTGGGAGGGACCCTCAAAAGGGCATCTGGTCCACCCCCCCCCCCTGCAGTCAACAGGGACACCTCCAACTAGAGCAGGCTGCCCCAGGGTCACAGCAAGTCTGACCTTGAGTGTCTCCAGGGCATTCCTGGGCACCTCCTGGTTCAGCAGCAGCAGTGCCCAGCCAAGGGGAAGGAAAGCACAGCCCAGCTTGGTGGCTCCATGGGTCCTCTCCTCCCTGGCTGGTGGCTACAGCAGGGCAGGTCTGGCTACCCCTGAGATGCTGTTGCTCCCAGATGTGCCTCAGGCTTTGCTCTAAAGCTGTTCCCAGGGCAGGAGCAGCCCCGGGAGAGCAGGCAGGGAGCACACAGCAGGGATCTGCCTCAGAGCAGCCCCAGGAGCTCCCATCCTGCCCTGTTCCCAGGACAGAGCTGTCTCCAAAAGCCACTGCAGTGCTTGCAGCACAGCAGCACCACCTCAGGGCTTGCAGAGGCTCTCCACAGGACATCTTTCATCCCAGCCTGGCTCAGAAAAGCCTCAGGCCTGAGTGAAGGCTGCGATGCTGCTGCCATGCAGCTGCTGCCCTTGGCATGCTGGGAGGTCTGGGTTCTGCATGAGTGGCACCAAGCAGCGACCCTCCAAGGAGAACAAATCTCCTCTCTACTCCCTCCCTCTGCTCTCAGCTCAAAACTAGGTTCTCTAAACTGGGCATGATCCCTGCCATGGGACAGTTTGCCTGTGCTGTGCCCATCAGGTGCCCTGGCAGAGACTCCTGTTGCTGCCGTTAGGATTGGTGCTGGTCAGAGGAACCAAACACACTCTGAGACTGGAGTGAAGGAAATCATTGGCACCCAGCAAGGGCTGGCTTCAAGAAAATCACTATTAGGGAGTACCAAAGGACCTCTGCAGGTGCCCATGCTGAGTGTGCTTCCTGCAGAGCCCCTGGAATTTTACCTCACCCAGTTGGAGGCAGCACAAAGCACGAGGGCAGGGAATATTTCCTTGCGGAGCCTGCCAAGCAAACCTCTCCTTTTGTCTCTTCTGTTCAGCTGCCCAGGGAAGAGGCTGCTGAGGACAGACCTTCAGTACTGCACAGATCCACTGCTGGAGGACAAAAATGGGAACCAGCCAGAGAGAAAGAGCCACAACCCCTGGGGGCTGCACTGCCACCGGCAGCAGCTGAGCCGCCTGTCCAAGCACAACGAGAACAAACTCCACCGTATCCTTTGCTCCTCTCTCCCCCCAGCACAGTCCTGGCTGCAAACAAGCAGTGGGATCTGAACCTCTCTCCTGCCCAGGCTCTGGCAGAGTTTGCTCTGCTGACTTCTTCCACTGCTTAGGAGGAAAAGAAAAATGAGCAAAAGAACCTCACTGCCCACAGAGGCTGTGAGAGAGTGGTGAAGTCACTCTGCTCGGAAAGACCTCCGAGGTCATTCAGTGCAACCCTTAGCCCAGCACTGCCAGACCACCACTAACCCCTGGCCCTCAGCACCACATCTGTGGCTTTGAAACACCTCCAGGGATGGGGGATTCAACCCTGGGCAGCCTGTGCTGGGCTATGAGAGCCCTTTCAGGGAAGAAGTTTCTCCTAATGTCCAACCTAAACCTCCCCTGGTGCAGCTCGAGGCCATCTCCTCTCATCCTCTCACTTGCTGCTAGGGAGCAGAGCCCAACCCCCACCTGGCTCCAGCCTCCTCTCAGGCAGCTGTAGAGAGCAATGAGGTCTCCTCTCAGCCTCCTCTTCCCCAGGCTGAACCCCCCCAGCTCCCTCAGCTGCTCCCCCCCAGC
This sequence comes from Ramphastos sulfuratus, assembly GCA_013399055.1. Lineage (NCBI taxonomy): Eukaryota > Metazoa > Chordata > Aves > Piciformes > Ramphastidae > Ramphastos > Ramphastos sulfuratus. The sequence continues at coordinate 103,439 of WBNM01014488.1, forward strand.
CCTGTTCTCCAGACCCTTCCCCACCTTTGCTGCCCTTCCCTGGACCTGCTCCAGCCTCTCAATGTCCTTGGAGTGAGAGGTCCCAAAACTGAGCTCAGGACTCAAGGGTTGGCCTCATCAGTGCTGAATACAGCAGGACAATCCCTGCTCTGCTGCTCCTGGCCACAGCACTGCTGCTACAGGCCAGGCTGCTGGTGACCTTTTTGGCCACCTGGGCACCCCGTGGCTCATCTTCAGATGCTGCTGACCAGCACCCTCAGGTCCTTTTCCTGGGGCCACTGTGCCCTGGGTCTGCAGTGTGCCCAGGGGGCATTGTGACCCAATGCTCCCTCAGCGTTGGTCAAGCACCCCCCAGCATGCCCAGGACTCAGCAGCTGTTTTGCCTTTCCCTCTCACCCTTCAATCATGTGAATCATGTGGCTTAAAAACTTCTCCCCACCACCCTCTGAGACAAGGGGTGGCACTGACAGCCTCAAGTTGTGCCAGGGGAGGTGGAGGTTGGATATTAAGGTCTTCACAGAGAGAGTGATTGGCATGGGCTGCCCAG
>WBNM01014488.1:104242-117204 GCA_013399055.1 Ramphastos sulfuratus
GGCTGGGTGATAGGTTGGGCTGGATGAGCTTGGAGGTCTCTTCCAACCTGCTTGATTCTATGACAGGGCCACAGTGGTGCTTGGTGGCAGGACTGCACTGCAGGAACTGAGCTGCACTTGGCAGCAAGGGGCCCATGGCAGTGCCACCTTAGGGCGATCAGCTCAGGAGGTCTCCGGACAGCTGTGAGCTGCGCTGGAGAGCCTCAGCAGCTGCTCTGAGTCCAAAAAATGCAAAGGTTTGGGTTTCTCTTAACCCCTGGGCAGAGTTTCTGCTGCTGGAGAATGTGGTCTCCAAGTACAGCTACCCCTGCATCCTGGACCTGAAGATGGGCACTCGGCAGCACGGGGACGATGCCTCTGAGGAGAAGAAGGCTCGGCACATCCGCAAGTGCCAGCAGAGCACCTCTGCCTCCCTGGGTGTGCGCCTCTGTGGCATGCAGGTGAGATGCAGCCCCCCTCCTGCCCCTCCACAGGCCTGCAGACCAGGCTGGAAGTGCCAAGGGGCTCCTTGCTGGTGTGAATGTGGAGCAGTTCTGTGCTCATCTCCTCTCGGCTGTGTGCTGCCCTGGAACAGGAAAGGATGCTCAGGGAAGAGCACAGAACATGGGCAGGGACCTGTTGGAGCAGAGGAGGCCACAGCAATGCTGCCAGGGCTGGAAGCCCTCTGCTCTGAGGCCAGGCTGAGAGAATTAGGGGTGTTCAGGCTCCAGGGAGACCTTCTGGAGGCCTTTCAGTGCTTCAAGGGACTGAGCAGAAAGCTGGGGAATGGCCTCGAGTTGCACCAGAGGAGGCTTAAGTTGGACGTGAGGAGAAGCTTCTTCTCTGAAAGGGTTCTAAAAGCCTGGCACAGGCTGCCCAGGGGTGAATCCTCACCCCTGGAGGTATTTCAAAGCTACAGTGATGTGTTGCTGAGGGCCAGGGTTTAGCCCCAGCCTTGATAGAGTTAGAGAAAGGTTGGACTGGATGAGCTGAAAGGGCTTTGCCAGCCCAAACTGTTTGACAATTCTACTGCAAACTCCTGCCAGAGCCGGAGGGAAGCTGCTGTAAATCACTGCTGACAGGGCTGTGACTTACAGCTGTTTGGCTTTCACAAAGGGGTAATTTACAGCAGTACAACAAGAAGCTGCAGCAGTGGTTTAAATGGAATAGTTTAAATCTGCAGCTCGGGCAGGAGGGCAAAGCCTGCAGCACACTGCCTGAGTCCCACCGCTCCGCTTGGCTCTTGAGCACTTCAGCTTTAGATCCAGAGCTCTGGGAGAGCTGAACGACTGAATTTGGGCTGTTGCTCTTTTGCCCTCAAGGTTTACCAAGCAGACACTGGCCACTTTCTCTGCAAGGACAAATACTATGGCAGGAAACTCTCAGCAGAGGGCTTCAGGCAGACCCTGCGCCAGTTCCTGTGCAACGGGAACCAGCTGCGGACGGAGCTGCTGGAGCCCATCGTGCTGCGCCTCAAGGCTCTGCTCTCTGTCATCAGGAAGCAAAGCTCCTACAGGTTCTACTCCAGCTCACTCCTCATCATCTACGACGGACAGGAGCACAAAGAGAGCACAGCAGCCCTGGGGAACCACCTTCACTTCCCCAGAACAAACTGCAACCCCCCGCAGGGCACTCAGCACTCCAGGGTCGACGTCCGCATGATCGACTTTGCCCACACCACCTTCAAAGGCTCCAAATGCAACCACACCACCTACGATGGGCCAGACCAGGGCTACATTTTTGGCTTGGAGAACCTCATCAAAATCCTTCAGAGTCTCTCAGAAGGCAAATGAGCAGTTCTGGGAAGTCGTCTGGATTTCCTAGTGACCCCCCCCAGCCCTGCAAAGTCCTGCGCTGGGACCCTGTTATGGGTCCCTCTCAGCTGCTGGATGTCACCTGCATGGCTTGGAATGAGGGCATAGGCAGCTTGCTAGGAAAGCAACAAAAAAAGAAATGCCACATGCCAAGACTGAACTCGAGCATGAAAAGCAAAGAGCTGAACGAATCTGCTCTGCCTGCCATCAGTCAGGTGATTTATTTTCCTTCCTTGTTTTACTGCTGTCCTTGATTTATTTGTGAGCCACAAAGGAAGCCTCACTTGAGTCTTAACTGGACCTGCTCACTTCCATGCTCAGGAAGCCTCCTGGGCTAAGGAGCTGCTGTGTGCTTGAGCAAGACTGTTCCACGGGGTCACAACAGGCTGCAGCATCACTCTCAGCTCATGCTGTGCACAGAGACACAGGTGGGAGAGCAAAAACCCACCCCTGACAGTCTGGATCCACAGGCATGAGGCATTGCTGAGGTTTGTCCTGCTCCAGGTGTACAAGCAGGAGGACCTCAGACCAAGAACTGGACCTCACCAGGGTTTGGTGTCACTGTGGGATTGTCACAGGGCACAGTGCAGAAGTTTCTGAGCGAGAGGCTCCATAGGGGCTGGTAATAGGGGATGCAATGACTCTGTCAGACATCAGCCACAAAACCTTCTTCACATCGAGGTGTTTTTGCTTAAAAAAAGTATAAAAAAACCCCAACAATTAAAAAAAATGTGAGGTTGAGCCAGGGCCTGGGCAGTCAAGCTTACCTGGCAGTCCTGTGCTAGGGACTCTGTGTGTACGTGTGTGTGGTGTGTGCATGTGTGTGTGTTTGAAGGAGGCAGCAACAAAAGACTCAAATGAATGTTTACAGCTTTTGTGGGCAGGTTTTATTACTCTGGAACAAATCTTAATTCCTTCCTTGCATGGGGGTTGGGAAACCTGAAGGAGAATCCTTATAGCAGGAGCAGAGCTGCAGGTCCCATTCCTGGGGAGCGGCGATGGCAATAAAATTGTCCAAGTAACCTCTGACCTGGTTTCCAGCTCTGCACTTCCACAGCACCTCCAGGCTGCCTGCCCTTTTGGTCAGGGGCTGCATGTTTTGAGGAGCTTTTAAACACCAGACCTCAGGAGAAACTCCCTCACTTGTGTTTTACTGCACGCAGCTGGTGAACTGCTGCAATTTATAGCTGGGAAATTTAAGTCCTCTGGCCCAGTTGCATTGTTTTACTTGGCCTGAAGTCCATCTGGGAAGACCTCATTATTTAATTGGATATTGTTCCCAGTGTTGCATATTTCATGCCCACAAACTCAGATGGCCATAAAAAAAAAACCAACAACCCAAGCCACAAACACTCTGCCTCAGCAGGGAAAGGATTGAGTCATCAACTGTCCTGGCTCATATAGTTCTGTGGCTGCTCCTAACTGTGCCTGGGAACAGCTCTGTGATGAACTCTTTGGGTTTATACAGACCTCACCTCAGCATCTGCACCACTGCTGAGCTTCTTGCTAGATGTGTCCATCAGGCTTGAAAGTGGGGAAGGATGATGAAGGCTCCAAGCATGCCACCAGCAGCCAGCTCCAGCTCAGCAGCAGGGCAGGACACCTGCCTTGGCTGCATGCCTCACCTGCCACTGCTCCTGGCAAGAAAAGAGCAACCTGTTGCTTGAGTAGTGATGGAGAGCATCCAACCCCCTCCCTTTTCACCCCTGATACCCCTCCCTTTCAGCCCTCAGAGATGGGCACAGGACTATCAAGGATTAACCATTTACCTGCCAGGTGGAGGGGCTCTGAGCCTCACCTCTCCTACCTGGAGAAGGGCAAAGGCAGGCAGGATTTTCCAGGCATTAGAACAGCCAGGAGCCACAGGCTAAGGCAGCTATCAGGGTGCCCTGCTGCTGGCTGCCTGCCCGCCCTGAGTACCTGCAGCACACCACGGAGCAAGATGCTTTTGCCAGCTGCACAAAGCAGGGTGCTTGGCAGCGCAGGCAGAGGAGAGTCAATGAATGGGCAGAGGTAGACCTGCCTAAAAAAATGTGGGGCAGGCTTGAACCCAGCAGGGATGGTCCTGGGAGCAATGCTACTGCTTGTGCCTCGACTCCTGACTGTTTTGCAGCTGGGATCTGAGGGCACAGTAGAAGCCTGAGAGCTCTTCCAGCCCTCACTGAGAGCACCCCTAGGAATCAAGCATGGAACTCGACTGGTTTGGGTGGGAAAGGACCTTTAAAGCCCATGCAGTCCAAGCCACTGCAGTCAGCAGGGACATCTGCAACTAGGGCAGGTTGCTCACAGCCCCAGTCAAGCTGACCCGGACTGGTTCCAGGATTTGGCATCTCCCACCTCTCTGGGCAACCTGAGCCAGGGTCTCACCACCCTCAGCGTCAAACATTTCTTCCTTCTCTCCGATCTGAATCTCCCTCTTTTAGTTGCAAACCACCAGCACTTGCCCTTTCACAACAGCCTCGGCTGGCTTCAGCACTGCACGGGGAGCACAGCAGAGGGGCAGAAGCCCTTCCCTGCCCCTGCTACCGGCGACCAGCACAGGCTGAGGCTGGGGCTGGGCTGGGGCTGGGCTGGCAGCGCTCGGTGCCAGCTCATGGTGAGCAAAGCCAGGACACCCCCACAACCCCCCCGTTGCCGCGACCGGACACGAGAGGCTTCCCCTGCCCTCCTTTTCGGTGCTGTTCCGTGTGGCAGCGCTCGCTGATGTCCGTCGGCCCCCGCCCTGCTGCCGGGGGCCGAGCAGCGCCTGCGCGTCCCGGCCGGGCCCCTCTCGGCCGCCGTAGGTCACGTGGCGCGCATGGCCGGCGCAGCCGGCAGCGATGGCGGCCACCAGGTACCGGCGGTTCCTGAAGCTCTGCGAGGAATGGCCGGTGGAGGAGACGAAGCGGCACCGGGACCTGGGCGTCTTCTTGCGGCAGCGGGTAGCCCAGGCCTTCCGCGAGGGCGAGAACACGCAGGTGAATAGAGGGAGGGTTGCGGCAACCCCGAGCCCGCGGCCCGATTGGGGTCGGGGGGGAGCGAGGCGGAGCCTGGGCCGCGCAGGCGCCTCTGAGCTCCGCACCTCAGGCGCTCTGGGGGAGGATGCGATGTAATGGTCTGCGTGAGGCGGCTGCGGTGGGGCACAAATCGCAGGGTTTTGGTGCCGACACGGGGTTCTTTGCATCCGGGAACGCTGCCTTGTGGCTGAGGAGGAGGCTGTGCCTGCGGGACCGCGGTGCCAAACGAGCCTCCGTCGGGTGTCCTCACAGCCCCACGGAGCATCCCTCGAGTGTCCGCAGAGCCCCACAGAGCTTCCTTCGGGGCTCAGCACTGGCAGGTGTGTGCACACCTTGCTTGTCCTTGAAACGCAGGCCCAAGTCCACCCCAGTCAGCCACGTTGCTTGTTGTACGCAGGGCACAGGCTGAGACCCACACCAAGTTCTGGCAGTGCTCGCTCTGTGTTCTGAGGAATCCCATTCCCGCGGTTATGGAAGTGGCTACAAAGGCCTGCAGAGGCTGTGAGTCTCCTCTGGAGACATTCCCAATACGCCTGGATGTGTTTCTGTGTGACCTGCCCTGGGTGATGAATGACTCTGGTTGGTGAATGGCTGAGAGCAGCCCTGAGGAAAAGGGCCTTGGGGTCTGGGCTGATGAAAAGCTCAACAGGAGCCTGCAGTGTGAGTGCAGCCCAGACAGCAACCGAGTCCTGGGCTGCAGCAAGAGCAGTGTGGGCAGCAGGGCAAGGGNACTGAGCCACTCAGTGTGGTTTGCTTAGCTGATGGTGTGGAGCACAGAGGGAACTGAAACGTTGCCTGCTGCTGTTAGGATCCAGTGGTTATAAAACTGGACTGGGGCTACAGTTGTAATTGTGTTGGAGTTGAGGCTTTGGTGCTGAAAATAAATGAGAGAAGCTTAATGCTTGACTTGGGCTGCAGACCTGCGGGGCAGGGAGGTGGTGCTGTGGAATGCAAATGTGTCCTTTCTTAGCCTGAAAACCTTGTTCCAGATCTGCATTTGCCACTTGAGGGGACCATTAGAGGCACCTAATTCTGTATTGGTCACCAAAATAGTCTGCAGCAGACGTTTGGGGAAGTGCTGATTGCTTTTTCATATGCTCAGGACAGATGAATGTGCTGCACCAATTGGCTCCAGCATCCCAAAGCTGCCACTCATCTTGAAAATCTAAATTGATGCCTGCAGCACTGATGTCAGTTTGTATGGAGAGAGACTTAATACAGCAAAGGGAAATGGACTGGCAGGCAGCAGCAGGGAGGGCTGGGAGAAGAGCCAGGAGCACAAAGGATGTTTTGTCAGCCTGGTGTCTGCTTTGTTCAGGTGCAGCAAGACTTGCTGCTGCTGCTCTCAGTGCTGCAAGCATCAGCAGGGCCCTGGGCAGTGGCTCCAAGCTGTGGCACCTGCAGGGTGGTGGTGCTGGCCCTGCACAGGCTGTGGCCCGGGATGGGGACAATCTTTACAGCAGGGCCTGTTGTGACAAGACATAGGTGATGGCATGAAACTGAAAGAGGCAGATTCAGACTATGAGAGGAGGGAGAAATGTTTGGCACTGAAGGTGCTGAGGCACTGGCACAGGCTGCCCAGGGAGGCTGTGATTGCCTCCTCCCTGGGGGTGTTCAGAGGGGGTGTTCAAAGCCAGCCTGGATGAGGCCTTGGGCAGCTGAGTCTAGTTGAGAGGTGTCCCTGTCCCTGGTGGGGGGGTTGGAGATGAGCTCTGAGGTCCCTTCCACCCTGAGCCCCTCTGTGGTTCTGTGATTCCAGGTTGCTGACCCTGAGGCCTGTGACCGAATGTATGAGAGCCTGCTCAGGATCCACACCAACTACTACAGGAACAAGGTGAGCTCTGCCAGGGGGCATCAACCCTCTTGAGGGGGAGGTCAGCACCTCCTGCATTGCCCTGCCTCATCCCAGCAGGCATCTGGGAACAGAAAAAGGAGTGGTCAGGTGGATGCAGGCACTGCCTGGTGCCTTTGGCCACTCCAGGAAGGCTGCAGAGGTCTTGGGCTGTGTGACAGCTGTGAGCAGCACAGGTGCTGGTTCCTGCTATGGAAAATTCCCATTTCCAGTCCACCCCCAGTTTGGGACTGCACTGGGAATGAGCTCAGGCTCTGCTGCATGGTGACATTTGGACCTTTTCAGTGCACTCCTGGTAACATCTTGTCCTCTCTCTCCTCCTCTCACTTGCCTGTGAAGTACCCACGGGTGAAGGACACCAACTTCACTGGAGTCACAGTAGAGGACTGCAAGATGATACTGGCCACAGGTACTGCCACTGGGCTGGAGCCTCAGAGCAGGGCAGGAGAGAAAGTTCTTTGTAGGCTCTGTGGTGTTCACTGCATCCCTAAGGGCTCTGTGGTGGTCACTGCATCCCTAAGGGCTCTGTGGTGGTCACTGCATCCCTTCTGTTCAGCAACTGTGAGCAGAGGCCAGGGTGGGAGTGCTGGGCAGGTGTGGAGGTATTCAGTGAGGGCTGATTGAGGAGCTCCTCAGTGCCCTCCCAGGGTGGGCAGCTGGTTGTGTTTTGCCAAGGGCTCTTTGAGCTCAGCTGGCAGGAGCAGTGTGGAAGGGAGGCAGCTTTGCTAGGTTGAGAGCTCAGCTTCTATTTCACCACCTTCAGGATCTCTTCTCTTGGAGCAGACCTGGCCAGAGCAGGGGGTGCCACAATGCAGAAGAGCTCTCAGTCAGCTTATTTGTTGTGTGCTCTGTGGGAAGCTGATGCAGTTTTGTTCTGCTCCAGTTCCTAACTTGGATTACTGTGCATGGAAACTGAATATTAGGTGTTAGTGATAAGGGAGCCCCCACACAATTGATTGGAAGGGAAAACAAAGCTGCCTGAGGCCCTGAAATAGAAATGCATTGGGATGGAAAGGGAAAGATTTGTAAGGCAAAGCTGTCAGAAGAAGACTTTGGATCCTTTGGTTCTCTGCTTTCCTTCCCCTTTCCTCATCTCTCTCTCTCTCTGCCTTTTGCAGACATCCTGAAGCAGATGGAAGACATGAAAAAAGGGACATGGAGGAAGCTGAGAGAAAAGTTCTCTGCCAAGAAACCTGAGGAGGACTCAAAGTGAGAGGCAGCCCCCAGCTGCCACTGTACATATGTGCAAGGCTCTGTGTGGCCACGAGGAATAAAGCATTGATTGCTCTTAGCAACAGCAGCCTGGGGCAGACCTGCACCTGGCACCTTCCTTTAGTGCCTCTCCTAAAACTCAGGGCTGTAGCTCAAGCTACCTGTGCTGGGGTGGTGCAGAACTGGGGGAGACCTCTGTGGAGTTCAAACTTGACCCTTGGGATTCCAGCAGTGGCACGAGCAGGAGCTGCACTGAGCAAGGAGCTGCTGCCATGGCAGCTCTGACAGCAGTGCTGTGGGGCTGAAGCTGTGCTGCTGTCTGTCTGCACTGGCACCAAGGGGCAGCTTTCCTGCCTCTGTTTTGCCTTGGAGAAGACCCAGGAGAGGACTGAGGGTGACCCTCCCATGGTGCCAGAGGAGCAGTTCAGTGGCAGTTCAAAGGCTGCAGCAATGTGGAGGTTCTGGGTAGGTTACTGAGGGCTCAATGATACAGAGTCAGGATCCTGTGGGCTGGCAAAGCCCTTTCAGCTCATCCAGTCCAACCCTTCTGCAGCTCTGCCAAGGCTGGGGCTGAGCCCTGGCCCTCAGCACCACATCTCTGCAGCTCTGAAACACCTCCAGAGGTAAGGATTCAACCACCTCCTTGGGCAGCCTGTGCCAGGCTTTGGCAACCTTTCAGTGAAGAATTTTCTCCTAATGTCCAACCTAAACCTCTCCTGGGGGGCAACCTGAGGCCAGCTCCTCTTATCCTGTCACTTGTTACCTGGCAGATGAGATCAGCACCCACCTTGCTCCAACCTCTTGTTGGTTGTTGGAGCCATAAGCAGACCTGAGTGTGTCTGTCCCCTCCCCCTGGGCCATTTTCACTCCTTTAAAGCTTTAATGCTTTGTTCTTGAGAGGCAGAAGCACAGGCCTATACCTGGGCTGCCTGCAGCACTGCTTGGTGTCTAGAGCACAGCTGTGCCAGATGCTGCTTGGCTGCAGGCAGCTCCACCAGCTGCTCCTTTACTGTGTCTCTGAAGGGCTTTTCCTGGCCAGGAGTGAAAGAATTGGAAAGTTTGCAGCAGGCTCTGCTCCAGAGCTTCAGGAAACAAAGGTGGTGGTGAAAGTGCTTAGTGATGGCAGCATTTAGCCTCTGCCTGGAGCATCCCACTGCAGCTCAGTGGTTAGCAGCTGGCTTGGCTGCAGCTCCTTGGCTTGTTCTTCACTCCTCTGCCAGCCCCAGCACGGAGCAGAGTGCTCAGGGAGAGCTTCCAGACCACATTTTAAGTTACTTTTCTTTTTTTTATTATGACTGTTGGTGTTTAATTTAGTTAAGGCAATTTACACTTAGGTTCTTAAGTAACAAAAAAAATAAAACAACCAAAGAAAACCAAAAACAACAACAAACCAACAACAACAACAACGACAGAAGTAAAACATTACCCCAGAGATGAAACTAAAACACAGGACAGCCCTTCACAGTGAACTCTGTAAACCTGCAGCCTCCTCCTCCTCCTCCTCCTCCTGCCTAAAGGTCCTTGGTCCACAGAAGGCAGAGGACTGGCCCACACCAGGACAAACTCAGAACCTCCTCCTCACCTGGTGAGTTAACAACTCCCTGACTTCAGCTCCTCCTTCCTGCAGCCCAGGGATGAAGAGAAGTCTCTACATGGAGAGGGATCAGCGTGGAGCAGGCAGTGCCTGGTTTGCAGAGAGCCACTCTTGGAATAAGTTAAATATTGCAGCCCTACAGCTACTTACACCACACCCAGGGACACCTCCTCGGGGTGCAGCACATGGAGAGAAGGATACAGCCCTCCACACTGGCAAACTAAGAGTTATTGCAATGAGGAATGCAAGTCCTGGGGAATTTTATCTTCCTACAAGGGCAGCAGAGTCAGGTGTGGGGCCAGGGCTGGGGGAGCCTGGCCAGGCCCTGCTCTGGCATTGCTTACAAGCGCTTAGGGACAGTGGTGCCTGAAGCTCTCCTGCATGGTCGTGTGGGCAGGGGTGGCCATGTCTGGAGCCCAGGAACAAGCAGCCTCTTAGCTGATACATGAGTGCAGTCTCTCAGTGGGTGAAGCTGATGCTGCTCCTGGCTCTCAGTGGTTCATGGTGTTCTGGACATCCACGAACCCCATCCTCTGCCTGCGTTTCCGCTGCTCTGTCATCTGGTGATGGGACAAGGACACAGGTGAGGTAGGAAGCCAGGCCCTGGCTCTTCATCAACACCCTCCTCGAGTGTCTGACTGACTTAAGGATGCTTTCAGCACCTGCCAGAACGCCCTGAGAGTTGGACTGCAGCTGCTAAGTGTCAAACATCCATGTCCCAGGTGTGCCTGAGTGCCCTCCAAAGAGCCGCAGGAGCCCTTTGCTTTGTGTCTGGAGTTAGCATGGAACCATGGAATGGTTTGGGTGGGAAGGGACCTCGAAGGCTCATCCAGTCCAAGCCCCTCCCCCTGCACTCAGCAGGGACATCTGCAACTACAGCAGTTTGCTCAGAACCCCAAACAACCTGGCCTGGAATGGTTCCAGGGCTGCCCCCCACCTCCCTCCTAGCACAGAACTCCCTGCTAGGGTCCCAGCTGTGCTGGCTCAGCCTGGTTCTTCCCCTCCCTGCCAGTCTGTTTTGGGAAGGGCAGCAGCTGGCTGCAGTACCTGCTCCTTCAGCTCGTTCAGCTGGGAGGTGAGGTGGGACACCAGCTTCATGGTGGTGTTGAGCTTGTCCTGCAGGTTGCGGATCTCGTTCTGCTCCCCCTCCCCCTCGTTGCTGACCAGGGACATGGCTCTCATCCGGGGGAACCAGTCCAGGTTCTTGTTCTGCAGGGGCAACCAGGAGAGGGGGAGAGGGGGAGAGGGGATGAAGAGGAGGGAAGGGCCCCCGTGGGGTGTATCAGCAAGCTGCCTGTGCTTAGGGATGAGAGAGACTCCCAGAGGCTCATTTTTGTCTGTGCCTTTGCCAACCAGGAGCAGTCTGCTGCTGAGTTTTCTTTTTGCTCAGTTTTCTGGGCTCAAGCTCAGAAGTTTGGGTGTTTTTTGGTTTTTTTTTTTGTTTGTTTGGTTCGTTGTTTTTTGTTTTGTTTTGTTTTTAGTTTCTTTTCTAACTTTCCCTTCCCTCTTTGCCTTGAAATCACCTTGAAGTCCCAGCCTGTGCTGCTTGGCTCAATCCTTAAATACACAACACAAAACATCAAACAGACAAGGTGGTGCTGGCCGGGACTGAAGAGAGGAAACAAACAGCTAAGAAAGAACTGAGGCACAACAACAATCACCAAAACACCTTCCAAGAGCTCCTTCTCAACTCCCTTTCTTCTCTGCTTCTTGTCAGCTCTTTCCCTGGGGCAGGGCAGCTGGTGGCAGCCCTGTGAGGACTCTCACCTTGATCATCTGTGCCACGTAGCTCTCTGGCCCCGTGTAGTCTGTCTTGTTCTTCACCCGCACCAGCACGATGAAGTACAAATAGTTCCACATGTTGTGCTCGTACTTGATGTGCTCCTCGAAGGACACTGTCTTGTTGTCGAACTTGTCCCTCTCCAGCCCTGGCACAGGCAGCCAGCGGCGGGGGGAGGGGAGGGAGGAGGAGGTGGGAGGAGGAAGGNAGAGGAGGGAGGAAGGTGGGGAGAGGAGGAGGGTGGGGAGAGGAGGAGGGAGGAAGGTGGGGAGAGGAGGAGGGAGGAAGGTGGGGAGAGGAGGAGAAAGTAAGAATGAGCAAGCAAACAGCAGGGGGAGGAAGGGCAGGTAACTGCTCCCCCTCCCAGGGGGGGACCTCCCAGAAGTGGTGAGGTTGGAAGGCTGGCATCCAGCACACCAGCAGCACCCACAGGAGGGGGAGAAGAACCCAGCTGTGGGTTTGGGAGGCTTCTAGTTGAAGTCCTGCCAGCTGTGCTTGCTGCCCCTGTGGCTCAGAGCAGGGAGGGCACCCAGTGGCTCTCTTCAAATCAAGTTCAAGAGGTTGGGGATTTCCTTTTGCTTTTTTGTTATTAAAATATATTTATTTTTTGGCTGCCTTCTGCTGCCTGAGAGCATCCCAGAACAGTTTGCTGTGTTGTCTTTCCTTAGCAAGGTGGTGCTGAGGGATGCTCTCAGCAGTGACCACAACCCCAAGTTTTAGTTCAACTCCTCCCTAGCAGCAGGTGAGGAACACCACAGATCATTTCCCCTCCCTGCCTGTGCCCTTTAACCCTCCTCAGGCTGCAGGGACCCAGCAGGGAGTGGAGGTTTTGCTGTGACCCAAATGAACACCAAAAAAAGCAGCTGGGAACTTCAGCTGCCCCTCAGCTTTAGGAGGCAGGAAGAGCTGTGGGGCAGTGCCCACCCCCAGGCTGCAGGGCTCACCACAGATGAAGCAGGTGGTCTTCAGGATCTCCTCCTTCTTCTGCTTCTCGCTCCTCAGGTCCGCGAAGGTGTCGATAATGACCCCAAAGATGAGGTTGAGGACGATGATGATGACAATAAAGAAGAAGAGGAGGTCGTAGACAACTCGAGCAGGGAACAAGGACTCCTGGAAAGGATCAGAATCACAGAGTCATGGAATGGTGAGGTTGGAAGGGACCTCTGGAAATCATCCAGTCCAACCCCCCTGCTCTAGCAGGGCACCCACAGCAGCTTGCCCAAGGGCACAATGGCCAGGGCAGGGTTGGAAGCTGTGCAGAGAAGGAGACTCCACAGCCTCTCTGGGCAGCTTGCTCCAGACCTCCAGCACCCTCACACCAAAGAAGTTTCTTCTCCTCTTGAGGCAGAAATGCAGAGGCAGCCTCACCAGGGCAGAGTAGAGGTGGAGGAGAACCTCCCTGGACCTGCCGGCAATGCCCCCAAGGAGACCACTGGGGCATTTTTGGCCAGGAGGGCACTTTGCTGTGCCATGGATGAGTGATTGTCCACCAGGGCTCCAAGGTCCTTCCCAGCAGGTCCCCCCTCACCTGCACTGCTGCAGGAGGTTGTTCCTCCCCAGGCGCAGGACCCTACACTTGTCCTGGTTGCACTTCATGAGGTGCCCACTTGGGATGAAAGGGATCAATGTGTCTGCTGCACACCCCTGTGCCACCCCACCCTGCTGGGCTGGGTGTACCAGGGGAGGAGGAGTAACAGAGCCAGGGTAGGGGGAAGGGGGGAGGGGGAAGAGGGAA
>WBNM01014488.1:117323-158523 GCA_013399055.1 Ramphastos sulfuratus
AGAGGGAGGGAAGAGGGGGAGGGAGAGAGGGAGGGAAGAGGGGGAGGGAGAGAGGGAGGGAAGAAGGGGAGGGAGAGGGGAAGAGGGGAAGAGGGGAGAGGCAAAGCAGTGGAGACCAGTGTGAGGCACAGGGCTGGCAGTGTCAGAGCTGCCGGGCAGGGAAGGAGGCTGTGAGGGCAGCTGCAGGGCTGCGAGGGCAGGTGCAGGGCTGTGAGGGCAGCTGCAGGGCTGTGAGGGCAGCAGGGCTGTGCAGCAGGAAGGGGCCCCCGGGGCTGCCACACTCACATCCTTGGACGGCTTGCGCAGGATGTCCCCCACGCCCCCTCCGTTCCGCAGCCCGTGGTTGAGGACAGTGACAATGCACATGAGCAGGGTGTCACAGGCACGTTCCCAGGGGTCAGCCTCTGCTGCTGGGGAGCCAGAGAGGGCAACGAGAGCAAGAGAAGCACAGCACCCACAGCACCCAAGTACCAGAGAGCCTCCCCAGCTGCGGGCAGGGCTCCTGCTGCTGTGGCCCTCCCAGCCAGCAGCTCCTCCAGCTTGCTTCTTGCTGGAGAGGTTCTTTGCCTGGGGGCTCCTTCAGCTCCCACCTTCCTCTCTGGCTGAACCACACCTCCCTCACCACTTGCTGTGCCAGGGGCACTGCAGAACTTGCAGTAGGTGCCAGGAGGAAGGGTTTGTGTGCCCACCTTTAAAGAGCTGGGAGAGGTTTTCTCAGCTCCCTGACGACCCAGCAGCCTTCCTCAGGAGCTGCCTTACCTTCCAGGGCAGTGGGCACAGCAGAGCAGCTAATTTTGTCCCCACTGCATGACTCCATGAAGGTCTCCATGTTCCTTTGCATCCCCAAGGGGTCCTCTGCCAAGCACAAGAGGGCACAGGGCATCAACCTGCCACAGCCAAGCTCTTTGTGGCTGCCTCAGGTCCTCTTCCTGCAGCTTCCAAGCTTCATCTTCACCCTCTCCTGGCCCTTTTCAGCTCTGGAATCTCCTGCTCAGCTCTCAGCAAGAGCTCTGCAGTGCTAAATCTTTCATTTTCAGCTGTGCCCTCCACTGATCCTCTGCAATCTTACCCACCCCCCTGCCCCCAAAGCAGCACAAAGGCCCCAAGGTGGCCCAGGCAGATATTTTCTGTGCCATCCCCAAGAGGTCAGTGCCAAGGAGGCCAAAGGCAGGCTGCAGAGAGGCACACATAAGGAGCTTTGCTGTGTGCCTCTCTGCAGCCTGCCTTTGCCCTCGGCCCTAACCTCTTGGTCCCAGCCCCTCTCTACCCCAACCCACAGCAAGCAGGAAAGGGCTGAACAACCTTTGGCTTTGCTGTCTGGCAGCCTGTCCACCTCCAGGATGAAGTCATCCTTCAGGAAGAGGAAGCCCACAATGGAGAAGAGGTAGACCAGGATGAGAGCCAGCAGGGCTGTCAGCAGGATGGAGCGGCCGTTGCGCGTCACACTCTTGATGACGTTGAACAAGGTCTCCTCCCGGTAGATCAGGTCAAAGAGCTGCAAGGAAAGGGGCAAAGGAATGCTGCAGGGAGGCTTTTCCTGACCTCTCCCCACCCTGGGCCTACCTCTCTCCCCATCTTAGCCATCTTTGGATGGCTCAGCAGACCTCAGCTCAACCTTCGGGTCAAGCGTTTGGGTTTCCCAGCTCGCTGTAGAATCATAGAATGGGAAGGTTGGAAAGGACCTCAAAGATCATCCAGTTCCACCCCCCTGCCATAGGCAGGGGCACCTCCCACTAATACAAGGCACTCCAAGCCCCATCCAACCTGGCTTTGAACACTTCCAGGGAGGTTGTGGAGCACAGAATCACCCAATGTGATCTTTGATCACATTGGGTGATTCTGTGCTCCACAACCTCCCTGGGCAACCTGTGCCAGTGTCTCACCACCCTCACTGCAAAGAACTTCCTCCTAACATCCAGGCATCCTGTAGGCAAGCAGGGGAGGATGAAGTGAGCTCAGCCCCAGTAGGAGAGCCAAGAAGAGGACATCTCCACCTGCTTCTGCCCTCAGCAGCTCTCCTTGGCCCCCAGCAGCTCCCCTTGGCCCCCCAGCAGCTCCCCTTGGCCCTCCCAGCTGAGCCAGAGAAGGCACAGAGCAGAGATTGGAAAGAGGGAGATGGCCAAAGGGCAGCAGAGAGATGCCAGGAGGCAGAGCTCAGCCCCCGGCAGGGAGTGGCTCTCACTGCTCTGAGCCAGGGACCCTGGCAGGTGTCACAGGGAGCTCTGAGCTCCTCACAGGGCAGAGAAGCTGCCCCCATGGCTCAAAGCTGTCCTTGGTGTACCAGGATGCTGTAGAAGAGTTCATGCACGAAGAGCCCCAGGACGCTGGTGATGATGTAGCCAACGTGGTAGAGGAACTCCACGTCCATCACCATGGCCTTGTACCCACGGATGAAGGTGCCACGGTTGCCCACGAAGCTCACCACGAACACAATCTTGTTGGTCAGCTGGGGAGCAGCCAGAGAAGGGAGGGGTTGGCATCTGCAGCCTCCTGTGCTTCTTTTCAGCACATGGAGAGTCACAGAACCCTCTAAGGTCACTGAGTCCAACTTGCTGACCTAGCACAGCCATGCCCACTGAACCGTGGCCCACGGTGCCACAGCCACACACACAGCACTCCCCTGGGCACCACCACCACCACCTCCCTGGGCAGCCTGTTCCAGTGCCTGACCACTCTTTCAGTAACAAAATTGCTGCTGGTCTCCCACCCTGCCCTGCCCTGCCCTGGCACAACCTCAGGCCAGGGCTGACTCACATTGAGGGCTCCCAGGATGTTGAGTGTGAGCCCAATGCCCAGGTAGTAAATGGACCTCAGGATCAGTGCCACCAGCAGGGGCCTGACCCCGTAGCGCTTGGTGAACAAGGCCATGATGGAGAAGCAGATCAGGATCCAGAAGAGCAGGGAGATCAGGGGGGAGTCCAACACTCCTGGGAAGAGGAAGGAGAGCCACAGAGGCTCAATGGCAGGAGATGAAGGGCAGGCTGGCAGCTGGGCACGGTGCTGCTGCCCAGGCTGTCCAGAAAGCTTCCTGGGGTGGTTATCAGAGGGCAAGAGGGGAGGCCTGGTGGCAGGCACTGGCTGGGATGGTTCCTACTGACACAGAGGCTCTGCCATTGTGTGTCCTCCCCTGCACAAGCAGGGAAAGCACAGCCCAGGGAGCTGAGGCTCTTCCCTGGCAGAGCTGGCACCTGGCAGCTTGGCTCAGCCCCTTCCTTTGAGCAGCAGAGTGCTGGGGGCTTTGGGAGCCAAAGGAGAGCTGGGGCAGGGTGGGGGGAATACAGGTCAGGGCTCAGCTTTCCTGCACATGAAGCTCCCTTTGGGTTCCAGCCTGAGCAGCAGCAGGCACTGAGACACTCACCCATGGAAGTGGCTTCAACGTAGGGGTAGAAGAAGGCGATGATGATGTTGATGAAGACAGCCAGGTTGAAGGAGATGCTGCCCCAGAGCGTCATTCTGCGGGAGAACCAGTACATCAGCGGCATGCCTGGGGGGAGAGGAGGCAGACACAGCTCACACACCTGCTGCAGACCTGCTGCCAGCAGGGCAAGGCTCCCTGGCACCCCCGAGGGCACGCAGGGACCTCCCACTTCCCTCACAAAGCTGCCCCTCCCCTGCCGAAATGGGAGTGCAAGCCCCAAAGTGCTCCTGCTCGCTGTCCTGGCTGCTCGGCCCCTCGACCTGTGCTGGCACCTTGGAGGTGGCTCAGCTCCGTCCTCCTCCCCCTCCCACACCTCAGCCTCTTCTGAGGAGGTTCTCTGTGTTTGCAGCACTGCTGCTCGCCCCAGGAGCAGACCAAGGCAGCAGCTTTCCAGCCGTGCTGGCCACTTGCTTCCTGCTGAACTCCTAAGCTGGCTCTGCTTGGATGTCCAAGTGGTTTTGGAGCTGCTGCCCAGGACTTGGAGAGTGACTTTTATCTTGCTCCTGGTATTTTAGGCCAGGAGTTCCACCCAGCTGTAGCCCCGGCAGCACCTAGAGCAGGGCTGCAGGGGGCAGAGGAGCTTGGGCTGCTTCCCATGTGGAGCTGCTGGCCCTGGCTCTGCAGAAGGCAGCTGAGAACGAGTGCAGGGAGGAGCTTTCCAAGGGCAAACAGCAGCAGGTGGCAGCCCAGGGAAGGGGCTGCAAGCTGCATGCCAGGCTGCCAGGGAAATGCACTAACAGGGGTGGAGGAAAACCACCCCCGGGGTCCTAATTAACCTCATGAAAACTGCCAGCTGTGTTGTGCCCTGGAGAGCCAGGGGCACAGGGAGCTCAGGGGGGTGACTTGCAGCTAGAGACTGGGATCACCTCTCAAGGGCAGCAGTGGATCCCCCTGCATGGGGCAGTCTGAGGGCTTGGCCTGGCAAGGTGCTGTGCCAGCTCATTTCAGCTGCTGTTACCTAGGCAGGTTGGACCAGATGGTCCTTGGGGTCCCTCCCACCCTGGCACTCCATGATTCTATGACTGCAGGCTTCACAGCCCCTTCAAAGCAGGGCTGCCTGCCAGTGTCACAGCAGGGGCACTACCCAGGGTGCCCATGCAGGCCGGGAGGAGCCCACAGGGCAGGTCTGCTCTGCTCTTACTGCGCAGCTTCTTCTGCCACTCCATCTCGTTGTGCAGGAAGGAGGACTGGTCAAAGAAGTCGCTGACTTTGCTGCCTTGCTCATCCTGCTCCGTGGTGGTGAAGAGCCTGTACTTGGTCTCCTTGGTGAGGAACTCACAGATGCCAGGCACAGGGAAGATGATCTGCTCCATGCTGCGGTCCAGGCGCACAATCTGCAGGCAGCAGGGAGCCATCAGACCCTGCCCCTGCCAGGCTTTGGGCTCCTCTTTCCTAGGGGCAGCCTTCCCTTGGCATCCAGCATCAGTGCCCACTCATCTGTAACACTACAGCTGGAGCCAAGGACACTCAAGCAGGGGGCATTTAGATTGCCCATTAGGCAGAAGTCCTTTGCCATGAGGGTGAGGAGGCACTGGAAGGGGTTGCCCAGAGAGGCTGTGGACAACTCATCCCTGCAAGTGTTTAAGCCTTGAGCAGCCTGGGCTAGGGGGAGGTGTCCCTGCCCACGGCAGGGGGGTGGCATGGGATGGTCTTTGGTGTCCCTTCCAGCCCAACCCATTCCGTGGTTCTGTGACCCAGCAGAGGCAGCACTGCCTGTGCTGGAGGAAGGCTGAGGGCACCTGAACCCTGCTGCTCCATCTGCAAGATCCAAGCTGACAAGCAAAGGTGAGGCTGCCAAAAGGCTGCACCCTCACTGCTGCTGGCAGAAAAAGGAAGGGCCTGGGGGTGGCAGCTCCTTGCTCCAGCTCCTCACAGGCTCTGCTAATGCCTCAGCTCCCTGCAGAGCAAAAGCCCTGCCTGCTCCTTGCGGGCACAGGGGTGGGAAGGCTTCTGGAGCCACAGAAGGGGGCACAAAGCAGAAGGAGCAGCCCTGGGGCTCAGTGTGCACAGTGGTACCCCCAGAGCTAGCAGGGCTTGCCTCAATCTGAGATGTGTGCTTCTCATAGTAAGCCAAGGGATCCTCCTCCTCCTCCTGCACTGGGGCTGTCGACTTCAGCATCTGCGTCAGCTGCTTGTTGTTGAGGCTGAGCTGGGAGGTGGGGAGAGGGAGAGAGGATGAGAGTGGCCTCAGCCTGGGAAGCAGCAGCTCCCTGTGCACTGGCAGAGCCTTCCTCAGCAGCCACCACAGCTGAAGAGGCAAAGCAAATGACTTAAAAGCTTCCTGAAGGGACCCAGCCCTGCCCAAGGTGACAGGGATTCGATTCCCTGCAATAATTACATCCAAAAGCTGCTAATCCTCAAATTGCAAATCAATGCCCACAGAACCCCAGGGAAATCACAGGACTGCTGCTTCCCATTCAGGACCTAAGCCACATGGGCAAGAAATGACAGCAAAGGACTCAGCCCTGCCTTTTCTGAAGGGAGGAGCAGAAGGCAGGTACCAGGAGCAGAGAGCAGGTACCAGGAGCACCCTGTCAGGGCCAGCAGCCTGTCCCTGCAGCAAGCTGGACATCCCCCCACAGCTGAACCTTCCTTGGGGAGCCCCCAGATACAGAGAGCCTGGTTCTAAAAGGTGCAGCTGCCTTGGGGCTCCAAGGGGACCACCTGTGCCTTCAGCCACCCCAGGGAACACCAAACCCCAGCACATCCTAACCACACGACCCAGCATGAGCCAGCAAGGGTGGCAGGGGCAGCTTTGTGCAGTCTCCAGTCAGGGGCAGGGTGGGCTGTGGGGGGTCTGCCTCCTTTCCTGAGGTCACTCCATACCATGGATGAGATTCCCTCCTCCTCCTCCTCCTGGATTCGTTTCACTGGCTTCAGGAGCTGCTGCAGGGACTTGTTGTGTCGGGAGAGCTGGAAGGGGGACAGCAGCAGCTGGGTGAGCTGAGGCTGGGCAGCAGCCAGCAGTGCATTTGGGGTGCATGGAGTGGGATGCCCAGCAAGTGCCAGGGCTGGCTTTGCACAGAAGCCAAGAAGCACATTTCTGCCCCAAAAGACTTGCCAAGCCCTCCACAGGCTGCCCAGGGGCACTGTGAGGCTGTGCAGCTGTGGTGCTGAGGGCCATGGGTTGGTGGTGCCCTGGCAGTGCTGGGTTAAGGGTTGAACTGGGTGACCTGGAAGGTCTTTTCCCACCAGGTGATTCTGATTCTCTGATTTCCCAGTCCTGGCTCCCCGGGGAGCTCAGCCTGGCTGGAGGCAATGTGAATACACACAGAGCAAAATGTGAGGGCCCAGCAGGGTAGGAGCCTCCTGCCACAGCTCAGTACCTGCAGTGCCAGGATGTAAATGTTGTGTCCAACTTCCCGGGGGGACACCTCAGCGTTCTCACACTCCTCCTCCTGCAGATAGGCCTTCTTGATGACATCCACCTGGGGGGGGAGCAGAGGGACAGTGACCTTCTCTCCTCCTTGCCTTGTTCTCCTCCTCTGACCACCAATGGCTCTGGCAAATCCATTAGGCAAGGATGCTTGGGCAGGAGGTGGTGACTGGATTGGTATCAGGACTTGCAGGCAGAAGAGGTCCAGCACTGGGCTGGGGGGAGGCTCCCTGGGGCACAGCTGGAGGTGTTTCCCCACCAGCCCTTACCAGCTCCTGCGGGCGGAGGCTGATGAGGATCCGCTCAGCGTTCTCACTGTCGTGCCTGCTCTCCATGAGGGCCAGGAGCAGCTTGGAGGCATTGTCCTGGGGAGGAGAACTGCCTTGGTGAGGAGAGCTGCACCCTGCTGCTGCCCATGGCTTCAGAGTGGGCAGAACCCCCCTCCCCATGCCCTGGTCAGCTGCAACTCCCCTGTGCAAGAGGCACTTCAGCCTTAGCCGGTGGCGAGGCAGCAGCCCTGCCCCCACCAGCCCACACAGTCCCGCACCCGAGGCACTGAGATGTGCACAGCAGCTGCCTCACTCCCTGGCAGAGCCCAGGGCCATGCCCCCAGCCCTTACCTTCAGCTGCAGCACCAGGTCCATGCGGTACTTGCAGAGGGGGCTGATGTCATTCAGGATGAGGGCTGTGATGATGTCGATCCCGTTGGACTCATGGGTCACGATGCAGCTCTGGGGGAGCAGTGCAATGTGTCACCAGTGCTGCCAGTCTTGCCAGCTTCAGCCTCCAACCCAGTGCCCTGCCTGCAGCAGCGACCCCAAGAGCTCTGGGTCCCTCTTTCCCTGCAGAGGACACCACCTGCACCACTGCACTGCCCAACCTCCATCTGCATCACCACATTGTCCTGCCCACCAGTAGCTCCTAACCCAGGCAGCATCCACACCCACCCTGGCATCCTCTGCTGCCCATGTTCTGCTGCTCTTCACACCCTGACCCAAAAGCTAACCCTGCCCCTGCTGCTTTCCCATATTTCCCCCCAAATCCTCCTTTGGGCATCCCTGCCCTGCCCCAGGCATGCTAGGAATGACCCAGACCTGCAGAGCCACCTCCAGACCTGGTTCTCGTGGCAGGGTCCTTGGCAGTACTCGGTCAGGGTCTCCAGGGTCTGGGTGATGAGGGCCACGTTGTACTCGTTGATGTAGAGGCCCAGCAGCCCCAGCCCCCCCGTGGTGCTCCCACACATGATGTCCAGGAACTGCAGGGTCTCACACACCAGGTTGTAGTTGGTTTTGTTGTTCTGGCACCGCAGGAAGTTCTGAGGAGCAAAGGCTGCAGTTATGAGGCTGAGCAGCATCACTCTGTGGGGGGTGTCAGTCCTTATCCTCCTTCCACACCCCCCCCAGCTGCAATTTCATGCAGAATTGGGCTTGGGCCACCCCTGTAAGCTGCAGAGCTCAGAAATCAGGACCCAGTTTGCTGGGCACAGTTGTGTTCCTTTCACCACACCAAAAGTTATCCCTAAGAATGGTGCCATGGCCTCAAGCTGCACCAGGGGAGGCTCAGGTTGGATATTAGGAAGAATTTCTTCCCTGAAAGGGTCACAGGGAACTGGCACAGGCTGCCCAGGGTGGGGGTGGTGGAGTCCCCATCCATGGAGGTGTTTAAAGGCCATTTGGACAAGGTGCTGAGGGCCACGGTCTGACAGCTGTGCACAGGTGTTGGGTTATGGCTGGCCTCAGCCCTCTGGAGATGTTCTCCAGCCAGGTGATTCTGTGAGTCTGTCATTTGCAGGTGGGGAAACTGAGGCACGGAGCTGCTGGCGCAACAGCTTTGGGGACCAACCCGGGACAGAGCTCAGCCTGCCCACACCCCAGCCCCACGGCCCCAGCCCTGCAGCCCCAGCCTCACAGCCTCAGCCCTGGCAGCCTCAGCCTCACAGCCTCAGCCCTGGCAGCCCCAGCCTCACAACCTCAGCCCTGGCAGCCCCAGCTCTGCAGCCCCAGNGCAGCCCCCAACGCACCTGCAGGTCGCGGTTGTGGTTCTCGCAGAGCAGCTGCAGGAAGCGCAGGATGGGCTCCATGATCAGCACTGCCACCCCCATCTCACCGCTCGGGCCCTGCTCCCCCGGATCCTGCCCCTTCCGGAAGCCCACGGCCGTGGGGTACCGCGTGGGGGTGCCTGGCAGCAGGAAGGGCTCTCCTCGCCCTGGGGAGCAGTCCGACCTCATTACCATTGGGCTGCCCAGAGGGACAGGCTCTGGGCTGTGCCAAGGAGGGGGCACGACCCCTACCTTTGGTGCCAGGGTCGGGCTCGTCCTTGTCCTCGCGGGGCTTGTTGCCGATGTCGCTCATGTTGACAGACACTGTGGACTTGGTCTCCTGCTGTGCCTTCTTCATGCGGTCGTGGAGGACTTTGAAGAACTTCTCTGACTTCTTGTCGCTCGTCATGAGGTTGTAAAAGGATTTCTGGCAGAGGGGAGAGGACTCCAGTCTCCACCACGAGCTCCAAACCACCCCTGCTCGTCCCTGCCATTTGGTGGCCTCCAGCACTCAAGAGCTCCCCTGAGAGAATCTGGTGAGCAGGTTTCGATCCGTGTGACAGCCCTGGGCATCACAGTGCCCCTGGATTTACAGGGGGTTGTCTCTGCCCTGGCACTGGTGCTCTCCTCTACTCTAAGCAGGGTCAGGGACAGGGCAAGCAGTGATTACAGCAGCTCTAGGCTTGGGACCCTGCTGTGCTGTGCATGTCCCCCTCAGCTACCACCCAGAAGCTGCAGCCCAGAGCCATTTTAGCAGAACCTGACAGAGGGCAGCAGAAACCACCTCCAGCATCCTGCCCCTTCCACAGCTTTCAGCACCCAGCTCCAACCAGCTCCAGCTTTAGGCTGGAAAACTCAACACCAGGCAGATTCTGCAATGCCTGCAGCCCAACTGCTGCTCAGGGACCAGCCCGGGACTGAGGCTGCCCTGCAGTGGCTCCTTCCAGTGCTGGGCTGGTCACACTGCACACTCAAACCCTGGGACTGGAGCCCAGCAGGCAGCTGGGGCTGAGCACCTGGATCTCGGTGTTGCCTCCGTCCAGCAGGCGGATGGCGAGCAGGATGCTCTCCTGGAAGATCTTCTCGTTCTTGGTGTTCATGATGAGGTCAGCCACCAGCTTGGTGGCTCCTTCGCGGTCCAACCGGCACTGGACGGCAGCGATGGCAGACCAGTCCTGGTCCTGGCCTGCATGAGAAGGCATGGACAGTGCAGGAGTGAGCACAGCTAAACCCTTCCCAGGGGCATCTCACTTCCATCCCCTCATCTTCCCAAATCCTTCACTCCCATGGAGGTGGGGACGTGGTGACCAGCTGCAGCCCTGAGCCCACCGCAGCTCAGGAGCTGGCAATTTGAGGGGGGAGTGAGCAGTGCAGAGAGATGTGGAAGGTGCAGGAGAGGGGCACTCACCTGCCCCAGCAGCATCCACCATCTCCCCCTTGGAGCTGGACTTCTTGTTCTGCAGATAGTTGTTGAGGAGCATTTTCCGCAGCAGGTTGCCCTGCCAAGGCAAACAAAAACCACCAGTGCCCCAGTGCCAGCAGGGAGGGCACTGCCAGCCTGGGTGATGAGGGGCAGGGCTGGGGATGGTGCCATGGGGCCACAGTGCTCACCCTCTCGCCATATCTGTTTCTCTTCACCAGCATCTGCTGCAACGTCCTCAGCACCTTGATGCAGAGCTTCTCCTCTGTCTCCATGAGGTCCTTGGTATGCTGCACCAGCCTGGCACGGCAAAGCCAGCGTCACACAGCTGGGAGGGACAAGGCGGCCCCGGAGGGAACTGTCCTCATTGCCCCCGCAGGTGCCCAGGGCAGGCAGCAGCTCACTTGCAGAGGAAGCCTCCACTCTCACAGCGCTGGAAGGCTTCGGTGCCCTCCATGAAGAGCAGCTCTGGCCGGTGCAGGACATCCACCAGCACCGACAGCTCAGCCTCCACCAGCGGCTTCAGGCGGTCCTCCAGCGCACTGATGATGTCCTGCCAGGCACAGCACACGGCCTCAGGGCCACCAGCAGGTCACAAGGACCCCCAGGGCCTTCCTGCAGTCCTTCACCCATGCATGCCACCATGGCTCCCTTGCCCCACACCTGCAGCTTCTCTATGATGTTCTTATAGTCCCACTGGTTGGGGGTGGTGGAGACGCGGGGGAAGGTCCTTGTGGCTGTCTTGTAGCTGGAGGTGTTCCTCTGCACCGTGCTGCTGGAGCTGCTGTTGAGCAGGGAGCTGACATGGGCATCCAGGTCCATGGGCAGCGCGATGGAGCGGCTCTTGGCTGCAGGACATGGAGCTGGGGTTGGGGACAGCCATGGCCCAGCCTACCCCACCAGCTGGGCACCACCATGCTGCCCCAGGCTGGGCACCAGCTCTTCATTTGCACCAGAGAAGATCTGGGTGACATCCAGGTTAGGGAGGGATGGAGTCTTCCCATCCAGCACTGCCCACAGCCTGCCCTGCCCAGCCTGGGATGGGAAAAGGAAGCAGCTCCAGATGTGGGCTGGGGAAAGCCCAGCACGGAGCCGCTGTCAGCTCCCTGGCCCCAGGCAGAGGGAACTCCCCACCCAGCGTCTGCCCACAGCAATCCTTTCCACGGCTGACTCAGTGCTGACAGCCCTCGTCCTGAGCCAGGCTGAGGGCAAAGTCCTGCCCAGGGAAAACCACCATCAATGCTGGCTTTGTTTCCAGATCTTCACCAGCAGGGACACGCCAGGGATCTCCCCACCAAGCCCAGGTTTCAGTTTCCCCCATACCACCCTGCTCATGCCTGCAGCTGGAGCTCCAAGAGAGCACATCCTGGAGCCAAACCTCCCCGTTCCCAGCCAGCAGCTTCTCCCAGGGGCACCCTGCCAAGCCCCGCAGAGAGATGGAGGCTCTGGCTCACTGCTGGAGCAGCCAAGGGTGGGTGGCTTTATCCTCCTGGGGACGAACAGGGGAACAGAAGGTCCTGCCAGGGCTCCTTACCGACCATGGCCAGCGTGCGGATGCAGGCTTCCACCGCGCTCCTGTGCTGCTGCTGCAGCCAGGGACACTCCAGCAGCCTCATGGTGGACTGCAGGAGCTGCACCACGATGGTCTGGTGGGTCTGGGAGGGGGAGAGCAGGCAGCGTGCATCAGCAGGGCTGTGCCCACCCTGGCTCGGGGCCTGGGTGAGGTGGGGCAGGGGCAGTGCAGACCTGCAGGGAGGTGCTGTTCTCAGAGAAGGGGGAGCTGAAGAAGGCACTGACAGTGTCCAGCACCACACTCAGCACATACTTCTCCAGCGCCGCGTCGGGCAGCCGCTTCTCACGCTTCTTGCACATCTGTGGGGACAGGCAGGCTGCTGGTGCCACCTTTGTCCTGCCTGCCTGCCCCTGGCACCTCACTGAGCCAAGGGATGCGGCACAGCTCCTTGGGTCCACGCTGGGAAGCTGTGACTGGCACACGTCACGGTGCTCATGCTGGCTGCCCAGGCTTTAAGGGAGCCTCTGAGGCACCAGCCTGTCCCCATGCACTGCAGCAGCCACGGCTGCTCTGTGCCCCTCCCAGCCCTCCCCACGCACCAGAGCCATGTCCAGGGTGAAGTTCTCAAAGAGAGTCCAGATGTGGTTGCTGGTGTAGATCTCCTTCATCTCCACCTCCGTGTCCACGTAGCAGTGGTTGACAAAGTTCACATAGGCCATCTTCACCTGCCAGGGAAAGAGCAAGGGGAGGGCCACAGATGTTGTCAGCAGAAGACAATCACTGCAGAGCCCCCTGGCACTGTCCTGGGCACCCCATACCTCTGTGATACAATCCTCATGAGTCACCACCCGCACCACGTCCTCCAGGGGCAGCAGGGACGTGCATTTGATCTCCGTGTAGACATTCTTTCCCTCGGCACAGGCAGCCAGCAGGTCCACCAGGGAGATGTGGTACATCAGGGGACTGTTCTCCTCCACCCCATCCCTGGCTGCTGTCATCATCTCCAGGAGGGTGGCCAGAGAGGCTTTGTCGTTGTAGAAAACCACCACATCGTCCCCAGCGTTGGTGAGCTGCGGGGAAGGGGCAGTGGTCAGCACCCTCCAGCAGGAGGGGCAGGAAGCTGAGTCCTCCGCAGCGAGAGGCAGCAGCTGGGCAACGGTGAAAAGGCACTGCCAGGGCAAAGCAGGCACAAGCGATGCCACCAAAAGCCACATCCTGTGGGACTCCAAAGTGGTTATTGCAGCAGCAGCAGGTTTGGTAGAGTTAGGTAATAGTTGGACTCAATGAGCTCAAAGCCTTCTCCCACCAAAAGAAGCCTATGGTTAAGGTCCTGGAGATCTTTCCTGCCCCAGGGAGCAGCCAGCATGGCTTGGAAAGCTCTTCCTGGAGCAAGAGGCCAAGCATGCACCTCCCAGCAGCCATGGCCCCACTGCACCCCACGCCAACGCCCCAGGGGGCAGAGCTGCTCACCTCGGTCATGATCATGTCCTGGCACTTCTTGACGTACTTGCCCTCGGCCTTGATGATGGTGTGCAGGAAGTCGAGGTACTGGACGTGGCGGCCGTGGGTGGCCACGCAGTGGATGAAGTGCTGGGGTACAGCCTCGCTGATCTCGGAGCACAGCTGGTAGTTGTTCAGGAAGATGTGCTGCATGGTCTCAGCCTCCAGCAGCTGCAGGACCCAGGAGGGGCACGGTCAGGGTTGGGGTGCTGTGAGGAGCAGCCTCCCCTCCTGCCCTGCCCCCTCTTCTCCCAGGCTCTCCTCGCTTCGATCTCTTGCTCTGAGCCCCAGGGGTGCCACCCCTTGGGTCCCCTCTCCTTACCCCCGGGGTCAGGAAGAGGTTGAGATGTTTGTGCAGCAGGGCCTGGTTTTCCTGATTGCCAGCACAAAACTTCTGCAGGAACTGGTGGGTGAACTTCAGGATCTCCATCATCTTGGCATCACCCTGAGGGTGGGCAGAAGAGGAACACACAGAGTGACAGGGGAGTGCTCCTCCTGCCCTGCCTGGCTGCAGGACTTGGCCATGCAGGGAGGTCCTCACATTCCTTGCCCCTTGCCCTGGGCACTTCAGGACCATCTGGCTGCTGCTCACCCAGCTGCTGCCCACCCAGCTGCTGCCCACCCACCTTCTCATAGGGGATCTGCAGCAGGTCCAGCATCACTTTGTGTGCATCCATGTTCTTCAGCAGCCGCTGCTGCTTCTTGCGCACCTGCTCCCCGACCCCACACATCTTGTTCAGCCTCTCCAGGATCTGGGGACAGAAGGACCATGGCAGAAAGGAGCTCGGCTTGGCAGCCCACCAGGATGGCCACCAGCACTGGGAGGCTTGCTTGCAGTCCAGATGTGCCCTCCATCGACCCAGGTGATCCCTGCATTGCTTTCAGATCTTAGCAACCCCCTCAGAATCCTCCTGGCAATGCCATGCAGAGAAGGCTCATACCCATCACCAACCCTCCCCATTCCAGTCCACTCAGTGCCAGGCTCACCCACGAGCCCTGGGGACAGAAAAGGGCTCCTCCTTGTGCTGAGCTGGAAGGAACCAGCCCTGGCATGGACTCATTTCTATGGAACCACAGGAGAGTTTGGAAATCCCCCCCCACTGATTTCTCCCCCTCCCTTCTAATTGGTGCCCCTGTGCCAGTCCAGGCTGAGGGACATCACTGTGGGTGGCTCCAGCAGCAGTCCTAGGGACAGGATTTGGTCTCACTTACCCCCTTGACTATCTGATAGTTCTCACTGCTCTTCTCTCCTTGAGCAATGACCTCTTCATCAGCAGCATGCTGCAAGGGGACAGAAACAGCCACAGGCTCCCACTGCACCTCTCCAGAGCCTGGAGAAGTTTCTGCACCCTGAAGGACCTTCCCTGACCCTCCTCTTGCAGGGAGATGGTGCTTGGCCCACGGAGAGGTGTCAGGTATTGGACTGAAGCCAACTGCAACCTTGCCCCTCAATTCCTGTCCCACCCCAGTTCCCAGGGACCTGCTCAGGGCTCTCACCTCCTTCTTCTCTTTCTTGTTGCCCTCCACTGCGTTGTCCCCTTTGCTGCTGCCCTTCTTGTCCACCCAGAGCTCTGACTTCTCCACCATGGTGCGGAGTTTGTCCAGCTCTGACTTGATGACTTTGTAGTTCTCAACATCCTGGGCTGAGATCAGCAGCTGAACCTGTAGTCACATCCCCAGGGGTTCCCAGTCTGGTGGGGGGAGGGGGGCAAACTCCATTGCCCTCCTCTCCCAGATGTCCCAGGGCAATGAGAGCAATCTGGAACCTAACCACAGCCAAGTTTGGGCTTAGAGGTGCTCCAGAGCAAGCTCCCACCAGTGTTACCTGTTTGAAGGTGTGCAAGACCTCGTGCCTCTGGCTGAAGTGCTTGAAGAGGAGCTGCAGGGAGCCCGAGATGAGCGGGGGGTAGTCGTGCATGGTCAGGTGGATCAGCACCCGCAGGAACATCCTTCCCCCTTCATCGTCCACCTCCAGCATGCTGCTGCTCTTCCTGCGCCGGGATGAGAGCACGCTCAGTGCCCCGCCGGGGCTGGCGGGGACAGCTGGCCCCTAGAGCCTCATCTTCCTCATCACCTGCAGCTTTCAGCCTCAGCAGCGTGGCCAGGAGAGGAAGAGCCCCGCGGCCAGGCTGGCAAGGGCGCAGCAGCGGGCAGGGACTCACCCCACACCAAACATGGCCTCCGCCTGCTCGCCGATCCGCTCCAGGTTCATGGCGGCAGCTGAGGGGAGAGGAAGGGTAGGTGAAGGGGTGGCCAGCGTGGAGCAGCAGAGCCAGCCCAGCCTCCTGGGGCCTGCTCCAGGCATCCACAGAACCAGAGGCACAGATTGCACTGGGCTGGAGGGAACCCTCAAAGGTCATCTTGTCCGACCCCCATGCAGGCAGCAGGGACACCCCCAGCTGCAGCAGGTTGCTCAGGGCCACATCAGATCTGACCAGAGATGGAGCCTCCACCACAGCCTTGGGCAAGCTATTCCAGTGTTTCACAATGGATGTTGGACACCTCCCACCTGCACAACCTCCAATCACTCCCCCCAAGCTCCCTGCCAGCTGTAGAGCTGCTGGACCTGCCACCTTCACCATCTCTTTGCCCCCAGCCCATGGGGTGTGCAGAGCTGAAGGTGCACCAGGAGCAAAGTGGAAGAGTTACTTGTGGAGTCAAAGGCTGGAGCTGTCCCATCAGCTGCACTGTCCTGCATGGGGTAGACCTCCACAAACTCCTTCTTGAAGACCGAGAGCAGGTAGGAGATTCTGTAGTCCAGCCTCACATTCAGGATGAACTGGCAGCAGCAAAGAGCCCAGATGAGTGCCCTCTTCGTGGACCAGAAACCCACAGCTCCCACCCACCATGCTCCTCCCCTCCCACCAGCTCCAACCTGCAAGATCTCCAGGATCTTCAGCTTGGTTTCCATCACCACGATGTTCTCATTCTCAATGCTCCTCCCTCTGTCTACCTGCTCAGGGGCAGTGCCAGCACTGAGGCTGGGGGCACTGAAGATGGATTGCTTCCTGTTCAGCACCATGGTGGACATCATCTGCCCAACACCCTGGATCGACCTCCGCACGTTCTTCCCTGCAGAGACAGTCAGAGTGAGCAGAGTCAGCACAGACAGAAGGGAGCTGGCTGAGGGCCACTGAAGGACCCACTCAGACTGGGCCATGCCAGCCAGCAAGCAGAGAACAAGGGGCAGGGATTGGCCATTTCTCTGCCACGGCCAAGGGCTCAGCATCTGCTATCTCCTGCTGCAGACCCAGCCGAGGCTTCCCTGCCAGCAATCCTGTGGCTTGTTTGCTCACAGCCAAACCTGGCAGGCACTAGGCAGAACCTGGGAAAGACCTGCAGGGGCAGGGCTGGTGAGGGGACAGGGACCCACCTGTCACCTCGTCACTGTAGACTGCCTGCATCATCAGCTGGGGGTTCTGCACGCAGTCGATGATGCCCAGCAGCGTCCGTGTCAGGCGCAGCAGCTCGCTGAAGCTGTAGAAGCCGAAGTAGATGAGGTTGTGGGCAAGGCTGACAACCTGGGAAGGGACAAAGCAGGTCCGTGGGAAAGGACAAGGCAGCTCTAGCCCCTGCTGTGCTCCAGGGCAGGCAGAGTGAACAGCCACGGGGCACGGGGTTGCCACCAGCTGCGGCTAAGCAAGGTGGTGGTGCCACGGGCAGGACTCACCTCGAAGGTGAGTTTGTTCTTCTCCTCATTGGCAAAGGGCACGGCCTCGCTCACCACGTTGTTGAGGTAGTCCTCCACAAACTCCATGGTGCTGGCAAACTTGTTCTTCTTGTCGTCACGGGAGGTGTTGAGGTTGGAGTCGTAGCTGCCAGGGACGATGGTGGTGGTGAGCTCAGTGGTGCTCCACTCACCCGGCCTGGAAGGGGCACTGCCCGGGCAGCTGCTGAGCCAGCAGGGCCAGGACTGCTCTGGAGCCTTCTGAGGGCTGGGACCTAGCAAAGCCATTCCACAACTGCCCCCTCCCAGGCCCTGCTCAAGCCAGGGCAGTCCCTATATGAGCTGGCATCTGCCACCCCAGCTCCTGCCTGTCCCGCAAAGCCAGGGTGAGCCCCAGGGCATCTCACTCTTTGATGGTGATGGCTGTGGGGATCTCGGTCCAGAGCCGGGCAAACTTCACAGGCATCACCAGCTCCTGGGGGTCCCTGTCCACGTGCACGTGCAGCATGAGGTGGCAGAAGGACGCCCGGAGGTCGAAGGGCAGCATCTCATCTGCCATGCAGAGGAAGATCAGGTCCACACCCAGCTGCTGGGAGATCTCCTTGATGGCCAAGTACTGGCGATCCAGACACATGCGGGCAAAGAGCTTCAGCTGGTACCTGCCCGGGAATGAGGGGGAGAGGGAGTAAGGCCATGCAACCTTTACAGCCTCCCCTGGAGAGAAGATGGCACAGGATGGTCACCTGTAGTAGCTGAGGACATTCTCATCGTGGGCATTGCCAGCTCGTGCCTCCTGTGCCAGCTGCCTGATGCTCTTCTCGTGGTGGTCATTGTTCTTGTCCGTCCAGGTGAGCCAGACCTCCTCCTCCGAGTACTCGATGCTGAGGTACTCATGGCTCTGGGACATCTCCTTCACTGGCCTCAGCCTAGGGTACATGAGGGGCAAAACTGAAGGTGGTGCCACAGCTGGGGAATGGTGCTGGGGAGCTGGCAGAAGGCAGCAGCTGCGGGTGGCAGCCTCCTGCCCCGGGTGCTCACTCGGTTTTGATGAGGATGTCGCTGTTGCGGGGGTCCAGCACACACTTGCAGATCAGCTCCTGGGTGACAGGGATGGCAATGTGGTTGGACACGCACAGGTCCGACAGGTAGTCCAGGAACCTGCACAGCAGAGACAGCTCCTGGTGAGAGGGGGGTCTGAAGGGGTTCCTTCCACCTCTGACCAATGCAGCCCCCACCCTCCCTGGCTGGCAGCACAGAGGCCTGGCCCAGGGCCGTGCCGGGCACGCACCGTGGCTCGCGGTTCTTGCGCACCAGGCTGACGAAGGTCTCCACCTCGGTCTTGGTGATGTGCTTCTCCAGCAGCTTGCGGTTGTTGTGCAGCAGGGCTGTGATGGTGTCCTCGGCCAGGATGTCATAGCCAATCTGGGACTGCATCATGCCAAACTGCTTGGCAATGTGCTCCTGGAGTGGGCACAGAGGTGGTCAGCAAGCAGGGCTGCGTGCCAGGGTCCCACAATGTCCCCCTGCACCACCAAGACCTTGGCAGCCTCTCCAAAGGCTTGGCAACAAATAATGGGGTGGGATGGGATGGGATGGGATGGGATGGGATGGTGCCACTGCCCATGCACCTGGTTCTTGCGGTAGTCCTCCTGGGAGTGGCGCAGGACACGGTAGCAGAGCCGGAACATGTACTGGTAGGGAGCATTCTTCTGGTCCGAGAGCTCTTCCAGCCGCACCAGGGGTCCCTCCCCGCCCTTGTCCTTGAAGGGAGCTTTCAGGATCCCAAAGATCTGCCCAAAAGCAGAGATGCTCACTTCTGTGTCCCCTCTCCACACTGTCACCCCATGCTTGACCAGGCACAAGCCATGCTTGCCAGGGGGGGCTTGGTGCAGCTCCGGGCACGAGTTGCAGACCAGCCACAGCTTTTCCATAGGTTCTTCCAGATCCCTGCCCTTCAGCGTGGCCCTGGGCACAGCAGGACACAGCCACAGGACCTCAGCCTGGCTCAGCTGCAGGAGCACAGAGCCACTGACCTGCTTCAGGATGTTCTGCTCCCGCATCAGCTTCTGGCGCTCGCGGTTGGGCTTGGTGACCACAATGTCCAGCACGTTCTGGCCGTTGTTGGCAACATCGCTGACGAAAAACACCAAATCCTCCAGCAGCTGGATCACAAACCTGCACAGGCACAGGTGGCAGACAGGCTGGGACACCCAGACAGGCTTCTGCTTGCCCATCCCACGCAGCCCACCCAGACTCAAGTCCTGGCTTGTTGTGGAGAACCAAAAGCCCAGAATTGGGGCTCAGAACCCTGCCAGGGAAGCTGTTGGTTGACCCTCCCCTCCCTGCTGGAGCTTAAGGGCTGCCATGGAGCAGGAGTTTTGACAGCCCCCATGGCTCCTAAGGAAGCTCTCAGTGCCAGGGTCAACACCAGGGGCTTTGCTCATGATTCAGGCTGGAGCTTTGGCACTGAACACCTCTGCCCCCTCAGTCACCTCTGTGGGGCCCACATGGGGCAGCTGGCAGGGTGGAAGCAGCTTGCTCTGTCCCATGGGGATCTGTGTTTGCTCAGGAAGCACCAAGAACCCACCCACCTAAAAATAACAGCATGACTAACCCTGCTGCCCCTGCCCTGGGGCCAGCTCCCAGCCCCTCCATATTTTCCTTGCAGCAAAGGAGGGGCTGGAGCGGGGCCGGGGCCTTATCTGGTTTCCTCACCAGGCTCCTGGGAGCAGCAGGGGTGGATTTGGGTTGTGGGTAGAAAAACAAGACAGTGCTGGCACCCAGAGCCAGGCAGGGCCTCGTCCTGCAGCAGTGCTGCAAAGCCCTTGGAGGAACCCAACACAGCCTCATCTCCAGGGGAGTCTCTGCAGGCATCCAGAACCTGCCTGCCCCTGCTCCCGGGCGACCCTGCCTTGGCAGGGAGGTTGGACTTGATCTCCAGAGGCCTCTTCCAGCCCCTGCCATCCTGTGATGCTGTGAGTTTACCTCCGGTCGTTCTGGCTGAGGAAACCTTCGTTCATCTTCTCCACCACGTTGGCCAGCATCGAGCTGGCATCATTGGCAAAGTCCAAGTCCCGGATCTCGGACACGGGCACAGAGACGATGGCAAAAGCTTCTTTGTCTTCTTTGGTTGGGCACGTCCCCAGCTGGGAAGCAAAGGGGAAACAGCATCACACAGACAAGGCAGTGCTGAGCACGTCCCCACCACCTGCCACCAACTCAGTGACTCAGTTTGTGCTCATCAGAAGGACCAGAGTGGGCTCTGAGTTCCTGGGGTGGGCTCTAGGTTCCTGGGGTAGGCTCCAGGTTCCTGGGGTGGGCGCTAGGCTGGTGCCCACCCAACCCCCTTGGATGCAGTTGGGGCTGTTTAGTTTGAAAAAGAGGAGGCTAAGGGGAGCACTCATTGCTGTCTACAGCTACCTGAAAGGGCATTGTGGAGAGGCTGCTGCTGGGCTCCACTCACAGGCAATTGGAGACAGAACAAGGGGCCTCAAGCTGAGGCTGGAGAGGTTTAGATTGGACATTAGGAGAGAGTGGTCAGGGACTGGAATGAGCTGCTCAGGGAGGTGGTGGAGTCACCCACCCTGGATGTGGTGCTTGGGGATCTGGTTTAAGGTGAATCTGGTAGGGTAGGGTTAGAGGTTGGACTTGGTGCTCCTGAGGGGCTGGATGTTTGTATGGCATTTTGGTCTCTGGGTGGGAAGGGGGTGCCTGGGCCGTACCATGAGGCGGATGGGGCGCTCCTCGTCGATGTCGATGGGCACGTTGGTGCTCTGGATCCAGGTGTTGGTGCAGAGGTGGCGCAGCCTCACGTAGGAGTTCCTGCAAACAGCAGTGTCCTGCTGAGCAGTCCCAGTGTGAGCACACCAGCACCCAGCACAGCCCCCGAAAGAGCAGACCTGCCAGAACTCCACAGCTGAGCCTCGCTCCTCTGTCCCAGCCCCTCCCTAGTCCCTTCCCACTCCAGCACCTGAAGGAGGCTACAGGACAGGGGAGGAGGGACTCCTGACAAGGGCTGGTAGTGACAGGAGGAGGAATGGATTGAACCTAGAGCTGGGTAGATTTAGACTGGACACCAGGAGGAAGCTCTTTAGTATGAGGGCGTGGGGACACTGGAAGGGGCTGCTCAGAGAGGTTGTGCTTCATCCCTGGAAGTGTTTAAGCTCAGGCTGGATGAGGCCTTGAGCAACCTGGGCTAGTGAGAGGTGTCCCTGCCTGTGGCAGGGGGTTGGCATTGGATGATCTTTCAGGTCCTTTCTAACCCAAACCAGTCTATGATTCTACGAGCTCAAAGCCACCTCTAAACCCCATGAAGGGGCTGGCACAGCACTGGGGTTCCTTCTGCCTTTGGCATTGCTTTGTGCCCGGAGCAGGGCAGGAGCTGAGGGATGTTTTCTGAGGCAGTTGCACCCCTGCAGTGCTCAGGCAGGACAGTGTCTGAGCAGCAAAGCAAGCCTGGTAGAGGCGGTGGGGCAGCAGCCTGCCTGCAGCGAGTCATGCTGTGCTGTGGCCTCGTAACAGGGTAACGGGAATCAGCGCCCGGCCCCGGGCGCGGCCGTACCGCGGCACGAAGGAGTCTGTCTTCTGCAGCGTGGTAGGGTCCAGCTCGAAGAGCGAGGCAATGTCGTTGCCGTGGGGCACGGCCACCAGCCGGTACTTGATCTTCTCCCCTGTGTTCCTGCGGCTGGCACGGCTGCTGCCCCCCTGCGCCAGGGAAAGCAGCTCTGAGCCCGGCGTGGGGCAGGCACCCCGCGGAGCCCGACCTCCCTGTGCGCACGGCGTGGGAGGGCACAGCAGCAGCCGCGCTGGGAGCAGAAGCTTTGGCTCGGACGTGCGCGGAGCCTCCAGCTGCAGGAGCACAAGCGCGGCACAGGCAGCGGAGCTACGAGGGCAGCCCTGCTCGAACCTCAGCAAGGCTGAGGACAGACAACAACCTGCGACTCCAAACCTCTTCTACCAGCACTGCCCCCAGCCTGGGGGATCCGGCATGCAGCAGAAGCCCTCCAACAAGATTCTGGCAGGGTCCTCTCGCAAGCAGCACACGGGGATGCCGCTCTGCGGGGCACGGGGATGCTCTGCCGAGCAGTGGGGCAGCCTCGGGTCACAGCCTGGGCACCGAGCAGGAGCCGGTGGCACGGTATGGGTGGGCAGAGTGCCCGCGGTGGGCTCTGTCTGGGGCATTTCCCTGCTCTCAGGCAGTGGCTGGGCGCTGCGTGGGCGCAGGCGGCGGCAGCAGCGTTCCCGCTAGCGAGGCTGCACACAGCTCACCGTGGGCGCTGCCTTGGGCTCAGCCACGTCTCCTTTATAACTGGGGTTCTCCTGAAAAGTTAAAGAGGGAGGTGAGAGACAGCTGCCAGCCCTCCCCTTCGGCCCCTCCAGAACCCTGAGCACGGGCAGGTTGTCTCCGTTCCTGCCTTCCTCAGCATGGCACCTAACTAAACACCACCTCGGAGGAGGGTGGAGTGAGGTAGGGGTTGGGCTCTAGTCTCAGGTGATAGAATAAGAGGAAATAGCCTGAAGTTGTGCCAGGCTGGAGATGAGGAAAAAAAATTCTTTGCTTCAAGAGTGGTCAGGGATTGGCACAGGCTGCCCAGGGAGGTGGTGGAGTCCTCATCCCTGGAGGTGTTCAAGAAATGTGTGGCCATGGCACCTGGGGACAGGGTTTAGTGGCCATGGTGGTGCTGGGCTGATGTTGGATTGGATGATCTCAGAGGGCTTTGCCAACCCAAACCATTCTGTGACTCTGCCACAGAGAGAGGAAAGGTGCCCAGCTGGGGCTGCAGAACGTGACCTGTAACCAGTGCCCAGCACTCTGGCCCTGAGGGACAGGACAGGGTGAGCCTGGTGAGCAGGGCTCTGGTGCAGCCAGAGGAGCTCTTGCTGCAACTCCCTGCAGCCCCCCAGGCTGAGGTCTCAGTGAGCAACACGAGTTGGGCAGCACCAGGTGAGGATCATTCTGTGATCTTCTTTCCTCTGCAGATGCCACCTGAGTGTCTTGGTTGAAAGCAGCCACTTCAGAGCCCCAGTACTGCTCTTTTCCATCCTGCAGGGGTGGAAGGGGCCCTGAGGGCTGCTTTTGCTTGTCTTCTCCAGCTAGGGAGTGCCTTTGGCACATGGTGCACCAAGATGCCCCCCAGTACTTCCCTGCTCCCCTGGCAGCAGGGGTAACAATGTCTCTCCCTTGGTCTTGATGGATCATTATTGGCACAGAGAGCAAAGTGTGGTGGCCTCTGTGTTGGCCTTGAGCTGGCCTTAAATGGGAGCAAAAAAAATGGCAACTGATGCTGCCAGTGTCAGATTTTGCCCACACCCTCCCCAGGCAAGGACAGCCTTGGATGCTGCTGCAGAGCTGAGGATGGGCAAAGGCTGATCAGGATGAGTTAAACAGCAGGAGGACTTCTCTCCCACTTGCATCCTTCCAGGAGGTGGTGTTGGTGCAGCCACTTGGCCTGGAGTGAGCACAGAGGACAACCTCAGGCACCACCTCCCATTGCCCTGAGCCAGGAGAGGAGGGAGCTGGGAACAGGGTTTTTTTTGGCAAGTGGTCCAAACTGGTGGGGGGATTTCAGGGACAAAGCCTGGTCCTGCCAACAGGCAAAGGGTGGGGATGGTCACAGTCCCAGTGCCACTGCCTCAGAGCTGTGAAGGACCAGGGCAGGATGGCTCCAAAAGCAAACTGGAGCAGGGCCAGAGGCAATGCTGGGCATTGCCACCCTGGCTAAGGGCCGGTGGGCACTGCCTTTGCAAGGGATGGCACCAGCCTCTCCAGCAGGTCTCTGTGCCCCTCTGCTCACCCCCTTACCTCTGCTGCCAGGTAGTTGCCCGTGGCAAGGTGCTTGAAGCGGTACAAACCATTCCAGTGCCCAGCTCCCCCTCGGCACGGGTCGTGGTGGACAACCTGGGAGAAGCAGGAGAGAGCTCAGCTGGTGGTATGCAGGGCACAGGCATTGGCACAGGCTGCTCAGGGAGGTGGTGGAGTCCCCATCAATGGAAGCATTTAAAAGAGGCAGAGCAGTGGTGCTGAGGCCATGACTGAGCAGCAGCCTTGGCAGAGTTAGAGACCGCTTGGACTGTAAGACTTTAAAGGCCTTTTCCAAGCTAAACAATTCTCTGATTCCAGGGTTCTAGCCAAGCCCATCCCAGTGAGAGTGCAGCTGCCCACAGAGGTACCCCAGAAGCCCACAGACACCCACTCGACCCCCCCCATCTCACCTCCACCTCCCACAGGGCGTTGGAGCTGGTGGCTGAGGTCGCTGACTGCCGGAGAGTGGTGCGGAGGAAGACCTGCAGCCTGCCCTTGTACTCATCACAGGTGAGAAACTTCTCCTGCTCAGCATGGAACAGCCTCACCACGTCCCCCTGCAGCAGGACACAGTGCTGAGAGCCAGGGCTGTGGGGTCCTACAAACTGATTTAGCTCTCTCTGTGACCCCCCAGCCCTGCACGGGGATGAGGTCCCTGCTGTGTGTGGTCCAGAGCAGAGCACAGCAGGACCATGGCATCCTGGGCATCACAGGACACTATCAGCTGCCCCAGCTCTACCTGCCTGAGCTGTGCTAGACCTGCTTCTAGCAGCACAAATGCCCCTCTCAACCCAGGGGAAGGCACTTTGCCTGGTAAGGGTCACCCTGCCCTCCACATGTCCTCACGCAGCTCATTTCTCTCTTCCCAGGCTGCAAAATGGGTGCAAACCTCCCTGCTTCACACCCCTGGCGTGGGCAGAAGCTCCTCTCACCAATGTGTTGAAGGCATCATCACCCCAGGGAGGAGGATGCAGTGGATGTGGGGTAAGTGCAGCTCCTGGGGACCAGGGTCTGTAAGATCCTAACAATCAGTACCCATCCAGCTGCTTCCTGGAGGATCTGAGCCTCAAACAATAGCACCACAGGGAAAGTTCCTTTCCCAGGCAGCAGCCAGCCCTGCTGCACAGCTAAAGAGCCAAAAAAATTGTCCTCCCAGCCAGAAGCCACTGCTGGCACCACTTGTGCCTCGGATTGCCCTGGAGAGCCCAGGGAATACAATGAGGAGCAGGGGAATTTCATCATGGCTACTAAAAATAGCCAACTCCAGCTCGCTTTGGAGCTCTCCAAGTGATGAATTCTCCTAGAAATCAAGGCCCTCAAGGCAGGATCTGTTTCCTCTGCCCTTGTCACACAGCCAAGTGGCCGTTCACACGTCCTAGCCCTGCAGGGGCCCAGGGCCAGGTCCCCAGAGCCCACCATGTGGCGGGTGGCCGGCGGTGGCTGCACCTCCTTCCTTACCCCTTTCAGCACTTCCTCCATGTGGTCACAGAACTGCATGAAGAGGTTGATTTTCCAGCTGGTGTTGCAATTGACCGAGTTCACCTAAGCAGCAAGAGAGTGAGGTCATGATCCCTGGGATGAGGGAGAAAAAGGAGAGAAAGAGGGGGGACAGAAAGCAAGGAGAGCAAGAGAGAGAGAGGGGGAAGGAGCAAGGAGAGAAAGAAAGAGAGAGGGGGAAGGAGCAAGGAGAGAAAGAAAGAGAGAGGGGGAAGGAGCAAGGAGAGAAAGAAAGAGAGAGGGGGAAGGAGCAAGGAGAGAAAGAAAGAGAGAGGGGGAAGGNGGAAGGAGCCAGGAGAGAAAGAGAGAGGGGAAGACGCAAGGAGAGAAAGAAAGAGAGAGGGAAGGCAGGAAGAGAAAGAGAGAGGGGTGAAAGAAGGAAGGAGAGAAAGAAAGAGGGAGGGAAGAAGCAAGGAGAGGAAGAGAGAGGGGGAAGGCAAGGAGAGAGGGCAGCAGCAGGCAGGCTGGCAGCTGCAGCAGCCCCGCAGGTACCTCCTTGCAGCCGGCGTTGTCGGCCAGCTCGTAGTTGCTGGCGTGCAGCGGCTGCCCGGCGTTGACAGGGTTCAGGATCACTTTGTCCCCCACCACCACCTGGGAAGCAGAGCGGCGCAGGAGGGAGCCAGGGTGAGAGCAGGCAGCGGGCAGGAGCCCAGCCCCGGCCGGCAGCATCCTGCTGCTTCCTGCACGGCCGCACGGAGGGAGTTTGGGGACCCCGGGCTCACGTTGTCGCCGTTGCTCCTCAGCTTCCAGAAGGGCTGGATGAAGAGCCAGGAGCCCTCGTTGCCGGTGGCATCCAGCGTCACCCTCATGGCATTCTTCTCCAGCAGCGCCGGCAGCCGCTTGTTCACCGTCAGGTACTTGTTGCTCTTCATGTGCAGCAGCTACAGAGGTGAGCGCAGGCTGCTGAGACGCTGCAGCGCCTTGCTCAGGGAGGCTGTGGCTGCCTCCTCCCTGGAGGTGCTCAAAGCCAGCCTGGATGTGGCCTTAAGCAACCTGGGCTGCTGGGAGGTGTCCCTGCCCATGGCAGGGGGTTGGCACTGGGTGGTCTTTGAGGGCTCAAACCCGTTCTGTGACGGTGGCAGCAGCACAGCCCCGTGAGGTGCCCAGGGCTGCTCACACCTAGGGGTGAGCCCAGGAGCTGCCAGAGTCGTTGGATTTGTGCCTGCCCCCAGACCCATCCCGGGGCACAGGGCAGGACAGGCTGTGCCACGCACCTGGATGACGCTGCCATACTTCACCACGTCCCCATGCACCTTCTTGTTCTCAGTCTCGTTCTGCTTCTGCTCCATCTGCGCTGCATGCTGAGGGGTGAACAGAGAGGAGCTCAGTGCAGCA
Source organism: Ramphastos sulfuratus (assembly GCA_013399055.1). Taxonomy (NCBI): domain Eukaryota; kingdom Metazoa; phylum Chordata; class Aves; order Piciformes; family Ramphastidae; genus Ramphastos; species Ramphastos sulfuratus. Next base: position 143,890 of record WBNM01014488.1, read on the forward strand.
GCCCCAGAGGGGCCACCTAAGCTACAAGGAGGAGGATGGCCCAGGCTGGGATGTGGCATCATGCCAGCCTCACTCCAAAAAGGGCATTGAGGGGCTGGAGCAGGTCCACAGAGAAGGGCAAGGAAGGTTGGGAAGGGTCTGAAGAACAGGTCTGAAGAACAGGGCTGAGGAGGAGCAGCTGAGGGAGCTGGGGGAGGTTCAGGCTGGAGAAGAGGAGGCTGAGAGGAGACCTCATTGCTCTCTGTAGCTCCCCAAGAGGAGGCTGCAGCCAGCTGGGGCTTTATGCCAGGGGCTCCTGGCAGCACTGAGAACAAACAGCAGAAGGTGCTGAGCTGATAGTGCCATGCCAGAGACAGCAGCAGGCCCAGACCTGCTGCAGATGCAACAGGATGGGTCCCAGCAGCCGAGGTGCTCAGCACCACCTGCAGCCTCCCTCCTAACCGCAGCCATTTTCCATGTGGTGGCTCTGGCAGGTGCAGTGCTGCTGACAGACATGGAGCAAGGCAGGGACTTGCTGATCCCTCTGGGAATGGTGAGGGAGCGCTGACAGCCCCGGCGCCAGCCTGGGCAGTGCCAGCACAGTGAGCCCCCACAGCTGGCACGGGAGGGATGGAGCTGGGACAACATCTACCCTCACCCACCCTGCTCTTGCCACCCTCCTCTCCAGAGGAGGAACTGGGAACTGCAGCTGGAATCACAGCTGCACAGTGGGAGGATGGGAGCAGATGGTCCAGGAGTGCCCAGGCAGGTGCCAGCAGAGCTTTGAGAATGCCTGACATGGAATCCTTTGGGTTGGCAAAGCCCTTTAAGAGCTCACCCAGCCCAACCCTTCTCTAACTCTACCAAAGTTGGGGCTAGACCATGGTCCTTAGCACCACATCTCTGTGGCTCTGAAACCCCCACCAGAGATGGGGACCTGACCACCTCCTTGGGCAGTCTGTGCCAGGCTTTGGGAACCCTTTCACTGAAGAACTTTCTCCTATTGCCAACCTAAACCTCCCCTGGTGCAACCTGAGGCCATTTCCCCTCGTCCTATCACTTGTTCCTAGGCAGAAGAGGCTGCAAAGCCTTCACTCTTCTGCAGGTTGCCACCACACTCACAGACCCTCTGTGCCCACACGATTCCAGGTGCCACCTGGGGGCATGAGCCTCGTGGTGGTGGTGGCTGCTGCCATCAAGAAAACAAACCTGCTGCCAAGAGATCCTGCACTGGTGCAGAGCTGGGAGCTTAACAACAACCCCATGGAGCAACACAGCTCCAGGAGAGCTCCAGCACTGTGGTGTGCCCTAAATCTGCCTCCAGATCTGAGCTCCTCCCTTGCCCAGGGCTGGTGGAGCTGGGGATGGGAACAGCTGCCCCAAGCAGGCAAGCCCACGGCTGCTGAGGTTCCCAGCCTGTCCCTTGGGTGGGACAGGATTTGTCCCTGATCTACAGCAGTATCAGAGATACACACAGGGGTGGGCAGGATGAGGGGAGGATGGGAGACACCAACAGAGCAGGAGGAAGGGCACTAAAGCCTCCTGGCCTGGCTGCACTGCCTCTGACTGCATCTACAGCAAGCAGCTGAGAAAACACCAAAGCCTAAACCCACTTAACAGGAGCACAAGCTCAGAAAGGGCACCAAGGGCACCATGGCATCAAGGGTGGGCACTGTGGCCATCAGGGGTGGCTGGGCAGGGCTCCTCTGCTCAAGCCCTTGGGCTGCTCCTGCTTCAGGAAGCCATCTGTGTGGGTTAGAGATGTGACCAGCCTGTGGGAAATGCTGATAAATCACAGCCTGGCACTCAGGGTCTGCAGCAGCTTGGTGGCAGCAGGGGCAGTGCCTGGCAGAGGGCTCCCTCCCTGCCCAGGCTCCCCCAGCCCTTGGCTCTGGACGTGAGGGAGCAGTTGCCAAAAGGGCAGCACCAGGAGCAGCGGAAGGGAGCGAGGAAGTGACAGAATCTCTTTAAGACAACTCTTAACCAAGGGCAATCAATCAGGCTCAGAAATGAGCCTCTCTGGCCAGTCCTGGCCAGCACAGCTGTCGGCACTGTGAGTTCCAATCTAACCAGAGCAAGAAAACAGCTTCTCCATACAGCCACAGCCAGGGAGGGCTGCACGTGGCAGGAGGCATCAACCCCACCTCAGCACCTCTGAACCAAGGTGAGATGCCCTGTCCAGGCAACTGCATCAGACCTTGCTTCCCAAAGGCAAAACTGGGGGGTTCAGTGGGGCTGGGGCTGAGCTGGCAGCCTGCTGTGATGATTTAATGACTCTCTTCTGAGCTTCAGCTTTATGAATCATGCTGGGGCCCTGCCAGCTGTCTGAGCCCATTATGCAATGTTTAACGTGGGCCTTTTCCAAACCTTGGGAAGGCAGCAGGAGCCTTTCTCTTCCACAGCCCTTTGGAGCAAGTCCTGGCCACAGCAGCTCCCTTCTCCACGCCAGGCACCTCTGGGTGCTCCAGGCTCTGCTCACAGAACACCTCTGCCTGCTCTGCCATGGGCTCCTCTGCACAAGGAGCATCAGAAGGGCTGAGACACCAAAGGCTAGGCGTGGTGGCAAGGGTGGCAAGGCAGGCAGATATCATCTCTCACCCCAAGAGCAGCATCACTGCCCTCCCTTTCTCCCCCCACCAGCTCAGTCCCCTGGATCCTCCTCTTTAGGTCTTCCTTGGGGCATCTCCCTTGCTCTGAGAGCACCAAAGCCACCTGTGGTTTCCTGGTCACTGCTGTCCTCACCCTCTGCTGTCACAGCTCCCATCTCACCCCCTCGTTAGATGCATGACTAATTAAGAGGTGGCAGCTACAGGAGCCATTCCTCTAGCAAAGGAGGCTGTGGCTAATGGTCCATGGTGAGGGGAGGATGGGGACAGGAGACAGCAGAGAGGCTCTGAGGACACTAAAGCCCAGGGGCAGATCCTCCCTGCAGGCCCTTTCGTGCGAAGCAAAACACAGATGGTGAAAGGTCTGGATGGCATCACCCAGCCAAGCCATGGGGGCTGCCCACTCAGGGGGTGATTGCCCCTCTCACCTGCAGCTTCTGCAGCAGCACCACATCTGCAATCTTGTCCTTGTCCTGCTTGGTTTGCTTGGCCTTCCAGTACTGCTTCTGGGCAGAGTAGCGGTTCATGGGACACACCTTGAAGAGACAATCTGGGAGGAGAGGAAGGAGAGCTTGAGGCTGCAGCAGCCATGCAGCCACCAGCGTGTCCCCAGTGGGGTCAGGGTCACCACAGGGCAGAGGTGAGTGCTGCTCTGGGAACTCCTGCCCCAGGTGCACTGCAGAAGGTCCTCCCAATCCACAGCCACCCCCCTCTGCTGCTGGGGGGCCACAGGAGACATGGCTGGGACTGGTGGGAGTGCAGGTCACCTTGTGCTTGCTGGTGGAAGAGTTTCAAGTCAGGGTAAATGATGAGTCCAGGAGGGACTCCAGCCCTTGGCCTCGTGATCAGAAGCATTCCCATTGGAAACAGCAGGGAATTTGGGAAGGAAAAATTCAGGGGGGAGAGAAAGCACTGATAGGGCCCAGCTGCACCACAGGAGGAGAGGAGCCTGCTGGGAGGGACAGAGGGAGGCCAGCAGGACATGGGACATGAGCAGACATCTCCACACCTCCTTTGTCACCCTGCCCACAGGACACCCTGAGCCCATGGCTGTGCCATGGGGATCCCTGGGTTGGCAAACTCTGCTGTCCTCAGAAGGACCCTCAGCCACCACTGCTGGAAGCTACCAGCTCCTACAAGCTGGATGTCAACAGCTGCCTTTCAAGTCCTAAAAGAAAAGCTTTGGGGACCAGAAGGGCCCAGGGTCACATCCCAGCTCCCCTGGCACTTCCAGCACATCCATGCTCTGCAGATGGTCCCCACTTGCCTGGCTTTCCCCAAGTGGCTGTGGAATGGGAGGTGGAAAGTGCAGACATTCAGGTCCAGGCACTGGGAATCCCAGAATGCCAGCATGGAGGGGCTGGGAGGGAGCTGTGGAGATCACACAGTCCAACCTCCCTGCTCGAGCAGAGGGACCCAGAATCACAGTGGCCAGGGGAGCTTGGAAGCTCTCCACACAAGGAGACTGCACAACCTCTCTGGGCAGCCTGCTCCAGGCTCCAGCACCCTCACACCAAACAAGTCTGTCCTCCTGCTCAGGTGAAACCTCCTGGGGCCCAGTTTGTGCCCATTGCCCCTTGGCCTGTCCCTGGGCACCACTGACAAGAGTCTGGCCCCAGAAACTGAAACATGAGAACAGGTGACAAGAAGGGAAGGGAATAGGATAGGATAGGATCAGATGGGGAAGGGAGGATGGGGAAGGGAGGATGGGGAAGGGAGGGTGGGGAAGGGAGGATGGGGAAGGGAGGGATGCGCTGGGTTTGAAGGGACCCTTGGAGGTGTTCCTGTCCAACCCCCCTGCACTCAGCAGGGACACCTCCAGCTAGAGCAGGCTGCTCAGGACTCCATCCAGTTTGACCTCCCTAGGCAGCCTGTGCCAGTCTCTCCCCACCCTCACTGTGCAGAGCTTCCCTCCTGATGTCCAACCTAAACCCACCCTGCTGCAGTTCCAGCCCTTGCCCCTCACCCCATCCCCACCAGCCTATCTCCCAGACGCTCTCTCGGGGCAGGAAGCCAGACAGGATGAGGACAGGAGGGGGGTTGCATCCTGGCTCACCCCAGCGGCCCCCCAAAACAGCGTCCCAGAGCATTCAGCCACCGGCAGCAATCACTTCCATCTCTGGCCCCGCGCCCAGGCCCTGGCACGCAGGTGTTTATTTACCTGGGAGTGCCGAACAAACAAGCACAGAGCCTGGTTCTCACCAGCCCTGGCTGCTGGCCCCCGGCCAGGTTTCACCTTTCGCTTTATGCCTGTTTGCTAACGGCGCAGCCCCAGCGCAGGCGGTCCCGGTGCCGGCTCCTCAACGGGGCCGGAACGGAGCTGCCGCAACGCCTGGCACGGCTACCCGTAACGCTTAGCCCCACTGCAGCACCTTAAATGGCTTTAATTACATTGCTAATTAGGCTGCGGAAGGACCTGGGAGAAAGTGGAAGCTTGGGAGTGGGTTAAAAATGTCAATAGAGCTATGGAAAGAAGAGGGCTTGGGGAGGAGCAGCTGAGGGAGCTCAGCCTGGAGAAGAGGAGGCTGAGAGGAGACCTCATTGCTCTCCACAGCTCTCTGAGAGCTTGCTGGAGTGGGACTTGTGCCCTGCTTCTCCGAATGGCCTGTCCTGGCTTCTCCACACCGGCCAGGAGCCACCCAAGCTTCCACTGACTCATGCCTTGTCCTGCCTGCTCCTGCCCCCAAGCCGAAGGGGAAGCGCCGAGCATGGCCCCGAGCGAGCGGGCAGCAGCCCAGGACGGATCGGGATTTGCCGTCCCTGCCTAAGCCCTTCCTGCCTCCCAAACGGCAGCTTAATCCCAGCTCCCTCTGAGGTGCAGCCAAGCGGAGCAGCTGTAATTAGTGCTGAGTGCTAACAGCCTCACCTTCAAACGCTCTGCCTGTTGCAACTGCCCCTCTGCCCCTCCCCTCCTGCCCCTGGCTCCCGGCGGGCTGACGTCAGCTGCCAGCATCCCTAGGGATGTATTTTGGGTTGGTCTGGCCCCACCTTTGCAAAGGCTGGTTCCTGACCGCTTCAGGACTAAGGGATCCCAAGGATCAGCCCACCGTGGAGGTGGCTCCAATACATGCAGAAGAAGGTTCATGGCCACTTTAGCTCCTGTGAATTGGACTAAGGGATCCCGAGGACCACCCCCACCGTGGAGGTGGCTCCAGTGAATGCATGAATGCCCCTGGAGGCTGTGGAAGAGGTGGGTGGCTTGGGCAAGCCACAGAAACCTTGCTATGGAGGCTGTCCGGGAGCTCTCCAGGATCCTCTGCAAAGGACAGACAGCACCCCCCAGCCCCAGGCTAGCTAAGGTGACTGTGCCCTCGCTGGGCTGACTGTGCCCTCACTGGGCTGACTGTGCCCTCACTGGGCTGACTGTGCCCTCGCTGGGCTGATTGTGCCCTTGCTAGGGTGACTGTGCCCTCGCTGGGCTAACTGTGCCCTCGCCGGGCTAACTGTGCCCTCACCGGGCTGACTGTGCCCTCGCTAGGGTGACTGTGCCCGCACCAGGGTGACTGTGCCCTCGCTGGGCTGCGCCCTCGTTAGGGTGACTGTGCCCTCACCGGGCTGACTGTGCCCTTGCTAGGGTGACTGTGCCCTCACTGGGCTAACTGTGCCCTCATTAGGGTGACTGTCCCCTCGTTGGGGTGACTGTGCCCTCACTGGGCTGACTCTGCTCTCATCCACGGCACAAAGGCTCAGGGGCAGCATCGTCCTCAGGGCAGTGATGGGTTTGCCCCAGCTTGGCCCCAGCCTCACCTCGAAACTTCTTGGGTGGGTTGTCCAGGTCCCCAGCAGCAGGCTCCACCACACAGCGGTCGTCCACCAGCCTGCACGGGCACAGAACACAGCAGCAGCTGTCAGGCGCCGGGAGGTGACAGCAGTGCCCAGCGGAGCGGAACAGCCTCACCACAAAGCACAGCTGCACTGCTGTCACCTGCCCTGCAGCAGCAGCAGAAGCTGCACCTCCTGTTTCCCACCCAGCTGCTGTCAATGCTGAGCACAACAACACTCAGCTCCCGCAGCAAGCAGCTGCTCCTGGCTCCAAGCACCCCTTGGGCACAGCCTGTTGGGTCTTCAGCCTGGTCCCTTGGGGCAAAGAGTGACTGACACAAAGTACCACCAAGCCCCCACCATGCCTGGTGCCAGCTGTGGTGCTGAGCTCTTTGCTCAGTGATCCATGAGGGAGGTGCTGACGCCTGGGTCCTGTTGGAGCCAATCCTGCTTCACCCAGCTCCTGGCTCAGCTGGATCCTCCCCACCCCACTCCCAGCCCTACCTGTGGTTTATTGTTCATCTGGCCAAAACATGAGGAGTCCAACTTCTCACGTGCCACAAGTGACAGGACCAGAGAGAACAGCCTCAAGTTGTCCCAGGGAAGGTTCAGGTTGGCTATCAGGATTTTTTTCTTCCCATCAAGGATTCTCAGGCACAGTCCCAGGCTGCTCAGGGAGGTGGTGGAGAGGTTTAAAAGCCACAGGGAAGCGGTGCTCAGGGATGTGGTTTGGTGGCAGTGGCTGAGCAGCAGTGGTGGGTTGTGAGCCCCAGGTGAGCAGCTGGACTGGATGATCTCCAAGGTCTCTCCCAGCCTCAGCAGCTCCATGGCTCTATGGCTCATTCAGTGGTTCTCCTTCTCTGGCTGGAGCTCACCCCAGCAGGACACAGAGGGTGTAGCTGCTGCAGGTGGGGGTGGCAGGGCCTCCCCCCCACCCCCCCAAACCAGTTATTAACTATTATCTGATCAGAGGTGCTGGCTGTGCCCAGCAGAGGCAGCTCCTCCCTGCCCACCTCTTTGTTTTCCCAGCATTGAGCAAAACCCTGCAGGCTTGGCCTGGGATGCCAAGGCCCAGTCCAGGGACAGATGAGAAGCTGCCTTCCCAAGCCACCAACCCCAGCATGGCACAAGGCTCTGCAGAGGGGCAAGCATGGCTTGGGGGGGGGGTGGGTCACAGTGCCAGGGGCCACCTGGAGCTCATGCCCAGCCCACAAGGCTTTCCAGGGAACTGGGTGCTCCAGCGGGACAGGCTGTACCCGCTCACCCACTTTCTGCCAGCCCCTGGGAAGCAATGCAGGGAGAGAAACCAGGCTGGTGCCCGGGGCAAGGAAGTGCCAAGCGTGTCCCCACCTGTGGAGCCTGGGCTCAGGCAGCTGGGGAGTGTGTGAGTGGGGAGAGCCAGAGAAGAGTTTGGGTTGGCAAAGCCCCCAGTCCAACATCCACCCAGCACCACCATGGCCACTAAACCCTGTCCCCAAGTGCCATGGCCACAGGTTTCTTGAACACCCACTGGCATGGGGATTCCATCACCTCCCCGGGCAGCCTGTGCCAGTCCCTGACCACTCCTGCAGCAAAGAAATTTTTCCTCCTCTCCAACCTAACCCTCCCTTGGCACAACTTCAGGCCATTTTATCTCCTATCCCCTGAGACTAGGGAGCAGAGCCCAACCCCCACCTGGCTCCAGCCTCCTCTTAGGGAGCTGCAGAGAGCAATGAGGTCTCCTCTCAGCCTCCTCTTCTCCAGGCTGAACCCCCCCAGCTCCCTCAGCTGCTCCTCCCCAGCCCTGTTCTCCAGACCCTTCCACAGACTCGTTGCTCTTCTCTGGACCTGCTCCAGCCTTTCAATGTCCTTCTTGCAGTGAGGGCCCCAAAGCTCACTCCAGTATTCAAGGACATCGAATTCAAGGATATTCAAGGATGCAGGAATGCCCCCAGGATGCTGCCCCAGGAGGGCACCCCTATTTGGAGCTGTCCCTGCAGGCCTTGGACAAGATGACCTCCGAGGGTCCCTCCCAAGCCGATGCAAGCTGTGACTCTGTGGGTCGTGGTGGGCAGCTCTGTCCCAGGCACACTCCTGTCCTGGCAGCCTGGGCATGGTTGGACTCGATGACCTTTGAGGCTTTTCCTGACCAAACAGTTCTGTGGTTGCCCGAGCGTGGCCGTGGAGGCAGCAAAAGGGCAGAGCAAAGCTTCTGCTGTCCCCTCTGACTCTCGGCCCCCGCAGCAGCCCCCGCGGCCGGAGCGGGGCCGGAGCCGAGCAGGCTGCGCTGCAGAGGGCTGCCAAGGGAGCAGCTCTCCCGGCGGAGCCAGCGCCTGCCTCCAGCCCAGCCGCGCTCCGGAGGAAGGGAAAATTCCTCTCGAAGCTCGGCAGGGAGGAATTTGGCCTCGGTGCTGATGGATTGGGACCCCGCGGACCCCAGCACTGCTCCGTCCTTGGCAGCGAGGTGTGGGCTGCTCTGAGCACCCAGCGCCTCTCCCCCACCCCCAGCTCCTCAGGAGTCCCAAGCGGAGAGAAAAGCAACTTCTCGAATGCTTCTGGTGGCAGCAGAAGCTGCAAAGCAATTAGCAAATACTTAGAAGACTGTAAACAAAACCAAAGCCCAGGAGGGCTCAGCAAGCTCAGGATGAGCTCTGCACTGCACACTCATGGTCAGAGTGAGGGAGCACGGGGAGTTTGGGGAGGGGGGGAGTGCCCTAACGCAATGCCTCTTCCATGGACCATCACAGCAGGGAAAGAGTTGGGGGCACTCCCAAACTCCTGCAGAGTCTCGGGAGGGCAGGGAAGGAGGTGAAGAGAGGACACACCAGAGCAGTGCAGCCCCAGACAGGGGCTGTACCACACATCCTACCCTGCAGGAGACGTGCAAAGCCTGAGGCCAGCCCCAGTGCCACACGGAGGTGGTTTGGGTTCCTGTGACTGTTGTTTTGGTGGGGCACAGGAAGGAATGAGCACTTCAGATGCACCTGGAGTGAAGACCACCAAGGGCTGAGCCCCAACAGCCCCACGGGTCAGGCTCACAGAGCAATGCTCTGGCCCCTGGCACACACCGGTGCCTGCAGAAGCAGAGGGTCCAACTCTTCTGCACGCTTCACAACCACCCAAATCCTCCACTGTCACGAGGAGGGGTCTCTGAGGAAGTCCCTGAGCCATGTGGCCTATTTTCGGTGCTGAAGGAACCAGCACAGCAGCCTCCTCCCCACCTCAGCTGCCCCTGCAGTGCCCGTCGGTGCCGCTCCGGCAGGCAGCGTTAGAGACAGTGACCTGCCGGGCTGCAAGTCTTAATTAGTTAATGATCTGAAGGCAGATCCAGCATCTTTAATCCTAGGATTACACACTCTGCAGGAATGCAAAGTGTTATTCCCATTAAACTGATACTCTGGACCAGCATTCCTCAGTGAAAGAGGAAAAGATCCTGACAGGATGGACACGAATCACCTGGGGGACTGCTGGGGCCGGGAGGCGCTGCCACCAATAAGCAGCATTACCACAGCAGGAGGGGGCAGATGGAAGCTCCCTCTGCTATTAGAGCAGCAGGCACACGTGGGCACGGCAAGCTGTGGGCATGCAGAGGGTGACTGCGTTTCTCAGGTGTTAATAACAAAGCAGGTTGGTGGCATCTGAGCACCTAGGGGATGAAAACTCTTCAGGCTTTGCCTTTTCGAATCAGCCCCAGGGAGCAGGAGGGGCTGGATCCTGTGCGTGGCTGAACCTGCTGCCCACGGCCCAGCAAAGCAGGGCTGAGCATCTGGTTAGCTTTAAGCCCTGCAAGTCATCAGGGTGGTTCCAAAGGGGCTTTCTGCCTGCTTTAAAAGAAGGAGCACAAAGTGATTCCCTGGCCTGAGGCCAGCACACTTGGCCTCGAGAGAGGCAGAGCCTTTGCCGCAGGTCAGGGGGAAGAGCAGCTCGGCCAGAGCTGTAATCCATGGCCCTTGGACACCCTGAGCCTCCCCGGGGCTGACAGCCAGCTGGGGCTGACATGGAGGCAGCTCTCCTCCAACATGAACCTGGGCTGAGGAAGAGGAGGGAGCCTTCCTCAGCTGCGGTGCACCCAATGCTGAGGAGAGCTGTCTAGGGGTGCAGAGGGAAGGAGGCCTCTGGGAGAAGGGGAGCCCCAGTCCAGCAGGACAATCCCATTACAAAGCCACCGACCTCACCTGGAGGTGAGGAAGAGGGAGGAGGGAGAGGAGGAGGAGGAGAAGCAGCAGCAGGAGTGCTGGCTGCTGGGCATGGGGCTGAGCCAGCCCCTCTGTCTCGGGGTGCAGGATGGGCACTGAGCCCATGGGCAGGAATGAGGGAAGTGAGGGAACAGTGCAGCCACCAAAAGTGCAGCTTTTGCCCCTCTGTCGTGGTGCTGCTCCCAGGCTCCTATGCTCCTCCTGCCTGCAGAGCTGAGTTCATCCTGACCCAGAGGGCTGCAGTTAGCCTTTAACCAGCTGTGCTCCCCCGAGCTGCTCCACCCTGCAGGTCCTCCTGCAATCACAGCTGCACCTCCCGGGCTCTTCCTCCACCTTCGACAGCCAACTGCCCTCTGCCACCAGCCCTTCCCTTCTGCAAGCCCAAAGTGCCACTCTTTGAGCCCCCAGATGGTCCTGGGAGCACACCCCCAGAGGTGGCAGGGCTGGGGTCACACAGCTCCTGGCAAGCTCCTGGCAGGCACTGCATTTCTGCTCCTCTCTGGCTCCAGCCACTTGGTGCTGGCTTGATGGGGACACCAGATGAGATGAGATGGGCACACAAGATGAGATGGGGACACTCATGACAGTGGTGTCCCCCAGGGCTCACACAGGGGTCAGATACTGGAGCAGGCTGCCCAGGGACATGGGAGAGTCCCCACCCCTGCAGGTGGTCAAGAAACCTGTGGCCATGGCACTTGGGGACAGGGTTTGGTGGCCATGGTGGTGCTGGGTTGGTGGTTGGACTGGCTGACCTCAGAGAGCTTTCCCAACCCAAGCAGTTCTGTGGTTCTGTCTCCCCCTCCATCCTCTCCCATGTTGCTCCCAGGACGCTGAGCAGCACCAGCAAGGGCTGTGCCCAGCAGCCTGCCTGCCCTCAGCCCAGCTCCCCCAGCACCCTGAGTTGCTGCTGCTTTCCAGCAGCCAGTTTTGGCCCTGCCTTCCCATGGGAATTCTTAAGTCACCTCCTCCTTTCCAGCTGTTTAGCTAGGTTGGGTATTTTGGCTCAGTGTCCCCCACCGAGCCCAGCGCTGGAGCAGGCAGCAGCAGTCCCCACCCTGCAGGGGGATGTTTGTCCTCCTCCAGAGCAAACGCCCACTGCAGAGAGGCTGGGGGGGGGGGGGCAAGGGTTTGTGCCTGGGGGCCTTTGACAGAGCCATTTGGGGCACTGGGAGCAGAGGAGGCTCAGGCAGAGGCTGTGGGGCTCCCCCCACCTCCATCACCACCCCCCTTCATCATCCTCTGCACGTTCCCTGTACCCAGGTAGGAGAGCACTTCAAAACCTTCCCCCCCCCAGTGCAGTCAGACTCGGTGCTCACAGAGGGTCCTGCTCTGCCTCCTCGCTGCTTTCCAAGGCATCTCCTGCCCATGGGGCACCTGCCTGGGGAGAGATGTCCAGGGCTGTGCTGGGCCAGCCCCCAGGTACCCCCATGCACTGGGAGCTCAAGGGGGAGCTGCTGCTGTCATGGTGGAGCTGCTAAGAGCCTGGCAAGGGCACAGACCCTGGCACCCAGCCCCCTGTGTGCTGGCTCAGTCCCCAAGAGACCCTTCCCAGGCTGTTTCCGAACGGAGCAGGGCAGGGCCTCATGCAGGGCTCCCAGCACCACCACTCCTTGGCCAGGCAGCACCAGGGACAAAGCTCTGGGCACAATGGGTTTAAGCTGCAGGGGCAGCAGGCAGCATCCTCACCCTGCAGCCCACCTCCTCCTCCAGGTTCTCCTCAGCCCTTTCCCCTTGCTGAAGGTGTTCAAGAAACCTGTGGCCATGGCACCTGGGGACGTGGTTTAGTGGGCACAGAGGTGTTGGGTTGATGGTTGGATGACCTTAGAGGGCCTTTTCCAGCCTCAATGATTCTGTTCTCTAAACAGCAGATCCCACTGCAGAGCCTCAACAATCCCACAGAGCCCAAACCAAGGAGGACTGGAGGGAGGGCTCTGGGCAGAGTGTTCAGCAGGGCACTCATCAGCCATCGGGCACTCAGCAGCCATCGGGCACTCAGCAGCCATCGGGCACTCAGCAGCCATCGGGCACCCGGCGCGGGGCTGGCAGAGCTGTTTGCCTTGCAAATGAGCTTAATGAGGTCCTAAGCTATGGCAGGAGGGCTCGGGAGAAGCACTCGGTGAGTCACCCAGCCCCTTATCGCAGGAGTGATTTAAGGTGTGGTTGGGTCTCCCAGGTCGCCGGGCACAGGGAAAATAATTTCAGAGGGTGGGAAATGACTGAGAGAAAGCAGAACCCCAGCACCCAGGGGCTGCAGCAAAAGTGCTGCTGGGGCCTGGCAGAAAAGGGTCTCCCAAGCAGCTGAAAGAGGCTGTTCAGATGCTTGTAAGTGAGACTGGAGAAGCACCCAGCAAAAAAGGGGCACCTGGGGCCCAGGGCTGCAAAGGGTTTGGATCTCCAGGGTCAAACCAGCTCCGAGAGCAGCGCTGGGACCTGCTGCTGGGCTGGTAACCAGGGCTGCCTCCCAGCAGCTCCTCCTCCAGACCCAGTTTCACAGGCAGGCTGGAAGGGTGCTGAGCACTGGGGGCAGAAGAGGTAAGCTGCAGGGGACCTCTCCAAACAGGACGATGAAGGTGTCCTCCCACCCACCTAGGGAGAGCTGGGCACAGGCAGGCTGCACCCTGCACATGCAGGACCTTCTCCATGCCACCATCTAGCATGGGCACACCACACTCGGGTCCTGCAGCCAGCTGCACCCAGCGGCCTGCTTGTGGGCAGCATCCTGCAGCCAGCTGGAGGGGGGCTCAGGTGGGCAGGAGGCTGCGTTGTGCCCCGCAGTGGGGCACGGAGGAGTGTGGGCGACAGCAGGCAGGGCTCTGGCTGCAGGCAGGCATGTGGGAGCAAGTGCATTCAGCACAGATTATAGAGCTGGGCAGCTCCTGCCCCAGGAATGCTATCCAAGTCAGCATTCCTGCCCGAGCTCAGCCTCTCCTACACACTGCATGGGGCAGGCAGGCTGCCACAGACCCACAGCCACTCGCTCTGGGGCTGTGGGCAAGGTCCCTGCTTTGGGGTAATGAAAAAAAAAAAAACCCACCTGTGCCCCAGGGCATCTGACAGCCCTGCCAGAGCCCTCAGCAGGGTGGGGATACAGCTGCTGCCTGTGCCTCCTGGCAAACCATCCTGGTGGGAGCAACGAGGCAGTGGATGGAGAAGGAGAGGGCTTAGGGTCTGGGCCTGGCTTTGCCCAGCAGCTGCCTTGGCAGCACCAGTGGCTTGCACAGAAACAGCAGGGACAAGGAATAGGACCCCCAAGATCTCCACTCGTCTCCCCAGGTCAGGCTGTGAGCTCCTTGCCCACAGTGCCATGTCCAGGAGGCTGCAAGGAGCTGGCTCAGCCCGGACCTGGCAGTGCCCTGGTTGTCCCAGCAGCACTCCGTGGCCCTGGGCACCTGCATCTTGGTGATCCTGAAGCGATTGCCACCGATCACCAAATGTCCCCGAGGGGGCACAGCAAGAGCCACCACTGCCTGTGCCAGGGGCCAGCTGCCTCCAGCCACACTGGGCAGCACTGGAAGCACTTTTGTCACCCACTTGTGCCAGGAAGGGTCCCGACTGCCTGAACCATCCTGCTAAGCCACACACTCCCCTCCTGAAGACCCTTTCATCTCCCCCAGCCCCTAAAGAGGACGGACACACAGACGCAGCTTCTGACCAGAACTGCTGGAGAGGAGTGGGCTACAGTGTCCCATCCTGCCCCCAGCACCCAGGAGAGCCCAGAGGCACCCAACCTGCCCTCCCCAGCACCTGTGCCCACCCTTGCTGCAGCGCCCAGAGCTTCCCAGCCTCTTTTCCCACCGACTTCGAGCTCAACACCGCTTTCCCTTCCCACCTCATCCTGTCCCACCACCGTAAGCAGCTGCCCCCGGGGCCGGGCTGGCTGGGGGGCAGCCACAGGAGCCCCTCACTCACCCCAGAGTGCTGATGAAGCCATTGACGGAGCCCTCGGCGTACAGGGAGACGATGTCCCCGATGTGCAGGAAACTTGACATCTCATTCATGGTTGCCCTCTGCCCGGCGCTGCTTCCTCCAGTCACCTTCCCGTGCCCAAATCCACCATGGGGCGAGGGGGGCTTGGGGGCGAGAGGGGCTTGGACCCTTGCTGCGGGGGTGGC
>WBNM01014488.1:159098-185478 GCA_013399055.1 Ramphastos sulfuratus
GAGGAGGAGGAGGAGGAGGAGGAGGAGGAGGAGGAGGAGGAGGAGGAGGAGGAGGAGGAGGAGGGGTGGGGTGGGGATGAAGCTCAATTAGAGGGCTGCATGAGCTCTGTCCGGCTGTCCGTGGCTCTGTCTCTGCACAGCTTTGCTACCTGCAGCCAATGGAGGGCGATCAGGAAGTCCCTGCTCGAAAATGCATGCAAATAGTTTTTGGCCTGGGAGGAGAACCGGAGCCGCCTGGGGAGGGGAAAAGGATGCCCCAAAAGAAGCCCCACCCTCTGCCCCCTGCCTGCCGCTGCGGGCTGGGGGGGGCTGGGCACCCTCCTCGCCTCCAGTGGCCCTCCCAGGACCGACAGCCTGGCGGGGAGCTAGCACCACCCTCCTGCGTCCCACCGGTTCATACCCCCCGACCCGGCAAGCCTGGGGTGCTTGGTGCCTGTGCCCCAGGACAAAGACACTCCCCCAGGACAGAGACCCCACCCAGGACAGAGACCCCCCCCACACACACCCCCGGACAGAGACCCCCAGCTGTCCCCATCGGGGTCTCCACAACTTCCTTCTCAGCCAGAGCTCAACCACTTGGAATAGCACTGGAGGCTTTCTCAGGAGTGATGGGGATCATGGAGTGTGCTTAGAGGCTGCAAGGGTCTCAGGGAGCAGTGAGGGTCTCAGGGTGCCCTCGGGAGCAGTGAGGGTCTCAGGGTGCCCTCGGGAGCAGTGAGGGTCTCTGGGTGTCCTCAGGAGCAGTGAGGGTCTCTGGGTGCCCTTGGGAGCAGTGAGGGTCTCTGGGTGTCCTCGGAAGCAGTGAGGGTCTCTATATGCCCTCGGGAGCAGTGAGGGTCTCTGGGTGTCCTCGGAAGCAGTGAGGGTCTCTATATGCCCTCGGGAGCAGTGAGGGTCTCTGGGTGTCCTCAGTGAGGGTCTCTGGGTGCCCTCGGGAGCAGTGAGGGTCTCTGGGTGCCCTTGGGAGCAGTGAGGGTCTCTGGGTGCCCTCGGGAGCAGTGAGGGTCTCTGGGTGCCCTTGGGAGCAGTGAAGGTCTCAGGGTGTCCTCGGAAGCAGTGAGGGTCTCTGGGTGCCCTCGGGAGCAGTGAGGGTCTCTGGGTGCCCTCGGGAGCAGTGAGGGTCTCTGGGTGCCCTTGGGAGCAGTGAGGGTCTCAGGGCATTCAGGCCCTGCTCTTGCTGTTTGCCTCAGCCCCCTCCTCACTTTGCAGACACCAGGAGCCACCACACCTGGCCTCATCCCACACCCCAAGGGTCACTCCCGGGCAGAGCTCCCCCCCAGCCAAGGCAGGACAGGGAATCCTGCACCACCCGGCTCAGGGGAAGCCCCAGGTGAGGACACAGCAGCTCGCTCTGGATTGTTCTGCCCCAGGCTAGCACTTGTGGCTTCCTGAAGCCCAGCTGCCTGCTGCCAGCCTGCCGCTCCCACACTGGTCTGCCTCAGCCCTGCTCCACCTCTCTGGCCTCCTCCTGCCCTGGCACCGTCCCTCAGACCTCCCCCTGCAGAACGCAGGAGCTGTGCCCCTGCACCCCTAAGCCCCGGGGACACTCCAGCCGCTGTGCCCAGCCCTGCTCAGGGTCCACCCAGCACTGCTGCACCCAACCCACCCATCATCACCAGGAGCTGGGAGTATCCAGCAGTCTCTCCACCTCTCCAAAGCCCACCCACAGGAGCTGAGGGTATGGAGCAGTCTCCCCACTCCTCCAAAGCCCACCCACAGGAGCTGAGGGTATGGAGCAGTCTCCCCACTCCTCCAAAGCCCACCAGGAGTTTGGAGCATGAAGGATTCTCCTCAAGCAGGAGCTGGGAGGACAAAGAAATTCTCCCACCCTGGTCCCTGCAGCCCTTAAGGAACCTTCCCACAACCAACCCTCCAGCACAGGGCTGGTGGAGCAGCTGCAGGCTCCCAATATAACACTGGTGGCAAAGGACCACATCCTCTCAGCATCTTCTGGACAGCACAAGTGTCCTAGTTCCTTGCTTTAATTAAAACTTGCCTGCTGTAAAAACAATATCAGGAGGGAGAAAGGGGAAAAAAAAAAAAAAAAAGGGAAAGGGAAAAAAAAAAAAAGCCAGGTTGATGTTTTTCTCATTGATTTCCCTCCTGTCCTCTTTTCTCACAAACAAACTGCCAGGTTGCAGGACTGTAAACCTTGCCCTAAATAGTGTTTTGGTTATTTTTTTTTTTTTCACCCGAGGAAACGGACAGGTCCCCTGGCAGAACAAAGGGGGGAAAAAAAAATTAGTGCAATTCCTCCGAGGGAGATGGGAATTCAGGTCCATCAGGATCAGCTGCATTTCGGCACAGGACAAATTTAGAAGCCTTTATCTCAGGGCAACAGAGAGGGGGAAAGAGAAGATCATAAGGGAAGAAAAAAAAAAAGGAAAAAGAAAGGCAATGTGGCAACCTTGCTGCTGCTAAAAGCAGGCTAAGAGTTCACAGCAGGAGCTCAGAGAGAAGCCCCCAGGGAATCCCAGCCCCGAGCCAGCTGCTTTGAGCAAAGGCACAAGTGGCAGCTGGGCTGAGCAGCACTGTGCCATGCCCAGCCAAGTGCCCACAGCAGCCTGGCTGAGCCAGACACCATCTCTGCCAGTCAGGCCCAAACTGTGCTCCCCGCACAGCCACCACCCCCCAGGGCCCCAGGGGTGAGCTGTGCTTGCAGAGTGCTGAGCAATTGAAGTCACCTGGAAGCTCAGAAGATCCTCTCAGCCTGCTCAAGCTGACCTCCTTCCTGCCCCCCAGGGGGACAGGGAGCAGCAAGATGAAGCCTCTTGCAGAACCCTTCCCACCCCCTGGCAGGAGGCAGCCCCTTCCTCATGCTTGGGGCTGAACGTTCCAGCCCAGAAGGTTTTGGGGTGCACCTCCCCTGCACCCTGGGGATGGTGACTACTACATTCCCAAATCCTGCCTGGATGAAGCTGGGATGGGTGAAACCCTTCCAACCCTCCAGCCCTGGGAGATCAACAGCTCCTTGGCCAAGCAGCTGGGACAGAACAGCTCTGCCCCTGTGCTGGGCACCCTCAGCATGTCCCAGCCAGGGTTTGCCACT
The DNA here is from genome assembly GCA_013399055.1 of Ramphastos sulfuratus. Lineage (NCBI taxonomy): Eukaryota > Metazoa > Chordata > Aves > Piciformes > Ramphastidae > Ramphastos > Ramphastos sulfuratus. The sequence goes on from WBNM01014488.1 coordinate 162,148, forward strand.
GCATAGGCAGCAGCAATGGGCAGGAGGCTTCTTGGAGGGAAAAAAAATCCATTCCTGCTGTGGCTCAGTCACTCTCAGCTGCCCTCAGCACAGCTCAGAGCCACCTCCCTGCCCACCCTGAACGTCCCCACTCTGCACAAGATCTCTGAGCTCTTCCTGACCTTCCAGGACGCTTTGAGGGCAGGCTCAGACCCCAGCACACTGTGGGCAGCCTGCAGCCCTCGGCTGAGTGAGGAGCCCTAGGGATGCTCAAGGGCACCTGTGGTTTGCTGGGCACCTGTGGTTTGCTGGGCACCTGGCTGTGCCAGGTCTTGCTCCTGGAGGCCCGAGGAGGTAGAGGAGTTAAAAATAAGAATCATTTCCTTCCTTACCCCCTGCTGGAAGCCACGTGGTGGATAAAAGCTGGGAGTTCCTGGCTCCTGGAGAGGAAGCTGCTGCGGAGCTGTGCCGGTGAGTCAGGCCAGCAGCAGCCATCCCCAGCCCTGAGGCACAGCCTCCATCTCTGGCAGGGCTGCAGCCACATTCCTTTCACATGCTGAAATTGCTCCTTTGCAGGCAGCTGATCAAACTTTCAGGGCCACCTCCCTCTCCTTGCCTCCCCCCAGCCCTGTGCACAGGATGCTCCTTTGGCCAGAGCTCCACTTTACCTGCATCACCCTCCCCCAACCCCGTGCTGGCCCTTGGCAGCCCTTACGTGGGTGCTGTTGGCTTCCCAACCATGCCAACGATGCTCAGCCAGGATTGCAGCCTCCCTAGGGCCAGGCAGGAGCTCAGCTGGACCTTAAGTTTGTCTAGATGCTTTGGGAGCAAATGCATCACTGATGGAGAGGATGGTGAGCAGAGATGCTAGCTGGGGAGCCAGGTGGGTTAGTGGCACCCATGCAGTGCCCCAGTGCCCTGCCAGGTCCCCCTCTGCCTTTTGCATGGCTCTCCTCGGGCATGCCAAGTCAAGGCTGGGAACTGAAGGGTGAAGCCACTTGGAAGGAGAAAGTGAAAAACAACTGTGGCCTCCTTTGTTCGAGGGGAGGAAGGGAGACACTCGGCCCCTTGTGCAGAGTGGGGAGCAGGAAGGCTCTGCTGGCAGCCCTGCATAAGGGGGGGATTCTTCTGCCAGCAGGCCAGTGTGCCCCCTTGTCCTGCTGGCCCTGGGTGTGCCCTGACCCCGCTGCTGCCTGCAGGCACAGTGCAGAGGCTGCCCAGGCTCTCTATGGTCCCTTTCACACTGCTGCCATCCTCCCACCCTGACCACCCCACAGAGAGCAGCAGAGTTGGGCCAGGACTGACTCCAGGCTACAGCCATCAAAGGAAGGGGAATGAAAGGGTTTGGTTCAGCTTTGGTCCTGCTCCTGGGTGAGGATTTCAGGGCCCAGAGCAGCTACCACTGGAAACTCCTCACCCTTTGCTGCAGAAGATGCTTCGTGCACCTGCAGTGATGAGGCTGAGCCCCCAAATCTGCTTGGCTTGAGCTGCAAACCCAACCCTCCCCTCCCCCCAGCAGCTCTTTGAAAGGCAACCCAAGGTCTGCCAGGGCAGGGCTGAAACCCCCCCCGCAGGTGAGTTCATTAACCAGCAGAGATGAGGGACACCTCCCTCCTGCCTGTCCCATCTGTGCCTGCGCTGGCGCCAGGCGTCTCTGGCTGTGGCTGTGTGCAGCTCCCCGGGGAGTAGCCACAGACCCCAGAATAGCTCTCAGACTGGATGACTTTGGCCCACATCCTCAAAGGTATGGAGGCTCCAGGTTACCTCGGAGAACATCAGCCTCCTGCCCTGCAGGGGTGGCAGGAGATGGCCCTAGAAGGAGAAGATGCTGGTGCAGGTCTGGTCCTGCTGAGTACCTGACCCTCGCCGCTGCCCACCCTGGTAGGACAGAGGAGGATGCCCCAAGGTGAAAAAAAAAAAAGGGCAAACCAAAGCAATTCCTCCACTCTCACAGCTGCTCCTTGCCCACCCTCCTGCCTACACATCCAAGCCTGGAGCTGGCTGCCTGTTGCAGGGTGAGAAGAGGGGAGGAACCCCCCTGCTGCCACCCAGGCTCCCTCCCCAGAAGGGTTAAGTGGTGCTCAGTGGAAGACACTTTGTACTTGGGTTTAAAAATACAGCAATGCCCTGGTGGCTCAGCGCCCTGCCAGGCACAGGTAGATTTCCACACTTTGAGCCAATAACCTTCCCCGAGGGAAATTTAGGCTTTTTATGATTAAAAGGGGAAAAAATAATAGTGGGGAATTAAATATAGTACAGAGCAGAGAACAATTAGCAGCTGCCGGGAGCGACACCAGGCCGAGCTGGGGACAAACGTTGTGGGTGTCTGGAGAGCAGCAGGGCTGGGCAAAGCCAGGCAGTGGCACAGGAAGCCAGGAGGGTGCTTGGGGCAGGGAGGGACTCTCGGTCCTTGGCAGGTGGCCCTCGGGAGCCAGGACCCGGCACGACCCAGACCCGTGGCAGCAGCCTGCCCGGGCTGGGCACACCTCCTGGGCACGATTTTTGCCCCTACCTTGCCTTTATCAGAGCAAGTGGCAGTGTTTGCACAGCCTTGTAGCTCCCCTAATAAGCAAACACAGGTTAATTGTGGGGTGGAGCAGGGGCTGGGGCTGCCAGCCGTGGGCCAGCAGGGTCAGCTGGCAGGGCAGGGCTAGAAGGGGTGAGGGCAGAGCCCCACTCCCCATTTCCTGTGGCTGCTGATGCCTTGCTCAAGAGGTTTGGCATTGCACAAGCCTGGCAGGCTCCGCTGGCCGATGCTTGCCCCTTGCCCAGTGCCTGTGTGCAGCTCCCAGCAGACTGCTCCACAGTTGCACAATCCTCCTGCCCCAGAGCTGCTGACCTCTTGCCCGCTGGAGTCACCCTCATGTGAGAGCATCACTAACGGCTCTGGCAACGGCTCATGCCCGTGGGCACACTGATTGCAGCCTGGGCAAAGTCCTGCACATCAGGGCAGGGACCCATCCTGGGCTGCCCCACACAGTCCCCATGGCTGGGCAGCTCCTCAGGCAGCAGCTGCAGAGTGACCCTGAGCTCTGCTTGAAATCACATCACAGCAGCAGAGCTCAGCTCCTGAAGCACTCCAGAGGGATCTGCTGCAGCCCAGCTCCAGCACGGGGGAGCAGGCAGCAGAGCCTCTGCTTGAAAGAGCTCTTCTGGAGATGGATTGCCAGGCCAAGCAGCATTTCCTCTGCTTCCAAGTGGACCACGCAAGGCCTCTTGCCTGGCCTGTGGTCAGCAGGCAGCAATGAATGAACGGCACAGAACTTATCAGAGAGCAGACAGGAAGTGCTCTCCAGCTGCGTTCCAGGACGGGCACAGTGCCCACCTCCACGTGCTGCTGGGGTGCAGGATGGGCTCCAGCTCCATGCCACCTGCTGCCAGCTGGGGATGCTCTGCTGGGCTGGGCTTACACAGGCAGCACCACTGCACCCAGTCCAGCTCCTTTTGGGGTGGGTCTGGTGTGAAGAGAATGCCAGGAGGGGAAAGGGCAGAGCAGAGAGGAGCTGGCTGCCTGCTGCAGACCTGTCCTGCCCCAGCCTCCATTTCTCCTTCTGAAGTTTCATCTAAAATGGCTGATCTGAGGCTCATCTCTCCTCCTCCCCAGCTTTTTGAGACAAGTTAGTGCCAATCAGGCTAATTACAGCCCTGGCTGAGATAACCACATGCCTTCCTGCTGAGTGACAGCCTGCCTTACCATGTGGCTCGGGGCCAGCAGCAGCTGCCACCCTGTCTGGGCCAAGCCACTGCCTCCCTCACATCCCCAAGGCACTGGGTGGGGGGGACAAGCAGATGCTGCTCCCCTCCAGCAAGGGTGTGCTGAGAAGGGGCAGTGGGGGCAGCCCTGCCTGCAGAAACTTAGCCCTGCAGCCCCTGCTTGCTGTGGGGTTCTTGGGCTCCTTCCATGTGCCCAAGAAAGGAAGCACTCTGCTGGGTGGCTGCAGCCTTCCAGCTCCCAGGAGATGCTCAGGGTGATGCTGCAGCACAAGCTGAGGGGTACTGAGCCCTGCATGGGACATTGCTGTGCCCCTGCTGCAAGAGGGGTGCTCTGACCCCAGCAGGGAGCCCACCCCCAGCACAGGGAGGCCCCCACCTGCAGCCCCAGCCCTTGCCATGCTACTTGCAGGGGAACTCTCCCTTCAGCCAGTCCCCACTCTGAGCTGCCAGCAGGGCTGTGCTTGGGCACACCCCTCACTCATCATGCTGGGGTGGGGGGTACAGCACAGTGTGGGATGCCCATCCAGCAGGATGTGTTCCCCCCTCCTTCATCCCCTGCCCTTAAAGGCTGCCACAGCTGCAGGCAAAGGGCTGGGGTGGGCTCCCTCGGGTGTCACTGGATCAGAGATTTGTGTTCTCAGCTTCTGAGTGAAATTTGCTGAGCAAAGAGGGAAAGGAAGATGGGTGGGGACACACTAACAGTGCCTCCTTGGGCACATTCCCACCCTCACACAGCTGGATGCCCCAGGTGAGGAGCAGCCTCACTCCCAGCCCCATCTCGTGGTGCTGGAGGGTGAAAAGTGGCTGGATGGGAACCCCAGCACCCATCAGCATTGTGCTACAGAACCACCCCCTCCAATCCCCCATCTCATGGTGCTGGAGGGTGAAGAGTGGCTGGATGGGAACCCCAGCACCCATCAGCATTGTGCTACAGAACCACCCCCTCCAATCCCCCATCTCATGGTGCTGGAGGGTGAAGAGTGGCTGGATGGGAACCCCAGCACCCATCAGCATTGTGCTACAGAACCACCCCCACCTCCAGCCAGCCCAAGAGCTGCTGAGGAGGAAGCAGCGCTGGGAGGATTGATAATGAGCAGGCTCAGATCTGATTTCAAGGGACTGGTCACATCCAGTTCTCTGAGAACAACACTGGCTGGGTGTGAGCGAGGGAATGCCAGGCTCAGGGAGGGCAGGAGGGAGTTGGCTGCCGTGCCCTGGGCTGTCCCCGGCACAGCCACAAGCTCCTGCAGCAGGATATGTGCTGGAGTGTGGCTGGGGGACGTGGACATCCCCGGGTCCTGCAGCTCCTCGGGATGTGTCACGCTGCTGTGCCAGGGCGCTGCTGTGCCAGGGCGCCGCTGTGCCAGGGAGCCGCTGTGCCAGGGCGCTGGTGAGGCAGCTTCCAAAGGAATGCACCCAACAAAGCCCCAGCCCCAGTCCCTTCTGGAGGGAAGAGTTAGTCACAGTTTGTGCTGCGGCTGCTGAGTCACACAGCAGCCACCGAGCCGGGAAAAGGGACTGGAGCTGCCGCTTGCTGGACATGTAAATGAGCCAGGGGGTGGGAGGGGGATGCCATAAACCAGGCTGAGAGGGATGAGGAAGAGCTGGGCAGAGTTAGAATTTAAAAGGAACTATCCAGGTCTTTTAATTGCAGGGCTGGAGCTGGCCTCACAACTTACAGGTAGCATTGGGCTGCATTTTCTGGGCCACTAACAGACTCCAGATCTATTTTAGATGCTGCAGCAGATGCAGCCTCCTCCTGCCTGACTCACAGCAGCAGCTGGACCACGAGTTCTGAAGGCATCTTTATGGTGAAGGTGCTGGAGGCCTGCAGCAGGCTGCCCAGAGAGGCTGTGGCGTCTCCTCTGGAGAGCTTCCAACCCCACCTGGCTGTGTTCCTGTGTGCCCTGCCCTGGGTGACCCTGCTCTGGCAGGGGGGTTGGACTGGCTGATCTCTGGAGGTCCCTTCCAACCCCTCCCACTCTGTGGCTCTGTGAATGCAAGGCAGAGATCTCAGCTGCCTGCCCTGCTGGATGGGCAGGGAGCTGCTCACCCATGACGTGGGCATGTCCTGCCCACAGCTGCCTTGCTCACCTCCAGACCTTGACTCACTTCCCCCCTCCGATGCAGAAGGCAAAGGATTGCCCTGAAAATGGAGTCTTTGTCTGCCCAATGTTTCTCCCTCCTGGCCCTGGGCTGTGAGAGCTCTTTGTTGGTCCAAGGCCAATCTGGTCCTCAGCCAGTGTGACACCAGCAGCACAAGGAGGGCACTTTGGGGGCCCATCTGAGCTGCCAGCCCGGGGGCTGTGCCCAACAAATGCCCTGCACAGAGGAAGTTGTGTGTGCTAGGGAGCAGCTCTGGGTTTGAAGGATACCAGGCTACATCCTCAGTGGTTTCAAATGTGGGGCACAGGCTGTGGAGCCTGCTGAGGGATTTTGGAGCACCTGCAGTAATGGGACCTTGAGCTGGAGGCAATCTCTAGACCCTCCCAAGCACCAGCACCATGCAAATGGGTCAGAATGAAAAATCAATTAGTGTGAGCCCACAGAAGCCAGCAGAGCTCTCTGCCTTCCACAGGCTGAGGATCCAGATGAATATTTCATTTCAAAACCTCTTTTCTGTTGGCTCATAAGCACTGGAGTGTCCCAGGGTCTCACATCTGTAATGCAGCTTGGTGAGACCTGCAAAGCTCAGGCTGCCAATCACTTCAGGCACTGGGCAGCTGTTTTGCTTCGTGGTGGTGCAGCCTCCTTCACAAAGGAGTCCTTGGCTGCTGCTTCTGGAGGTGCAGAACCATGAAGTGGGTTGGAAGGGACCTTAAAGCTCATCCAGTTCCAACCCTGCTGCTGAAGGCAGGGACACCTCCCACCAGCCCAGCTTGCTCAGGGCCTCATCAAGCCTGGCCCTGAACACCTTCAGGCAGGAGGTGTCCACAACTGCTGTGGGCAGCCTGTTCCAGTGTCTCACCTCCCTCATACTAAAGAACTTCCCCCTAATGTCCTATCTAAATCTACTTGCTTTAGTTTCAAACCATTGTCCCTTGTCCTGGCACTCCCAGCCCTTGTCCAAAGTCTCTCCCCAGCTCTCCTGGAGTCCCTTCAGCTACTGAAAGGCTGCTCTGAGGTCTCACCGGGGCCTTCTCCAGGCTAAGCAGCCCCAGCTCCCTCATCCTGCCTTCATAGCAGAGATTCTCCAGCCTCTGAGCATCTTTGTGGCCTCCTCTGGACCCTCTTGAACAGTTCCATGTCCTTTTGTGTTGGGGTCTCCAGAGGTGCCCCAGGTGGAGTCTCACGAGGCAGAGAGGCAGAATCACTTTNTTCATAGCAGAGATTCTCCAGCCTCTGATCATCTTTGTGGCCTCCTCTGGAACCTCTTGAACAGTTCCATGTCCTTTTGTGTTGGGGTCTCCAGAGGTGAATGCAGTGCCCCAGGTGGAATCTCACGAGGCAGAGAGGCAGAATCACTTTCCCTGGCCTGGCCATGCTGCAGCCAGGAGCAGCCAGGACATGGTTGGCTTTTGGGGCTGCCAGCACAGGTTGCCAGCTCATGCCAAGCTCCTCATCCACCAGCTGAGAAGCAGATCTGTAGAACAAGAAGAGCCAGGCCACACATCTCAGGACAAGGTCACAGCCAAGCAGAGGATGATGCAGGAACTGAGCATCCCAGTGCCAGGCTGGTCCCACTGGCACATCCATCTCCACGAGTGGATGTGCTGCAGCAATCAGCACACTCTGGTGCTGGATCATCACCTTCTAGCTGAGCATGGGAAGATAAAGAGGTCTGCAGAGGCTCCTGCAGCTCCCAGGCTCTCTGTGGCCTCCCCTGCTCCAGCACCACCGTGGTGTTTGTAAACAGCCTTCTCAAAATACCTCCTGCAGGATGTGACAGCAGCACAGGAACCTGCAGCTCCTCCTCAAGGTGACGCTGCCCTCAGAGGGCAGAGCACAACAGCTTGCCCAGCTCCTGCCCACCAGCCTGCCCTCAGCACAGTGTCTCCACTTCCCAAGAGGGCAGTGGGAGCAGCAGAGGGACCAGGGATGCTGTGGGAATGACCTGCAGCTGCTTCCTGAAGAGGTGCACACAGCCCTGGTACAGGCAGCCCTGAAGTGACTCAGCCAAGGCAAACTCTTCCTCCTGACACCTCCTTGGGCTGCTGTGTGACACAGGCCTGGCAGAGGCAGCTGCCTAATAATGCCTCTGTGTTCTGGAGAGCCTGGCTCGGGAGCTCAGCTCTCACACAAGGCTATTTGCAGCTCAAGGCTTCTAAGGATGTGTCAGGGACAGAGGTTTGGTACCCAGGAAGGCAGCGTGGGAAGGGACTGCTCCAGGACAGAGCTGCTGAACCAAGCCAGCAAGAAGGGGTTGCTGGTTGTGGTTGATTTGCCATTGACAGGGTCCAGAGTAAGCACCCCAGAGCTGACCAGGGAGCTGACCAGAGATGACCATGGCATCTTCCTCACAGCCATGGCTCCAGAGCTCCCCTTTTGTGGTGTGCCCCAGAGGCTGCCAGGAGCTCAATGTGGCTGTGACAGCACCCCAGGCTGGGAGCCCATCCTGTTATGGGCTAAGTTCTGGCCCTCAGCCCAGCAGGTGCCAGACACTCAGGGCAGGTCCAGGGAGGGACCCAGCAAGGCTGAGGACTGCCGAAGAGCAGCCCTGAGGCATGCAGAGGGAGGCTGGGGAGGGCTGCTGCACACACACTGCAGGCTTTGTGCCGGGCAGGTCGGCTGGGTGTGAGCTTCCTGCCATACAATTCCCAGATTAGCAGGAGCCGAGCTGCCAGCAGCTCCCCCAGCCTGCCGTGAATGAGCTACTCGGGGCTGGGAACTGCTGCTGAGGTCACTGCTTCAGGCACCCAGCACGGGGAGGCAGGGATGGGCATCTCCTCCCACGGGGCTCAGGACAGTCTCATGAGGTTCAGTAAGGCCAGCAGCAAGGTCCTGCACTTGGGTCAGGGCAATGCTTGTTACCAGTCCAGGCTGGGAGGGGGGAAGGGGTGTGTGTGATGAGAGTGAGAGCAGCCCCTGCAGAGAAGGGCTTGGGGGTGCTGGTGGGGGAGAAGCTGGACAGGAGCCAGCAGTGGGCACTGGCAGCCCAGAAGGCCAAGGGCAGCCTGGGCTGGGCTGCACCCAAAGCAGCGTGGGCAGAGGTGGAGGGAGGTTGGCTTTAGCCCCAGGGGCTGGGGATCACCAATGGTCAAACCAATCTCAGCACTCCTGAGACCTGTCTCTGCTTACTCCAAAATTAATAAATAAACCCCTGAGAAGCCACAGAGCATAACTAATGTGGAGAGAAAGCTGGAGGGTGGAAGGGCTGGGAAAGGAGGAATAGAAATTCATCACAGAAGTGTTTAATAAGGGAAAGTGAATAATCAGAGGGAGAAGTGAGAACAATTTATTCCCATTAAATGCTTCATCTAAAAAGAACTAAGTCATTCCAACCCAAGCCAGGCCCTGTCAGCCCAGGGGGTGAGACTCATGGGTCCTTCCCAAGCAGCAGGAAAGCAGGAAGCCAAAAGGGAAATGTGGAATGTTCATTAAAGAGAAACAGAGGGGAAAGGAGAGGAGAAAGCTGGAGGCTGAGCAGCTGTTTGGGGCAAACCTGAGCACAGCCAGTCCCAGGGTGGGGAGCAAAGAGGCACAGCACTGATGTCTCCTTTGGGGATGGGGGGGGTCCACTGGAGCCCCTCTCCTTGGACCTGGATCTAGGGAGGGAGAAGGAGACATCTCAGGGATGGAAGCAGCTGACAGAGCAGCACTGCCTCCCCACAGCCTTGCTGCCCACTCCCACATGCCCCAGACAGGCATTACCCACAGCTACTGGGCGGCACAAGGCCCTGGGGCACAGGGCTCTGGGCACCTTCAGCATCTCTCACTACAAGAGCTGGACCCATGCCACCACATTGCAACCATCAGCACGAAGCAAGGTGGACTCCAGTGATGCCCAACTGCTTGCACCCCTCCACCTCCAGCCCCACTCACTGCCCGGGAGAAGCAGCACAGCAGCAGCCACCCCCCCGGGGCTGCAGCTCTGGGAGCTGTGCCAGGCGTGCCCCTGCCTTTATCTGCCTGGGGAAACCAGGCTTATGAATTGGCATCTGTTTGCAGAGGCTGCGAGGAGCTGCCGCGGGGGGCTCTGGACCAGCTCTGCACCCTGGAGCTGGTGGCAGATAGGTTCAGACATGGGAGCATCCCTGTTCAACTCGGGGGATGCTGAATTCTCCAGGTCTGCGCCTGCCCACACACTGCGGAGCGAGGTGGTGCAGAGAGAGCTGAGAGGGAGGGGGAAAAAAATATTATCCAAGCAAAGGAGGCAGTAGAAGTCGTGTCCCACAGGCAGGAGACAAAGAAACCACCTCCGTGCTCCGTTTTTTTCAGCGCCGGTTGGGAGTTTCCCACTCCCTTGTCGCAGCTTCCGAAGACGACAGCCCTGGGCTCTGCGCGGCGGAGGAGCTGTGGTGCTGCCAAGCGAGCCCCGCACCTCTCGGTGCCCAGCGGGCGGCAAGGTGGGCAGCCCCTGGCACCTCCCTGCCTGCTCTGCCCGCGCATGGACCGGAGGAAGTGACTTTTCCCTCCCTCCGGGGCCGTCCCGCTCGGCTCGGCTCGGCTCGGCTCGGTTGGCAGTCGGAGGCTGCCACCTGCTGCTCCGGGGACATTTCATCCCCAGCAGGTTCCCGCAGCTCTGCCGAAGGGCTGGCAGCGCGAGGCGGTTCTGCTCCCATCCTTGGCAGAGGAACTCACCTCTCTCCCAGGACCACATCCGAGGGGTGAACAGGCAGGAGGAGGCAGCTGCAGGCTCCCATTTGCTCTCCAGCTCCGTCAGGCTTCCTAGGACCTGAGTGGAAAAAACCTCAAGGTGATGCCAGAGTTGCCAAACTGATTCCAGGAGCTGATCTTCCTCTTCTTCTTCTCCCCCCACCCCAACCCCTGCCATGCCAATTTATCCTCAGGAGGCCTCCAAGCACTTCACGTCCACTGGCACACAGGTGAAACTGAGGCAAGCAAGGGACAAGACTGGCCCAGGGTCCCATCAGGAGCAAGTGACACACCCCAGCAGGCAGCTGCTCTCCAAGCTCCCGTGCCCTGACTGGCACCCTGGCTCTCAGCCACTGTGCTTTGCCAGGCAGGGGCAGGATTTGTGGCAGAGCTGTGCCATGCAGAGAGGAAATCTATTAAAACACAACTTTTAAAAGCAGCCTCAGGCAGCTCCCCAAGACTGCTCTTAAAACACTGCCCCGGAGTCCCTCTCTGCTGTCTGGAACAAAGTGCTGACTGCTGCTGCAGAGCTGATTTAAAGCACTGCACTGCTCAGCAGAGAGGCTTCTGCTGCCTGCACCACTCACTCCCCACGCCCACACCCCAGCAGAACACCTCCCTGACCCCACCAGAACACCTCCCCAACCCCACCAGAACACCTCCCTGAACCCACCAGAACACCTCCCTGAACCCCACCAGAACACCTCCCTGACCCCACCAGAACACCTCCCCAACCCCACCAGAACACCTCCCTGAACCCACCAGAACACCTCCCTGAACCCCACCAGAACACCTCCCTGACCCCACCAGAACACCTCCCCAACCCCACCAGAACACCTCCCTGAACCCACCAGAACACCTCCCTGAACCCCACCAGAACACCTCCCTGACCCCACCAGAACACCTCCCCAACCCCACCAGAACACCTCCCTGAACCCACCNAAGCCCCAGAGCAGGCTGCCCAGGGAGGTTGTGGAGTTAAAACTTCCCTGGATGTGTTCCTGCGTGACCTGCCCTGGGCGACGCTGTTTTGGCAGAAGGGTCGAACCGGATGACCTCTGGAGAATCACGGAATGGTTCGGCTGGGAAGGGACCCCCAAAGCCCACCTGCCCCACACGCCCTGCAGTCAGCAGGGACACCTCCAACCAGATCGGGTCGCTCAGAGCCCCATCGAGTTTGACTGTGAACATCTCCAGGGGCCCCACTGCCTCCCTGGGGAACTCAGCGGGCACTCTCGGGGGCCTCTCCCGGCTCCCCGCTGCCTGCAGCCCCGCGGCCGCTCGGCGCCGCCGCTTACCCACGCCCGGCCGGGGCAAGGAGCCTCTAGAGGGAGCTGAGCCCCAGCGCTGCCCGGCCCGGCCGCGTCTATGGTCTGGGGTTGGCTTTCCAGCTGGATTGGTTGTGGTTTGTTTTTTTTTGTTTTTTTTTTCTCTCTCGCTCTCGCTTTCTCTCTCTCTCTTCTTCTTTTCCCTCCTCCTCCCCGGCCCTGTTCGCTTCCTTCCCCCGCGCCGCGCCGCGGGAAGGAGGCAGGAAGGGGATGGAGCAGCAGCTCCGCGCCGGGATGCGTTAACTCCATCGGGCATCGCGACCTGCCCGGTCCTCGGTGAGTCACTGGGGTGTACCCCTGCCTCGCAGCGCTCCCCAAACCTCCGTTGGGATGGGTTATCTTTAGTCAGCGGGCCCGGCCGGGCGGTGCCGGGGCTACCGGAGGGCGGATGTCGCGGGAGCGGGACACCGGCAGCAGGGGGAGGGGTGTCCCGGGACCCCCCTGGCGAGGGATGCACTGGGAGAGAGACGTCCCGGGGATGGATGTCCCGAGACCCCCAGGCTGCCGGAGGGCTTGGGGGAGCAGCCCAGCAAGACCAGCAGGGTCTTATCCTGCACCGCCCGGTGAAGAAGGCTGCGGTCCAAAGGGGGACCTCAGCAAGCAGCTCTGCGGTGGGCACAGCGGTTGGGCCCGGGCTGAGACGTCCTGCTCCAAGCTGATCATCGTCCCCAGGAGGGCATCTCGCCCCTTCTGGCGGTGCCCTTTCCGAGTGTGGCAGTGCCACGATGTGGCAGCCATGCCCACACCAGCGCCCGGCGCGGGAAAATGAGCGAGTCGGTGTAGCCCGCAGGTGGTTGGTAGGGAGAGTTGTGCCATGCTGAGGGCCAGGGTGGCAGCCACCTCGTTCTGCCTTGAGTGGTAATCTCAGACAGCTTTGGAGGCTGCCCCGCACAGCTTCCCACCCAGCACTTGGGACCTCCGGGAGGTTGTGGGGGGCTTGTGGGGGGACCCTGCCTGTGCTGTCCCTGCCTGCCAGGGCTATTGGGCCAGCTGGACCCTGGTGCTGTACTGGAGGAGTAAAACCAAACTGGGCAAACTTACCTTGCCCTTGAGAGGAGTGAGGCTGGCAGAGGAGCACAGCAATCCTGTGGGTTCTCTGTCCTGGGGAGGGTTGCCTTGCCCTGCACACCCATGATGGAATCATCCCACAGGCAGGCCCAGGGCTCTGTGAAATGCTGGTCCCACAGGATGCTCCACGCATTTCCTGGAGCAGGATCTCCAGAACATGTCAGGGGATGGCTCCAGACCCCCACAGCCAGGCCCTGCTGGGGCATTCCAGCTGCTCCTGCAGCCTCTCTGCCCTCCTGCTGACCCTACCACCTTCCCTCCACCCGGGCAGCATCCTGTGGGGAAGGTTGGTAGGAGCAGGAGCATGTCCTGGAGGCGCAGAGAGCTTTAAGGCAAGGAGATGAGGCAGAGTGGAGGCAAAGGTCTCTGTTTTTCCTGCCTTAGGGAAGGCTGCAGAAAGGCTGGTTGAAGACTCCTGCCTGGCACATGTTCTTTTTAGAGATAAGACTCCTGTGCCTTCTGGAGGTGTTTCTGAACCCCCAGCCTAGGTGCTGGTCTCTGCTCTTAGCCCTTTGTGGCTTCCTACAAGAGGGTGCAGCTGTATCTTTTAGCAGCTGCTGAGGGTCACAGCCTGCTCCTAGCAACTTGCAGCTCACCCCAGAGCCTCAACTGCCTCCTGTGCTGGAGAACCTCCATTTGCTGCAGCCTTGGGCTGGCTTTGTGGGTGTTATCTCCTCCTTCACATCCTTCCTGGCTCTCTTCCAGCATGGCATTCTTACAACAAAGGGGCAGTGGGGCACATCAAGGGAGCATGGGGCTGGGGGGCAGGAGGAATGTGGGCAGCAGCACTCTTGGTGCTGGAGAGGATGGTCTGGGGTACTTTGGCCCCAGCAGAAACCGGCAGGAGGCTCTCCTGGGCGTTGACCTGCTTTGCGGGAGCAGAGGTTTAGAGGCTGCCCGAGGAGCAGGCTGGGGACCAGCAGCCTGTTGAGTGGGACATAGCTGCCAGTGCCTCCTGTGCCTGTGTGCTAAAGGGCTGCAGTGCCCTGTGTTGCAAGAAGAGAAAGCACTGCAAGAAGCTACTTTGAGAGAAGAAATGAAAATGAAAGTTGCCGTTCAGTGAGGGTCAGCCCCACCCTACTGCTGCTGAAGGGTTTGGCAAAGGCAGCTCGGAGCATGCAGTGACTCAGCTGCTCCTGGGCACTGCATTCCTCTGCTACCCAGCCACCCCTCACACCCGCCAGTGCTCTCTTCCTCATGGCTCTGATGTGGCCCCGAGGCAGTGGATTGGTGTCAAACGCAGCTGGCTGCAGCTAGAGACCAGCTCCAGAGGCAGCTGAACCTTGTGGATGTGCCTGCATCCTCCCCAGGGCCTCCACCCTATGCAACATGGGCTGCAGCTGTGGCCTCCTCAGTGCCCAAGGAGGGTCTGGGAGTGGCAGTGAGGAAGCAAGGGAAGGTTTCCTCCGAGGAGGAGGGGGTGAGGGTGTGAGGGTGTGAGCAGCCTCTCCAAGCACTCACTGAGCTGTCTCCACTGTGTGCCAGAGCACGGAGAGGAGCCTGGAGCCTGAGGCTCTGCTCATCAGGGCAGATAGGAGCCAGCTCTCCTCCCAGGGTCATCCTCTGTCCCAGCTGCTGATCCTCATCATGTTTGCAGCCTTTTCCTTGGAGACAATTAGGGAAGAACCTCACCCCCATCTGTGTCCCTCGTGCAGCTATGCCAGCGTGCAGTGGCTTTGCAGGCTGAGCTGATGTGCTCTGCATGCCCAGCCCCACCTCAGCTGCAGGCTGCACTTCACCATAGTGCTCCTGGCCTCAGAGTGGGTTCAACTCTGAGTACCCTTCAGTAGGAGGTCGTAAGCTTGGGCCAGGTGTGGCACTTCTCCTCTTGCAGCAGGTGCTCAGCTGCCCATGACTGGAGGGGGTTTGATGTTGCCCCAAAGGCAGTTTGAACCTCTGGGTGCTGCTGGTGTCAGCAGGAGCAGAGACCTGCTGCAAACCAGAAACTCCAGCAGCTGAGCCCTGTGGCAGCCTGGCCAGGGCACATGTGCTGGCATGCCAAGGGGCAGGCAGGGAGCTGCAGCCACCTCCTCTGAGCCTGCTGGTGACTGCCTGGGTTCACTTCCTGCCCTGCAGAGCCCATGGGTGAGCTCAGTGCCACAGGAGAGGAACAAAGGAGCTGGGTGAGACCTGAATTACAGGTGTGGGGTTAGGACACCTGTGAAGGTCAGGAGCATTATGAGCTGTGCATTTTGCTCTCGTTTAATGCTCTAATTCTGAGAGGAGCTCAGGATAAGAAATGTAGGGAATAAAGGGATTAGAGACCCTAGACAGAGGAAAACTGGGAGCTCATCTCTAGTAGAAGCTGTAGGAAACAAGTGGAAGGTGCTTGGCAGGAGGGATCAGCACCATGAGAGCTGCAGCAGCCAGGTGAGGGCTTTGGTTTGCTCTTACAGAAGTGGTTTGGTTGGCACAGACCTCTCAGACCACTGGGTCCAGCCACTGACCACCGTGGCTGCAGGTCAGGGCAGCAGCAGAGCTCAGCTCCCAGACACATTCCTTGGGTGCAGGCAGGGAGCTGAGGAGCCCTTTGTGCTTCACCCCAGCCTGGAGCCAGTGCAGCTGCTGCTGCTGTGGGCTGAGCAGGAGCTGGTGCAGCCCAGGGCACCCACCCCGTGGGGCAGGGGGGAGCTGGCAGCTTTCCAGCAAGCGTGGGGAGGTGGTGAAGTGGGGGAGGACATTGGGTAACTTCCCTCTTGTGACTCTCTGCAAGCATGGTACCGAGAGGAGCCAGGAAGAGGAGAAGCCCAACCAAGGCTTCCTGGCTTGGCCAAGAGTCAGGAAAGCAGGCGGGAAAGAGGAGGAGCCAGGCTGGGGTACAGGTGAAAGCAGGCAGCATTGCTGCAGCCAAAGGCCAGGGAGCAAGGGGCTGTGAGGGTCCCCACTGGCTGCTCATCACCCAGGTCACTTACAGGATCTTCTCCTTCCAGGTGAAGTTGATCTTCCCAAGCAGCTCTGCAATGGCCTCAGGGAACCAGGGTGCCCCAGAGAGGGCACAGGGACGCCAGGGCAACAACGGGCACCAGCGGTCTGAGCACAACTCAGGTAAATGGCTGCTGGGATCAGCAGGGGAAGCATTCCCAGCACTCCTGCTTCTGACAGGGGAGGTTTCCATCCCTCCAGGGCCTTGTGCAAGGCTGGGACAGTAAACCATAAAGCTGTGCTGAGCCAAGCTGGGAAAGCAGGCTGCCCAGAGAGGCTGTGGAGTCTCCTTCGCTGCAGAGCTTCCAACCCCCACTGGTCACTGTGACCCTGGGCAAGCTGCTGTGGGTGCCCTGCTGAAGCACGGGGGTTGGACTGGCTGATCTCCAGAGGTCCCTTCCAACCTCACCATGCTGGGATTCAGAGCAGGGTGGCATGGGGCAGCTCAGCCCAGCTGGCTGTGAGATGCACAGCTGCTGCCTGCTGCCATTTACTTTCCCTTCCCTGAGCACAGAAGGCTCTTGGTGTTGAGAGCAGAGAGGGAAGCACCTCCCTGGGCAGTGCCTGGGCTCAGGCTCTTGGTTTCAGCCTTATCACATCAGTGGCTGGCGAGAGCAGTGGTGAGGAGGGAGAGCTGCCCAGCACTCAGAGCAGTTCAGAGTCCATCCCTCCCGTGCCAGCCTGTGGCACACTGCTGGCTGAAACTGAGTGCGGGGCCAAGAGGAAGCCAGGGGAGAGCTCAGCTCCCATTTGAGCCCCCAGTGATAAAGCAGGGGAAGCTGTGAGCCCATGGGACACTTCTCAACTTGTTTGGCAGGTGGACTGCAAGGCTGAGTCACTGCAGCTCTGTCACTAGTGGAGAGCAGAAGCTGAGCCCAACTGTTCCTGTCTGAGCCCAGCTCCAGCTCCAGGCTGCTTTCCTGGCCCCTGCTGATGTTAGTTGTGCTCTGCTCTTGCCCAGGCTCCCTTGCAGGGTAGCATTTGTGCTGGAGCCCACCCGAGTGCACTGCAGGGGAAAAAAAAGTGCCCTTGGCCTGCCAGAGCCTGCAGGGTGTGGAGATAAACCCAGAGCAGCAGCTCAGCAGCTTTGCACATCTGCTGATTTCCTGTTGAGGCCAAAGAGGTGTGAGAAACCCATGAGAGGATCAGACCCTGAGCTCTAACCTGCCCTGTTCAGCAGCCACACTTCCTGTGTGCCACCAGCACTGGCTGCCAGTGCTGCCATCCCTCTGCCTGCCAGCACTCAGGGGTGCATCTGGAAACTGGAGGTGGAATCTCCACACACCTCTGAGGCAGAAGCCTCAGGGAAGGTCTGGAGAACAGGGCTGGGGAGGAGCAGCTGAGGGATTTGGGTGGGTTCAGCCTGGAGAAGGGGAGGCTGAGGGCTGGGGAGGTTCAGCCTGGAGAAGAGGAGGCTGAGAGGAGACCTCATTGCTCTCTGCAGCTCCCTGAGAGGAGGCTGCAGCCAGCTGAGGGTTGGGCTCTGCTCCCAAGGAACAGGTGGTGGAATGAGAGGAAATGGCCTCAGGTTGTACCAGGGGAGGCTTAGGCTGGACATTAGGAGAAAATTCTTGTCTGAAAGGGCTCTCAAAGCCTGACACAGGCTGCCCAGGGAGGTGGTGGAATTCCCATCCCTGGAGGTGTCTGCAAGAGGCCTTGCAGAGAGCTGTGGTGCTAAGGGCCAGGGTTTAGCCCCAGCCTTGGCAGAGTCAGAGACTGGTTGGACTCAATGATCCTAAAAAGGCTTTTCCAACCCAACTGATTCTGTGATTCTGTGGAGCTCAGAGGGAGCAGAAACTTCTTCACTCTGAGGCTGCCCAGGGAGGTTTGTGGAGTCCCCTCTGGAGGCATTCAAAACCCACCTGGACATGTTCCTGTGCCATGGGGTGTAGGTGAACCTGCCTTAGTGAGGGACTCTGATGCCATGCCTGGAGAGCTGGGGTTTGCTCCTGGCTTGTTTGCCTCAGCTCTGGGCTGTGAAGCAAGCCCTGAAGTGATGAATGGTTGCCAAAGGCTGTTAGTCATGGCTCTGTGAGCAGCTCTGTGTCTTCATCTCCAGGAGCACCTGCAAAATGAGTAGGACAAATGTGAGCTGCCCGCTCAGGCCTGGCTGCTCATCCATCCTGCAGAGCCTCTGGAGCCACCCAAACAAGGCTCTCCTTGTCTGATGCCCATGCAGCTCCCACCTCCAGCACAGAGCCTGTGCTGGGCTTCCCCTGCAGCTGCCTCTCCTGCCCCTGTGTGGCTGCAGCTTTTTCAAAGTCCTTCTGGTGGCTGTGCTGGGAAAGCTCTGCTCTGGGCTTGCCTCCTGACAACTCTTTCCCAAAAAACCTCCTTCATGAACAGCTTGATGGGGCAGAAGGAGACATCTTGCCAGAGCTGAGGTGTGCCCCATCCTGAGCACCCTGCTGAGCCCTGGGCCCAGCTTCCCTTTACAGTTCAGCAGATGAGCAGACAGGAGCCAGATCTCAGCCTGAGCAGCAAAGCACCAGAGCAAGACCTTGCTGCAGCCCCAGGCTGTGCTCAGGGTGTGTTGGTGGGACAGCAGCAGGAGAGTTAAAGCAGAGTTCTTGACTCTCCTCCAGAATCTGGACCTGAGCATCTCCCTTCCTGCTCAGAGAGTTTGGAGAGATGAATTCCTGCCCTTGAGCCAAGGCTCTTTGCCCATCAGCTCTGCAGGGAGGCTGCTGGGGACTGCTGCTCCTCTTCTGCCTGGGAGGAGGCTTGGTCTGAACCAGCAGCAGAAGGGGAAGGGCTTTGTGCTCTCCAAAGGCTTCTGAGGAGAGAACTTTCCCATTCCCCTGTCTAGAAGCTCTGCTGCCAGCTACAAGCAGTGCAGGATGGTGCCAGCATGAAGCAGTGCCACACCTGAGCTGCAGCTCCTGTGAGCTGGAGTTGAGCTTCCCCTCGAGGCAGAATTCTCCAGAGACCATTTTTGGTTCCCTCCCTGTGGAGCCAGTTGGCTGTTCCCAGGTGTCTCCCTCTGTGCAAATAGCTGCAGCTCTCTGTGCAGTCACTGCCTGAGCTCTAGAGGGTTGCTGCCAGGTTACAGCTGCCATGCTTAGAGTCTGCAGGAGGCTTCTCAGTGGCAATGAGGGCTGGTGGGTAGCTTGGTGAGACCTGCTGGTGGGGAGCTTGGTGAGACCTGCTGGTGGGTAGCTTGGTGAGACCTGCCAGCTGGTACTGAAGAGCAGCTGCTCCCCAGGAGATGGGAACAGGCAGGAGTGAAGCATCTCACACAGAAATGCAGATGTTGCTGGTCTGAAACTGCCTGAGGTCTGCTCAGTGCTGCCCACGGTGTGGATCCAGGCTGCTGCTGGGGTAGGTCTGGTCTAGATGCTGAGCCAGGGGCCAAGGATGACCTGAAGCAGAGGTAGAGCAGGTCCTCCATTGCAGTGTGTGGGTTCACAGCAGCTCCTAACCCTCCTAATGTGGCCAAACTGACCCCACACAGAGCCCTAAGATCCCAGAGGAGCTCCAAACCTGCTGCTGGTACTGGGAAGGGTTGTCCAGAGAAGCTGTGGATGCTTCGTCCATGGAGATGTGCAAGGCCAGGCTGGATGAGGCTTTGAGCCACCTGTGCTGGTGGGAGGTGTCCCTGTCCATGGCAGGGGGGGTTGGCACTGGATGAGTTTTAAGGTCCCTTCCAACCCAACCCATTCCATGATGCTTGGGAGTCCACAAAGCAAATCTTGATCCAGATCCTGTTCCTTTGAGTGGGCGAGACCCAGGGATGGCCTCAGCAGGTGCTGTGGGGGAGCAGTTGTGGGGAGCAGTTGACAAGTTCTGCTGCCCTGCTGCTACCAAAAATAGTGCTGGGGTAATTAAAAACCCTGGGAGCTTTTTGTGCTCTTACTTCCTCTTCTGCTCTGGCAGCCTCTGGCAGCCTGTGCCCAGCCTCTGCCCAGCCTCCCACTGAAACTGTGAGTCAGTCAGTTTTGTTTTGTGCAAAGAAAGCCTTTCCTGAGAGCCAAAAAGCAGTCCCCTGGGTGCAACCCCCCCCCCCCTCCCAGGGCTTGCCATGACCCTCTATGTACCCAGCCTGAGCCTGGTGTAACTGGAGGCAGCTCCTCTGCCTTCCCCAGTCCCCATCCAGGGCTGGGCACATCTCCCCAGAGCATCACATGGGCCATGTAGCTGTGCTCAGCCATGCGTGGACACGATGCTGGGTGACACTGAGAACCAGGGTTGTTGGCTGAGGCTTGACAGGCAGCACCAGACTGAACTTTGCCCCCAGTTTGGGTTTGGAGCTGAGATTCCTGAAGTTGTTTGTGCTGAGCAATGCCCTTATTGAGCAGCGGGGGAGAGCTGCCAGGCAGCAGCACAGCAGCATCTGGTTTCTGTTACTGGGCTCCTGCAGCTGCCTCCTGCCAAAAATGGCCTCAGAAGGTGGGTCTGTGCCCCTCAGAATGAAGAGTGGCCTCAGAATCACTTCTCTGGGGGGTTCTCTTTGTTGCACTGCAGAAGGTCACTGCCAGTGCAGTGCTGGTAGGGACAGGATGGATTCTGGCTGCAAACGAGGGGTTGGGCCCTTACCAGCCAGGCAAAGGGAGGGTGTCCCTGCTGGCTGCAGAGGCTGCACTAGATGGCCCCTGGAGGTGCCTTCCAGCCTGAACCATTCTGGGATTCTCCCTCTGTGTTTCCTCCTGCCCCTCAGAAAACCAAGTGGTGGAGGAGGCAGAGGAGGTGTTCCGCAGCTACGCCTTCTACCGCTACCAGCAGGAGAGAGAGGAGCGAGGGGAGGAGGTGCCCCTGGACCCGGAGATCGAGGAATTCCAGCAGGAGGAGGTCCACAGGTAAGGCTCTGCCCCCCCATGCCGAGCCAGGCTCCCTGCCAGCCCCCCCAGGCTGACAGAGCTGTCCCTGGCAGCATGAGCAGCCAGGTTGGGCGGCGCTTGGCCATCATCGGAGACGACATCAACAACCGCTACGACGGAGAGTTCCGCTGCATGCTGCAGTCTCTGCAGCCCAACAAGGAAAATGCCTATGAGTACTTCACCAGGATAGCCTCCAGGTAAGCCCCAAGGCTGCCTGGGCTGCAGGAGCCCAGGGAAGGAAGGGGCAGGTGTGGCGAGGGGGGGACCGATGCACTTGGTGAAACCAATCCTTGCCCCCCAGCCTAGGGCAGCTGCTGCCCAGCTGTGCCCCTTCCAGCCTCTCCCACTGCCCCTGGCTGAGCTCCCAGCAAGCTCACTGGGATGGTTCTTGTGTTTCCTGCCTGTCTGCTCTTCCTTCTGCATGGTGTTTGGACAATCTTCACCTGGCAATCCTCTCACAGCCCTTCCACAAGCTGGCTGGGGTCAGAAAGTCTGGGGAATGTGCCTGGGAAGTGTGGCCTGGGCACTGTATGCCAACTGAATAGCCCAGCTGCCCTTCAGGGGCATGACCAGCCCCAGACCAAGGCAGAACTGCTGCTGGTCCCACTGCCACTATGGCTGAGAAGTCCCTATGGGTCAGGCTGTCAGAGGCACAAAGCAAACACAGCTGCAGGCTGTGCCTGGCATGGTCCCCTCAGAATGGGACTGGAGTGACTCAGGTTGGGGACTCCAAAGGCTTCCAGAGCCTGCAGCTGTCCCTGCAGGTGACACTCTCCCACTCAAAGCACAGACTCAGGGTGAAAAGTGAAAGCAGAGACCTGGACAAGCTGTGGCCCTGATTGCCTGAGGTACAGGCTTGGATGGAGGTGGCCATGAAGGGCTTCAGTCACCCCTCTGTGTCTGCACTGCACACATGGAGTGGTCTGCTCAGGGCCGTGCAGAAGACCTTTGGCAGAGCCAGGAGGGAAGCTGAGGTCTCTGGCTGCCAGGCTGGCACTGCCCCCAGCACAGCCCCATCCCTCTGCTCGGTGTTTGTTGTCTAACTGCCTCTCTTCTGTCCCCCTGCTGCTCCCCTGTCCTCGGGAAGCCACGCTGGGCTCTCCTCTCCAGCCCGGGGCGGGTAGCGCACTGCCAGCAGGTAAATCAACCTCTCTGCCTCTCCTCCTGCTGCCTGTCTCCTGCTCTTCCTCCCCAGGCTCTAACTCCTCTCTCCCTCTGTCACCTGCAAGGTGCCAGCTCCACACCAAGGCTCTGCAGACAGGACAGATCCCTTTGTGCAGGATGCCACGTGGGGCCTGAGTTTACTCTGTTTGTTTCTTTTCCTTCCTTTCCTCTTTGCTGGAGACTAGGAAAATGCACCTGCAAACCCTGCTCCAGATAAATCAGTGCCAAACATGCCCAGAGCAACCAAAACCTGGAGCAGAAGGTGTTGAGTAGGTACCTTCTGGAGCTCCTGCAGCCCTTGGGAGCATCAATCTAAGAGAAGAGCAGGATTTGGCCTTGGAGGTGTTTGTCTGTGCAGGAAAAATCCTGCTCTAACATCCTTGGCTCCAGGCATGACTGCACAAGTGAGGGATGCTTTGGGTGGTAGCTCCTGCTCTTGGCTGCATGTGTAGCAGCCACAGACCTTGCTGCAGCCTGAGGACAGCTTAAACCACCACCAGTTCCAGCCTACCTCCTTCAATGCCCAGGAAAACCCAGGAGCTGTGGGCAGCTGGGCTGGAGAGCTGAGGGACAGGCAGGATGGTGGCAGGTCAGCAACAGCCATTTACAGTGGGGGTGGTGAGACACTGGGATAGGCTGCCCAGGGGAGTGCTGGAGATGCTCAGGGCCAGGTAGGATGAGGCCTTGAGCAACTCAGTCCAGCAGGGTTGGAACTGGATGACCTTTAAGGTCCTTTCCAACCCAACCCATTCTGTGAATCTATGAATTGCAAAATTTCCACTCCAGCAATTCACAGAATGGCCTAGGTTGGAAAAGACCTCAAGGATCATCGAGTCCATCCAGCCTGAACTTCAGTTCAGAGCTGTGTAGACAGGGTTGGGAAATTTCCTTTTCCCTGGGACATGCCAAGCCCACCTGGCTGAGGCAAACAGTGCCTGTGACCAAGGCTGTGTTTGTTCTGCTCTGAAACAGGCATCACAGCCACAACCAGGTTGGCAAAACCCCTCAGGATCACCAAGCCCAACCTAGAACCCTACTCCACCAGATTCAACTTAAACCATATCTTCAAGCACCACATCCAAACCACCCTTAAATACATCTGGGGGGTGACTCCACCACCTCCCTGGGCAGCTCACTCAATTGTGCCAGGGCAGGGTTAGGTTGGAGATGAGGAAAAATTCCTTTGCTGCAAGAGTGCTCAGGGATTGGCACAGGCTGCTCAGGGACAGGTGGTGGAGTCCCCATCCCTTGGAGGTGCTCCAGAAAGGTGTGGCCATGGCAGCTGGGGACAGAGTTTTGGTGGCCATGGTGGTGCTGGACTGGATGCTCTGAAAGAATCACAGAATGGTTCAGGTTGGAAGGGAGCTCAAAGCTCAGCCAGTTCCAACCCCCTGCCATAGGCAGGGACACCTCCTACTAGAGCAGGTTGCTCAAGGCCTCATCCATCCTGGCCTTGAACACCTCCAGGGAGGTTGTGGAGCACAGAATCACAGAATGTAATCTTTGATCACATTCTGTGATTCTGTGCTCCACAACCTTCCTGGGTAACCTGTGCCAGTGTCTCACCACCCTCACTGCAAAGA
>WBNM01014488.1:186007-205521 GCA_013399055.1 Ramphastos sulfuratus
GAAGAAAGCAACCTCCTCCTGGCCACAACCACCCTTCAGGTAGTTGTAGACAGCAATAAGGTCTCCCCTGAGACTCCTTTTCACCAGGCTAAACAATCCCAGCTCCCTCAGCCTCTCCTCATAGGGCTTGTGCTCGAGGCCTCTCCCCAGCCTCCTTACACATTCCAACCTGCTTCATTCTGTGATCTTTCCCAAGCAAAGCCAAAACGGCTTTGGGGTCTTGTGATACACATCCGCAGCCCCGGGAGGAGTGGGGGGGGGAGGGGAGGACGCGCACAGCCCTCACACATCACCCCCCACCCCCCCCCCCCATCGCCCTGCGCCTTTCTCCTTCCTTGCAGCCTGTTCGAGAGCGGCACCAACTGGGGCCGCGTGGTGGCGCTGCTGGGCTTCGGGTACCGCATGGCGCTGCACGTGTACCAGCAGGGCATCCCCGGCTTCCTGCGCCGCATCGCCCGATACGTGGCACAGTTCATGCTGCAGCACCACATCGCCCGCTGGATCGCCCAGCAGGGAGGATGGGTGAGCCTGGGGGGAGGGCAGGCCCAGCCGGTGGCTTGGGCATCGCGGTGAGGGGGGAGGGTGGCAGGCTTACCCGCGGGGCTGACTTGGTGTGGTTGTTCTCTGTCCCCTGCCAGGTGGCTGCGCTCAGGGTGGACAATGTGTACGTGAACTACATGCTGGTGGTGTTGGCCGTGGTGCTGGTGGGGCAGTTGGTGGTACGGCATTTCTTCAGGCCCTGACTGCGGGCGGGCGGGGGCTGGCGGGGGCCCGGCCGAGCGCTCTCTCGGATCTCTGCTCTGCGTTGATATCTCCCAAGAGAGGGAGGAGGATTCAAGGAACGTCTGAGAAAGAGAGAGCGGCTCGGACCTGTGAGCCTCCCACTGCGAGGCCCAGAGTCTCTGCCGTCTATGCAGACACCACCAGGAGCTGTGGAGAGCAGCGGTGTGGGGGAAGGTTCAGCTTCGTCTGTTTCCTGCCTGAGCTGCTGGGGACAGCAGGGCTGTGACACTCCAGCACCCAGCAGTGAGACACGGCAGGCTGCTCTGGAGCCAAACGTCTGAAGGAACAAACCTGTGCTAATGGGGAGGGGAGGGGGGATCCTGTCCACTCCCTGGGGAGGTGCAGAGCTCCCCACTTGCTGGTGGCTCCAGCCCAGGCCATGACTGCATCTGCAGAGGGATTGCAGCCTTGGCTGCTGCAGTTGTGGTCTGCAGGGGCCAGCACTAGCCCCGATGGGGGCTGGCTTTCACCTCCCCTCTGTTGCTGAGCCTCCCCCTTCCTTCTAAGAAGAATCCTGACCCTTTTGTAAAGAAACAGGCTGGCAGCCTGCCTGCTGGCAGTGCCAACCCGCTGACATCAGGCAGCACTGGCACACAGGTTGCCCTGCCACAGCCTGAACCTGGAGACCTGCAGCTCTCCATGGCAAATACAGGTGCTGGGCTGCAGCCCCACTGCTCTCCATGAACTCAGGGGCTCCTGTGGCAGAGCAAGGAGGCAGCAGCAGGTTTCCAAACACTAAAAAGCTGTTGGTGGGCACAGACACCCTCCTGCCCTCCTCCTAGCAGCTTCTGCTGGGAGCTGCCAGGCAGCAGACCTGGCTGTCAGCAGACGAGCAGCACATTTATGGCCTGTTGGTCTCTCTTGCTCTAGGTGCACTGGAGCTGCTGCATCCCATCCCTGTATCAGCTCTTTGCCTTCCATGCTCAGCAGGGCAGGCACATCCTGGTTAAGCCCAGGGCTGCTGTTTTGGAGCTGCCCAGACAGCAGAGCCCAGCTCCTTCTGGGCACAGTGCCTTGGGGAAGTGACTCGACCTGATTCCCTTCCTGCTTAATGCTTCAGCAGCATTTTGGGGGAAGGGAGGGAGGGAAGCAAGCTCCACATTCCCATCCCAGATCTTACAGGGAGAGCCTCCCAGCATGGCCACATGGTTTAGCTCTGTGCTTTTCACTTCAGGGGACTCTGGAGCTCTTGAAACTGTGACTGGCCCTGTGTGAGCCAAACTCCCTCTGCCCCATCAGCATCTCCTAGAGCAGGTCAGCAGCTCGGGGGGAGGGGAAGCTGGAGAGACCTCAGAGGTAGGGGATGAGAGTGCTCCTGTGTCTGGGTTCCTCTCCTCACCTTCCTTTGGGCTGGGCACTGGGACAGCTGGAGCCGTAGTACCACACCCTGAGCCAGCTGAGCCTCCTGCCCTCTGGGGCCTCTCCACGCTGGCTGGAGCAGGGAACTTGGTGTTGCTGCCACAGAAGGGGCTGAGTGACCACAACTGACAGTGCCCCCAGTCAGCTCTGCAGCCTGGGGGTTGCCAAAGGGACAGAGCCCAGCTCCCCTGTGTCCTCTCCTGCTGTCACCAGCTGTGGTGACCACCTTGAGAGCCCCTGAGAGCAGCCCTTCTGCCCTGCTGTGCCAGAGGTGTTCCTGGCAGCTGAGCTGGTTGTAAACCCCTCCAGTATTCCCCCCCACCCCCAATCTCCAGTTCCTACCTTGATCTTCACCTTCAGGTGGACTTTTCCCCCCGTCAGTTTCTGTCCCTTGCAGCAGTTTAGGCTGACTGCTGCAGGTCTGTCCCAGCACCCAGGGGCAGGACACCTCCCAGCACTGCTGCCCACAGCTGCAGAGGCTTGGCAGGACCTGCCCTCAGCTCAGCACACAGCCCTCCTGCTGCTGCCCCTTCCACATGCAGCAAACCTTGCAGCTTCTGCCCAGGTCTTCCTGAGCTTGTCCTTTGCCCCTTTGTTCTGCAGTGCCTTGGGCTGTGCTTCACAGACAAGCAGTAAAACATTGGCTGTGCTCTTCCTCTGCCCCAGGTCTCTGCTTTCATTGCTCTGCTGAGCAGCACAGACCTCCCAGGGGTGCTCCACGCTCAGCTTCTGCCTCTCTCCAAGCAGCTGAAATGTGCCCTTAGCTCAGCTGTCCCCTCCCCTGTGTGTCTCTGCCTTTATCCACATGACTTCTGTGACCACTGTGTCACCTCTTGAGCAGATCTGGAGAGTCCCTCAGGCTCTCCAGCCTCTGGTGTCAGCCAGTCTCACCAGCTCTGCATTCTCTGTGGGTCTCCAGCCCCACTCCTTGCCTTCTCTGGGTCAGAACACCACCAGATGGAGCCTTTCAGCCACGATGGAAGAGAACTTCTGAGGGTTGGGTTCCTGTTCTCTTCATCATCCTTCATCATCTCTTCTCCATGTGCCAGTTCTGTGCCCTGGCTGTGTGCCCAGCAGGGCTTTGTCAGAGCAGCTTCTATCCACTACTTCACACTCCAAGAACTCTAAGGGAGTGCAGAGAGCTCTGCTTGCAGTGAGGGCTGTGCTGCTTGTGATGAGCTCTCACCTTCCACACCAAACTGTGAGGCCAGCAGCCTTGGAATGAAGAACATTCTTCAGCTTTCTGGTAGCTGGTCAGGCCTTGGCAAAGCCTCTGACAGCAGGGCAGAGGGAACCTTCCCAAGAGGTGCTGGAGCCAAGCAGAGTCCCAGATTGAAAATCCACTTTATCCATTTTCTCAGGGGATGTGCAGGGAGCATTGTCTCAGGATAGCAGCCTCAGGTCTCCCTCTGCTCTCACCTGCCCTGTCCCCAATGAGAAGCTGTGAATGGGCTGCTGGTCCCTGCACTGTGGGCACAGCCACCTGGGTGCTAGGTTCAAGGGCTGAGAGGAGCTGAGATCTCAGGGAAAGGCAAAGGGCTGGGAGCCTGAAGGGTCTCATTGAGTCCATCTGAGAGCATTTTCTGCTCCCACCCTCTCCCAGCTCTTTCCTTCTGGGTGGAAGAATCTGCCAGCACCTTTGGGTTGCTTGGCAGGAGCATCTCTCCCCTCTGGCATTTCCTCCTGCTGTGAGCCAAACCTTGAGCCAACAAACTGCTCTCTGAGTGCCCGAGGCTGGTGGCAGCCTCCTGTGAAGCTGTGTGCTGGGGTTTACACCTGTGCTTGAACCCACAAAGTCACCACTCCTCTGCTCCTCCCTTGCCTTCCTCACTGCCTCAGCATGCCTGGGGTTCCACACAGCTCCTTCCCCCACCCCTCCAGGAAGCCCCAAGTCCACCCCAGCACTGCAGGAGGGGACAGGGCACAAGATGGAGCAGTAAAGCTTTGCACTGACTCGGGGGGAGGACACTTGGTCCACAACTTTTCTTTCCAGGGGGAGGAGGAGAGGAAGATGGTTCATGGTTGGACTCCAGGACCTTCAAGGTCTTTTCCAGCCTCAATGATTCTGTGATTCTGAGAGACCACAGCTGCTCCAGCAGCAGGGAGATGGGGAAGGAGCTGTGCCTGTGGGGCAGCCCTTGTCCAGGGCAGGTCACCCTCCAAGGGCAGGCAGAGAGACACAGAGGGGAGAAGTTGTTTTTATCTAACCTCCTTTGCTTTCATAAATATTCTGTTTTGAAATGATGTAATATATATATCTGTGAAAATAAAATTGTTTCTTGCAGTGCAAACTCCTCCCTGGGCTGTGCTGAGGTTTTCCTTCCAGAAGCTGGACTCCTCCTTACTCTCTACAGCTCTGGTTGGAGCCAGGTGGGTTTTGGTGTCCTTCTCCTGAAGGAAAAGTGACAAGGCTAGAGGAAAAGGCCTCACATTGCCCCGGGGCAGGCTCAGATTGGCCAAGGGGAACAATTTCACCCCCAGCCACTCCTATGGGCACTGCAGAGCCCCAGCAGGTGATACCAGGGCAGAGGCTGCAGGGTCCAGGTGCCACAGTACTGAGCAATCCCTCAATAATAAGCACAGACAAACTCCTCATCATCATCCCCATCTGCAGCCACTTCTGCTGATGCCTTCCCACCTCCAGCCCTGGCTTTTGGGCTGAGATGAACCTCCCAGGCTGGTGCAGTCCCAGGCTCCTGGCTGTGGTGGGAGGCAGCAAGCCCTCGGTGGCTGCAGTGAGGCAGGGCTGATGCCATCTCCATCGGTCCAGATCAGCCTGCAGCATCCTTCCAATCTCCCCACCCTCGGCGAGGCTGAGCGAAGGAGGGGCTGGCAGGGCAGGGTTCGTGGTGGCTGCAGGGCTCTGGTGTGGCAGAGGTGGCGTTGCCGCGGGGGTGGCTGTGCCTTGCCGTCAGAGCAGCTCCTTCGGCCAGCGCAGTGAGGAACCCAAGCGGCTCCCCCGCTCCTGCCTGCTGCCCATCCCACGGCACAGCAGAGCGGGGACAGCTTCGTACCCTTGCCCCTCCTGCTCCCTGCGTGTGCAGTTTCCACCTCTGAAAGCATCAGCCCAAAGGAGAGAGCAGAGGGATGCCCGCCGGGACGGTCCGGGAGCAGAAGCTGCTGCTTCGTGCCCTTGCCCCTCCTGCTCCCTGTATGTGCAATTTCCACCTCTGAAAGCATCAGCCCAAAGGAGGGAGCAGAGGGATGCCCTCCAGGACGGTCTGGGAAGCTGCTGCGGGGTCTGCCCCCAGGCCGTGCCCGTTTTCTGCGGAATAAAGCCTGTGGCATGTGTCTGGGGGCTCCGGGAGCAGGAGAGGAGCTGGCGGCTCCGGTTACAAAGTGCTGCAGCGCCGGGGGAGGGGGCTCAGGCTTTCCACACAAGCAGCCAGGAGCAGATTAAACCTCGGAATCCAAATAAATATTTACCCTCCGGCTCCTGGGCTCTATAAATAGCTGATGACAGCGCTGCCAGTTGGTTCCGTGGGATCAGCACAGGGGGGGTTCAAGCAAGACAAGAGCATTCCCAGCGTTCGGGAGAGCATTCCCGGGCACCAAGCCTGGCACGTACCTGGCTGAGCTGCGCTGCGCACAGCCAGAGGCTGCCAAAGCTCTGCCCCCTGCTGCCGCTGCTCTGTCCCCCACTGCCACTGCTCTGTCCCCTGTGCCACTGCTCTGTCCCCCGCTGCCACTGCTCTGTCCCCTGTGCCACTGCTCTGTCCCCCACTGCCACTGCTCTGTCCCCTGCTGCCACTGCTCTGTCCCCTGTGCCACTGCTCTGTCCCCCACTGCCACTGCTCTGTCCCCTGCTGCCACTGCTCTGTCCCCTGTGCCACTGCTCTGTCCCCCACTGCCACTGCTCTGTCCCCTGCTGCCACTGCTCTGTCCCCTGCTGCCGCTGCCTCTCCCTGCAAGGAAAGGTTAAACACTAACAGGAGAGGGATGGCCCTGGTCGAAGAGCCTCCTGCTGCGGCAATGCGCTGCGTGCCCTGCCCCGGCCCCGGGGCAGCCTCGTTAGAGCTCCACAATCCAGGGCACTGCTGTTGAAGTCTTTGCCTTCGGCCTCTGGAATGGAACTGTCCTCAACCCAGAGGCCCAGCTCTGCTGGCACTCCAGATCTAGATCTGGTATTGGAGACAAGAAGCTTGTCCTCAAAGGGGGTCAGACAGGAGGTGCCAGGGGCTTGTGGCAGCAGAGGGTGCCCAGAGCCTCTGCAGGCTGTGGAAGCAGAGTGGGCAGGAGCTGGGCAACCACTCTGGGTTTAGCAGCTTTGCCCTTCAAGTAAAAATTCTCTGCTCCCAGGCAGGCATCCTTCTTCTGGCATGGGTGTGAAGCCTGCCAGTCCCTGGCTCAGCAGGCTGGCAGTGCCATGGCAGGGGCAGGCTCCCTTCCAAGGCTCCTGCAAGTCCATTCACCTCACCCAGCATTGCAGGTGCTGGTGCCTGGGGTGCCACACGGGATCTGGCTGCACCCTCACCAAGGAACCACAGGCAGCAGGCTCTGATCTCTCTGCTGAGTGGGGGACAACAGCAGCAGCAAAACCCCAGGGCTGGCAAGACCTGGCACCAGCCCCTCTGACAGCAGGGGTGCCCTGGTGGCAGTGCTGTCAGGAGAGTGGCAGCAAACAGTTCACTAAGCCACTGGATTGCTCCATCCTGTGAGCTGGCACCCAGGGGTGTGGAGCCTTCCCCAGCTGAGTCCTTATTCCCAGATCACAGAAGCATGGAATGGGTTGGAAGGGACCTTAAAGACCTTCCAGTGCCAACCCCTGCCGTGGGCATGGACACCTCCCAGCAGCCCAAGCTGCTCAAGGCTTCATCCAGCCTGGCCCTGAACACCTCCAGGGAGGGGGCAGCCACAGCCTCCCTGGGCAAGCTGTTCCCCACCCTCACTCTGAAGGCTTTTGACCATTCTGCCATGTCTGAGCTGGGCTCTGCCCTGCTCCCCTGGCAGTCAGATCAGAGCTGGAGTCTGTCCAGATCTGAAGAGCTCTGGCAGAGCAGTTTCATGTCTGCACTCAGTATTCCATTTAGACCTCCTCTTATCACCAGAGGGCTGTGGGGAATGCTGCAGTGATTCAGTGCCCTCAGATGGGTCTCTGTGAAAGGAGGACCTCTTCTGCCAGAGTCAGGAGAGCTGATTCAGCACAAAGCAAGCAATAAATCCAATCCCTTACTTACACCAGACCTTGAAGGAGACCAAACCCTGGCACTGCCTTTATACAAGTGGCATTCCCAGCTCATGGCTCCCCAGGCACCCTCACATTTGCTTGACCCAAGCCTCTGCCCATCAGCCTGGACACCAGAATAGTGCAGGGAAGTGCCCTGGCATTTGCCATGTGCTGATTGTGCTCCTCGGGGTGGGATTTACACCCAGGGTTTAGGTGGGGTTGTCCTACACTTACTCTGCAGGACCTGGACCAAAGGTCAGAAGGCTGAAACCGGATGAGGTCTCCGTGGCTCAGCTACCACTCTTTGAGCTGCAGGGCAGCAGCAGATGAGGATGATGATGGTGATGATGTTTCTCAGCCCTGCTTACCTTGTGGCCATGCACAAAGCTGTAGCTAAAAGACAGCAGTGCAATGACCACGGCTCAGCTGCACCTCCTGGCCAGCACAGCAGCTCCAGCAGCAGCAGCAGCAGCAGAACTCTCTGGTTCTGCCAGAAGCTGATGGCTCACAGCCCTCTGCCTGTGGCCACTCCAATCTCCCCCCAGCACCAAGGCAGGTGCTGAAGGGTGTCCGTTAGGGCTGCTGCCTCTGGCGGCTGCAGCACAGCCTCTGGGCGCAGATAAGAGCAAGGCTCTGCCCTCTGCTTATCACCCGTGGGCAGCTCTGGCCGCAAGTCCTCCCCAGTTTTGTTCCTGACAAGCAGGCAGTGCCAGGGCAAGCCCCAGCAGTCAAAATGTCATCATCCTGGCAGCATCATGGAATGGTTTGGGTTGGAGGCACCTTCCAAACTCATCCAGTGCAATGCTCTGCAGTCAGCAGGGACATCCCCAGCTAGAGCAGGCTGCTCGGAGAGGAGATGGCCTCAAGCTGCACCAGGGAAGGTTTAGGTTGGACACTAGGAGAAGCTTCTTCCCTGAAAGGGTTCTCCAAGCCTGGCACAGACTGCCTAAGGAGGTGGCCAAATCCCCATCCCTGGAGATGTTTAAAAGCCACAGAGATGTGGTGCTGAGGGCCAGAGCTTAGCCCCAGCCTTGACAGAGTTAGAGAGGGGTTGAGTTTATGAGGAGAGGCTGAGGGACCTNCCTCTGGAACAAACCCAGAGGGTTGCTCTTGTTCAATGGCTGAAAAAGGAAACATTTCCTTCTGCAACCTGGAGCTGGCAGCTTGGAGTGGCTCAGAGGATGGTGACTACCATGAAGGTTCCTCCCTGGCCATCACCTCCCCCTTGGTGACTGCCTGGTGAGCAGGCTCAGGTCCTCCTCAGCAGCAGACAGAGCAGCAGGAGTTTATTGCTGAGGTAAATCAGAGCAGCTCTGCCAGCTGCTGAGGAGCACCACAGAGTTATGCTGGGAGCTACCCTGGCACCTCTGCCTGCCAGAGCAGGGCAGGTTGAAAGATGCTGCTGCTCAATAATATATCCAAGTTAAGAGGGCCTTTAGATTCCAGCAATTCACCTTGCAGGGGCTCAGGACCTCCTGAGACAACGTGCAAAGGTTGCTAAGAGGAGGCAAAGAAAGAAAGTTGTGTAACTCAAATCCCCTCTGTGCCTTCTCTCCTACGAGGACACCTCACAACCACCCAGCAGGGACCTGAGAGCCAGCAGGGATCTGAGCTCCAGCAGCATGGTGCAGAGGTGGGGGCCAGGATTACCTCAGCTGGGGCTGCTGTGAGATGGTGGAAAGCAGAAATATGGAGACACCAATCTGTGGTGGGAGAGGAGAGCCAAGGTGCTGCTGCAGGAAGCCTCTCCGGGTGCTGAAGGCTCTTCCCTCCCCTCGGGGTGTGCTCAGTGCAGGTGAGGAGGCCTGGGGCATGCACTTGGCTTTGTCTCTGGGTGTCCCTGCACCTCCTCATGCTCTCTTTAAAACCACTCCGTGCCCCCACACAGACCCCTGCTTGGTGCCACCAGAGGTTCATCTTTTCCAACAACCCAAGCCTCTAACCCCCACCTGCCCTTGTGCTCTCTCCAACTCACTCCCACACCAGCACTGCACTCCCAAAGGAGCTGCCCTGCCCTGAGCAGCCACCCCCTGACCTCCACACCAGATGCTTGCCCCCAAGCCAAGAGCCTCAGGTGGCACTTCTCAGTGGTGCCCGGCACCAGGAGCCAGCCCTGCACTCCCCACAGCTGCTCCCCCAGCACTGAACCCCCTTAGCTCTGGCAGGGCTCTAATCTGCCGCAGCCACCGGCACACCCCCGCCCTGCTTCGGCTATTTAGGTAAAACCCAGCAGCCACCTCCTGCAGGGCAGAGCAGCAGCCGCGGCCCAGGCAGGCACTGGCCGTGGGTGTCCAACTCTCTTCTTTGCAAGGCAGCAAAAGAAGGTAAGGCTCTGCCAGCTCCTACCCTGCTGAGTTCTAAGAGAAGGGAGGCAAGAGAAGGTTTTCTGACAGTGTCGTTCACTTCCAGCCCTCCCTTCCTCTGAGCTCTCTCAGCTCTGCCTGGCAGCTACAAAGGAGCTGGGAGGAAGCAAACCCCAGCTCTGGTACCTGTCTGAAGTGCTGGGGTTGGGGAAGCAGAGCTCAGCTGGTGCTCGTTCACACTTTCGAAGCAGGACTAGCAGCTACTGGGTTGACTTTTCTGCTTCCACAGACACTTTAATAGTTGTCTGCTAAAGGAATTCTTAGCCAGAGCTGGCGGCTGGGGACGGGGGGGTTGTTGCTCGCTGATGTGTGAATTGGCTCCTGCTCCCCGAGCCGAATGCTTTGCAGCAGATCGATAATCACAACAATTAGCGCAGGATACAGCAAAGCTTTAGCCGTGAGCCAGCGCCCGAGCGGAGCTGTCCGTGCGGACCAGTCCCCTCCGCAGGCTCCAGCTCCGCCGAGCAGTGCCAGGCAATTTTCTGTGCCCGCTTCTCTCTCCCCGCATCACTGAGCCTCAGCATCCCCCACCCGGCGTGCTCCGCTCAGGTGCGTTCGGTGCTGATGCTGACAGCGCAAACCTGCTGCGCTCCCGCTGGATCCCACCTGCCGTCCCCGCGGGATGCTTCGCTGGGCTGCAATTCCGCGCTGGAGCCCGAGGGGAGGGCAGCGCAGGCAGCAAAGGAGGGAAGGGCAGAAGAGTGGCAGGTTCGGAGCCCTGGAGAGGATAATGGTAGGGCAGGTGCGGGACAGAGAAAGGTAGTGCTGGATGTTCTCCTTATCACAGCTGCCGCCTGTGGGAGCAGGATGCAATTATGAAAGTCAATCTTCCTTCCTTTTGTGCTAGAGGAAGTCTGGGAGCAAGCTGAAAACCTCAGCTCACCTCCTACCCAGGGCAGGATCCACCTCTGCCTGTCTGGGCTGCAGGGAGGCTCTGCACCCAGCCCTGAGGATGGGGAAGGGGCTACAGGAGAGCTGGGGAGGGGCTTCTGCTAAGGGCCTGTGGTGGCAGGATGAAGGCAGTGGTTTGAAGGTAGAGGAGGGAAGATTTGGGTTGGACATTAGCAAGAAGTTCTTCAGAACAAGGGTGAGGAGACATTGGAAGGGGTCTGCCAGGGAGGCTGTGGATGGCTGGAAGAGTTTAAGCCCAGGCTGGATGTGGCTTTGGGCTGACTTGGTCTGGTGGAGGTGTCCCTGCCCATGGCAGCAGGCTGGAACTGGATGAGCTTTAAGGTCCCTTCCAATCCCAACCCATTCTGTGATGTTGTCTTGTTATAGACCTCCTTCCAAATCAGATCCCTGGTGGCAGGTGAGGTGAAGTCAGCAGGGAAGGGGTTTCTGGGTGTGATCTTTCTGGGGCTTTCCTGCTCAGAACAGAGTCACAGAATCACAGAAGAGCTTGCAGAGGAGAGGGAGCAGCTCTGCTGAGACAGAGCCTGGGAGCAGGAATGCTAGAGGAGGAATGGCAGCAGGAGCTGCAGGCTCATCTCTCCAGAGCACAACCACCCTGGCTGAGCCCTGCCACAGGGCTGCTGTCACAGGCCACCAAATAGCAGGGTGGGGGGGAGCAATCTGCTGGGTAAAATGTGACCATGCCAGAAATGGTTGCCCTGGTCGCTGAGCTGGGGAGGGGGCAGCCAGCAGCAGAGCTGCACACAGCATTCAATACCTGCTGCTGCTCCAGAGCCTGAGCTGAGCACAGGCAATTAGAGAAGAGGCTTTGAAAGGTGTGGGGGGGGAGGAAGTCCTTTTAAAGTGATAACCAATCCTTGCTTTTAGCTTCTGCAGGCAAAAGGCTACCCCAGGCCAGCAGGGCAGGATGTGGGCATACACTGTGGGGTTCACTGTGCTGCCTCACCTGGGAGGCTTCCTGGGCTGGTTCACAAATCGCAAAGAGATCCCTGCCTGGTATAAGCAGCTGAAGAAACCCTCCTGGTGCCCATCCCCCAGGATGTTCCCTTTGGCTTGGACTGTCCTCTACACTGGCATGGGGTAAGTTCTGGGTGCTGCTGCCTCTTCCATCCTGTTCCTGGTGCTCAGAGGAGCAGGCACTTCAAAAGCTTTCCTTTGCTTTTGGGATGTGCCCTGCACCTGCACCGGGGCTTGCCAGGGACTCCTGTTGCCAGCAGCTGTAGT
This sequence comes from Ramphastos sulfuratus, assembly GCA_013399055.1. Lineage (NCBI taxonomy): Eukaryota > Metazoa > Chordata > Aves > Piciformes > Ramphastidae > Ramphastos > Ramphastos sulfuratus. Next base: position 197,816 of record WBNM01014488.1, read on the forward strand.
GCAGCCTGGGCCAGATCCTGAGCTGAGTTCCTCAGATTCACACCATGGGCCAAGGACAAGCCTGTGCTTGGCTTTGTAAGCAGATCTGGATCCTCATGGAATTGTTTGGGTTGGGAAAGCCCTCCAAGATCATCCAGTCCAGCCTCCACCCCACACCACCATGGCCACTAAACCATGTCCCCAAGGGCTGTGGGCATGAACCTCAAAGTCAGTCCTGCCTGGTACAGCTCTTCATGCTGCTGTGCACCAGCTGAAGGAGGAATGGCAGGACAGAAGGTAGCAAACACCACCCCCATGGGAGTCTGAAATCAAGCCCTTAGGAAATAAGTACAGAAACAGAATCACAGAATGGGTTGGGTTAGAAGGGACCTTAGAGATCATCCAGTGCCACCCCCCTGCCATGGGCAGGGCACCTGCCACCAGAGGTTGCTCAAAGCCTCATCCAGCCTGGCCTTGAACACCTCCAGGGATGAGGCATCCACACCCTCCCTGGGCAACCTGTGCCAGTGACTCCCCACTCTGGTTCTGAAGAACTTCTTCCTAATGTCCAACCTAAGTCTCCCCTGCTCTTGCTCCTGCTCTGTCCCTCCTGTGCCAGTCTCACCTGTGGAGCCCTGGGGCAGGCTGCCCACAGAGGTTGTGGAGTTTCCTCTGGAGACTTGCAAGCCCTACCTAGATGTGTTCCTGGGTGCCCTGCCTTGGGTGCCCCTGCTCTGGCAGGGGGTTGGACTGGCGGAGCTCCAGAGGTCCCTTCCATTCTGTGACTCCATGACTCTCTGGCCCATCACTTTGCAGTGCACAGGCATGAGGCAGGTGATGGTCTGAGAGCAGAGGGACACAGCTGCAGCTGTGCTGTGGAGCAGGGCAGGGCTCTGTCTGCCTTAGGGGCTGATGTCAAACACCACTGTGCCTCTCTCCCCACAGCTATGCCTCCTACCTGGTCTGGAACGACCTGGGTGGCTGTGGCAGCAAAGCCATTGTCCCCCTTGGCCTCTACGGGGCTCAGCTGGCCTTGAACTGGGCCTGGCCTCCCTTGTTCTTTGGAGCACGCAGCCTGAAGCTGGTAAGTACCTGGGTACCTGGGCACCCACTCACTGCTGCAGGCTCTTTGCTGGTGGCCCTGCCAGGGAGGGTCTGGGTTGTTGGGGAGCTTTGCTGACTGGCATCATGCAGCTGCCAAGGGAGCTGCAAGGAGAGGTTTTGCTGGGCAAGGGCTCACTCTGCACCTGCTGCAGACAATGGTATCAGTCCCCTCCACGTCTCAGCCCGCTCTTGCCCTGCAGATAGCTGCCCTGGGCAGAGCAGGGTGGGAGAGCAGGCACCCCAGGGTGCTGCACCTCCCAGTTAAGGATTCGGGGCCAGAGATAAGTCCCTGTGGCAGTCACACCCTGAGCAGGCAGGCGGCAGAGAGCATCCCTGGGGGGCTGGCGGCTGCCAGGGGCTTATCGAGCAGGCACAAGGCTCTGGGCATGGCACAGCCTGGCAGGAGGGAGCAGCAGGGTCATTGTCCTCTCTCTGCCCCAGGCCCTGATTGACATCCTGTGCTTGGACTGCCTGGCCATAGGCACCGCCTGCGCCTGGTACCGCATCAACAGGCTGGCAGCGCTGCTGCTGGTGCCCTACCTGGGCTGGCTGGGCATGGCCACCTGCCTCACCATCCGCATCTGGAAGGACAACCCCGAGCCAGCAGCAGCCAAGAGAGAATGAGAGAAGGCATTTTGCGAAACCAAACCGTGCTGATGTGAACCAAGCTGGGCACTCCCTTTGGGACAGGCATCAGAGCCTGCTGCCGCCTCCTCCGCCCCCCTTCAGGGTGGCTGTGTAACGGCAAAGGCAGCGCAGGGCACCTGCTCTGCTCCTCTGAACTGCCCTCACCTGGGAACTGTTTTCTCCAGCACTGCTGGGGGTTGGGGGTCTGCAGCTGTGTGGTGGTCTCAACGCTGTTAGGTCAGACTCCAGCATCACTCCGAGCAGGAGTTCCACACTGCTGCCATCCCCCAGGGAGCAGAAGCTGTTCTCACAGAGGGTGAACCTCACCTGCTCTGCTGGTACCCAGCAAAGATGCCCTCTGCTCACCCACACCCACTCACAAGAACTTGAGTTTGCTTTTGCTCTTTGTGCTGTTGCTTCCTTTTCCTCTGTCACCTGCTTTGTGCTTTCTACCGTTAACTTTTTCTCTGCCAGCTGCTGAGCCAGCAGCAATTTGTCTTCTGCTGGGGACAGCAGCCTGGGCACTTGGACTTCTGTCTGTGCCACACCAGACTGTGTGGGTTTCATGCTCCAAGACAAAGCAGCAACGATCAGAATGCAAATGCTGCTCCCAAGAGGAATTTTCTCTCTTCCATCCCTGTCTGCTTTTCCCCATCAGAAAAGGAAAATGAGCATCAGTGCCTTCAAAAATCATCCTTAAAGGGGCAGGCTTAAAGTGCAGCAACACAAAAGCCTTTGTAAAATGGAAGAAGTTGCTCACCCTGCCTCAAAAGCTGGAATTATGATTGGTGGGGGGGGGGGAGGAAACCCCAAACAAAACAACCCAACCCTGTGCCAAGCTGAGTGGTCTCCTCCCAAGAGTCTTTCCACTCCTGAATCTTGTTAATCAGGAAAGCTTCAAGCAGCTCCAGGGGAATGGGACCCAACCATGACAGATTCCAGAGGGTCATGGACAGGAGCCCTTGGCCATTGCCTCTGGCAGAGCTGAACCTGAGCTCTTGCTGGCTGCAGAGAATATTTACTGTTAGTTTTAACTGATAGATGCAGCTGATGGGATGGAAGTGGTCAGAGATCTTCCTGGAGCTGGCTGTAGATCAAGGGGTGTGGGTAGACTTGCAAAGGGGGGTGGGGGGGATGAGGGCTCAGCTGGGGCTGTAAAATAAATTGTGTTTGCTTTTAATAAAACCAAACCACTTCTCTGTGGAGAATAAATCAATCCAAAGCATTCCTGGGTTCCTGGACTTGCAAAGCTCAGAGCATCCACCTATGCCCTACACAGCTTGGAGCAGGTGATCCTTGGGGCCCCTCCCAACTTGCTGTTCTGTCTGGGGTCCATGGTTTGTGCTCTGCCCCAAAGGGAAGGGGACCAGCAGGGAGGCCCTGCAGGGCTTCAGCAAGCCAGGCTCACTCCCAGGGGTGCAGTGGGAGTCACTGGGCTGTGTGGAATTCCAGCTGAAAGGTCCCAAGGGTTCCTCCAGCCCCTGTGCAGTAGACACTCACCTGGGGATGTGCCCTGTGGGAGGCTCCTCCGTTCTGCCTCACCCCCAGAAGCAAGGTAAGGAAGCCAATTCTTGGCTTTGGGGTGCTGAGTGGCCCTGAGCCTGGTTTGGAGAGATGCTGAAGGCTCCCAGGTGCAGCTTGTGTCAGCTGCAGAGCTGAGTGCTCAGCCTGGCTGGGAGCTGAGGCCAGGAGGAGCAATTGGCAGCACCTGAGGTTGGTGATGGCTTTCTGAACCCAGGGCCACGGAGCAGGTGCTGGCAGTTTGACCCCTCCACTGCTATCCCCTTTAGCTACAGGACCCAGAGCTGCTGCTGCTGGTGCCAGGGGCTTGCTGCAACCTGCCCAGTAACAGCTGCACAAGAAGAAGCCACTGTGTGGCTGTGAGCAGGAGCAGGGCTGTAAAGCAGGAGGAGCAAGCAGCACCAGAGTGAGGCAGCACAAACTCCAATAACTCAGAGCTCTGCAAACCACTGAGTTACCTCTGAGCTTATTTACAGCAGTGCCTGTGCCTGCCAGCGAGCCACATGCCACAGGACAGGGGCTGTAAATTCTGTCTGCCTGAAAAAAAAAGAAGCTAATATCTGGGCTGGAGATTCACTGCGTGGAGTTAAGGATGATTTAGGGAGCCTGAAGCTGGTTGTGCCCTGTCTGTCCCCAGCGAGCATGGCGAAGGCACTGGAACGGGGACCAGCAGAGCCACCTGCTGCAGGCAGCAGGGATCAGCCCTGCCAGGGACCTCTGCTCCTGGGCAGGGGAAGCTGTCACTGGCACCACGCTGCACTGGCAAGGGACAAGAGAGCTGCTGCCAGCCTGCAACCTCTTAACAGCATCTCCAGACTCAGTACCTGGATGCACACAGAAGGCTCCACCAGCTGCTCCTCCCCAGCCCTGCTCTCCAGACGCTTCCCCAGCTTGGTTGCCTTCCTCTGGACTGGCCTGCAGAAGCTGGTGGCTGTGCAGCCCTTGTCTGGACCCATCCCTGTGCCACAGACCAAAGGAGAGAGGCAAACCAGGTGCCAGGGATCCAAAGCACAGCTGGGAGCTTGGCTTGGTCAAGTCAGGGAGATGCCTGCAGGTGAGCAGGAGGATTTCAGGTGCCCAAGTCAGGGCTCTCCTCCCTGCCATGCTGCACCCTTCAGAGGGGTCCCTTCCCCCAGGGGCTGCAGGAGGAGCCCTGGAGTGTCCTGGCAGCATGAAGCAGGTGAGGGCAGGTTGGATCACCTCAGCAGGCATGCAAGGTGCAGGAGCTGCTGGCACAGTCCCCATGTCCCAGCCTGCACCAGGGACACCCTGCGGGCTCTGCATGGCAGGAGCAGTGACTCAGACCAAGGCCATGCACTGGGGACAGCTTCCATGGGGTCGTGGCATTTCCAGAGCAGGCACCTCTCAGATCACCGTGTCTGGGGATGATCTCTCTCTGTCTCCAGGATGCAGCCACTTTTCAGAAAGGCCTCTTAGATATCCCACGGATGGCTCAGCCCCAAGGGCACAGTCCTGCCCGCACAGGCTCTGGCTCTGGGCATGAACAAAACCTTCCCCTGCAGCCTCCTTCCCCAAGCCTTGTCTCAGCTGCTCCAGGATCACTCTGGCTTCAGCAGTGAGCAGCTTTAATTGATCTGCTGCTGTCTGGAGCTGTGTTAAAAGAGAGTCAAACACCAGCGAGGATTTGCTGCTGCCTGCATCCAGACCTCCGAGCGCTGACTGCAGCCCAAGCAGCTCTCCCCACGGCCCCTCCGCGGCTCAGGCTGCTGCGGGATGCCAAATCCTCTGGCTCTGAGCAACTGCAGCACCTGAGGCTGCCCTTTCCCTTGCGCTGCTCCCAGGGGAACAGCCCAGAAGCCCAGCAGGAAGCAGCCTGCTCCGCTCCGAGCTGCCGCCAGCCCCCGGCCGGGCTCCGAGGCAGCGGCAGAGGCTGTGGAGCAGAGAGGCTCCAGCCCAGCCCGCAGCGGCTGCCGGCGCCTTGGGGAGCAGCGCCCGGGGAGGGCGAAGATAAGGCAGGCAGAGAGGTGAGAGCTTATCTCTGCGCAGCGCCGGCGCCCCCAGCTCTGCCCTGGCGCCGAGCGTGGGCACTGCCAGCCAGAGAGAAGGGATAGAGGCGGTTAAGGGCCAAGGAACCGAGGGACGGCTGAGGCTGGGACAGACCTTTGGGAGCATCGAGGTAGCAACTCCTGCAGAGGTCATAGCCGCACCGCGGGGCAGCAGCACCACAGCACCGCACCCAGCGCCAAAACACCGCCCTCAGCACCATACCCAGCACCCTCAGCACCACAACACCCCCCTCAGCATCACACCCACCCTCCCCCGCACCACCCCCACCTGCCCCCGCACCACCCCCACCTGCCCCCGCACCACCCCCACCTGCCCCCGCACCACCCCCACCTGCCCCCGCACCACCCCCACCCCACCGCCCCCAGCACCACATCCACCACCCCCACCTCGCACCACACCACTGCCCCCAGCATCACACCCACCTGCCTCAGCACCACCCCTACCACTTTCAGCACCACCCCCAGGTGGCTCTCGCAGCTCTGCAGGGATGGGGACTCGGGGCCCTTTGAGGTAGATTTCTAGCTCAGATATAAAAAAAAATATTCAGAAGAGAGAAACTTCAAAGTGGAAGCTGTGAGTGGAGAGGTGAACATTTTAGGGACAGGCCATGTAAGGGCCACGATGGGTAAGTTAATAGAACTTCTTTAGAGCATCAAGAGCTTTATTTCTGGAAGCACAGCTTGGACCTTCCCCTGGCTGCTTCTGCTGTTGCCTGCTGCTATCTTTCCCCCACTGCTGTTTCAGCTGCTGCTGTTTCTGCCACTGCTTTGACCCCTTCCCCATCTTCCTTAAGGTTATTCTCTTTCTGTAGTAGTTCATTCTGCTTATATTGTTCTATTTAGTTTAAACAATAAAGAAAAACAATTTAATTTTTCCTGACTTTCCAAAAAATCCATGTTGCAGTGAGTTTACTCTACCAGGGGGAGGGATCTGCCCTAACCTGGTACAGGACTCCACCACCTCCCTGAGCAGTGCAACCTCCCTGGGCACTGCATTTCAGTGCCTGACCAGGACATGGTTGAGTGTCCATGGTGATGTTGGGTTGCTGCTTGGACTCAATGATCTCAGAGAGCTTTTCCAATCAAAACCATTCTCCATGGGTAGCATCCAGGTCAAACCCATGGGTACCATCCAGGTCAAACCCATGGGTACCACCCAGGTCAAACCCATGGGATGGGTCTAACCCTGCCATGTCCAGCACCAATATTTCCTGCCCCTTCTCTTAAAGCTTGGCACTGAGGTGGTGTAGCAGGAGCAGGAGGGACAGGTGAGGGCTGGAGGGCAGGGAAGCTGCCCCTGCACATCACACTCAGTGTTTATTTATTTATCAGGTAACGGTAGCTACAGCTGGAAAAAGCAGGATGGGGCCTGCTGCCAGACAATGTATCCAGGGAGATGTTTTGTTAGTGCCAGCAGCTGTCCCCTCGGCACAGGGAGCAAGGCTGAGCCATGACTCACACAGACAGGGTCTTATTTCACCCCTTGCATCTATCCAAAAATGTTCCTCCTGCCTGAGAACGCAGCCAAAGGCTGTGAAAGCCTTTTCCTGGCAAGGGTTGCCACAGCCAGGGGCTCCTCTGCTGCAGCTTTGTGCTCAGCAAAGGAAAGAATCATCCTGGCCTCAGGTAAGGACCTCCTGCTGCGATCAGAGCAACTGCAGAGGAACCACCTGGGAGCCAGGAGAGGGGGAGTGCACTGCTCCCTCCGGGAGAGAAACACTGCAGGTGGGGAAGAACTCCCCAAACTGCTCAGAGATGCCTCTAAAGCCAGTGGGAAAACTGCTCTGGGCTTGGATGGATGCAGGACCAGGCAGGGAGCTTCTCCCAGCAGGGGCTGGCATCTCAGCCCTGCCTTGCAGCAGCCACCTCGGCTGGCAGTGCTCCCACACTGCTCAGAGCCTGCTGCTTGTTTGCTGTCCCCAAGGTCTGCTCCTTCCCAGTGCTGCTCAGGCATTCTGGCCCTGCTGACCCAGACCTAGGTCAGAGGAGGATGCACTGCCAGATGTTGCAGGACACATCTGTCCCTGGGGGACAGAGCAGGCTTGGGCAGGAAACCACAGCTTGGGTCTGTGCCATTGAGCTGGAGCTGGTTCAGTGGCCAAGCTGATGGAGGGCAGAGCCTGCACCCAGTGGGCTGGCAGCAGGCAGAGGCCAGGAGGCTCTGCTGGACACCAGCATGGCTCAGCCCTTGCCATGGAGGAGCAAAGAGAGGGTGGCAATGGGCTGATGCTCATCCCTGTGTGAGGCTTGGCATGTGTGGGGTTCTCCTGTGCCTCTTCCACAGCTGAGCAGCAGCTCTGCTGCCCAGGGCATGGAGCAGAGCAGGACTCAGACATCCAAAAACTCCATAAAGCAGTGGGGAGAGGCCAGGGTGGAGGAGAGCCTCGACAGAAAGGCTGCCTGGGTGATTTTAGTTAGCAGGTAGCACATCCCTGGCACCTCTCAGCA
>WBNM01014490.1:0-15479 GCA_013399055.1 Ramphastos sulfuratus
CTGCAGAGCCCCAACTCTGCCAGGCTGTCAGACCTTACCCACACCTCACAGCTGCTATTTTTAGCTTTCTTATCTAGAGGCTTCTCCTTCCTAGAAGGAAAGTGGTTAAGTTTCTGGAGGCCGAATGCTGATGTTTGGAGCTGATACGAAGCTGATATGAAGCTGTGGCTTTGCAGCTGAAGAAATGGAAGCAAAAGAAACATTTTGTTGTCAGATGAGGGTGATGGAGGGAGGAGGATGCTTGGAAATGAAGTGGCTGAAACCACAAATGAGCGGCAGAGGTCTGTGCTCTGCTCAGCACCAGAAGGAGAAATGCTGCTGGGGACCATTTCAGTGTTTTTTTAATCACAGCCTTTACTTTTCCTTAGGGTATTTTTTTTTTTGTCTCTGAGTCTTTACATCCTTTCTCCTGAGGCAATTCTGCTCGCAGCATCCTGCTGGGGGAGATCAGTTTCCAGAAGAAAGTCAAAGAGATACTTGGAGCAAGGGAAACCCCAAACTACTATTTCATAACACTATAAAAATGAGTTAAATTTTACTTCACAGCACTCTCGGGTGAAAATACTTACTGTATCACACTTTTCCCTTACAAATTTATCTTCATTGTATACTTCACTCAAAGCTGAGCATTTCTGTTCTAATGAATCCCTTCCCGAGCAGGTAGCTGTTGTTGCCTGCACCGTTCCTCTGCGTTGGAGTTTGCTGAGCTTGATCTGTATTTTTGTATTTCCAAATTCATTTCAGAGCTGCGCGGTAGGAAGTGAGTGTGGAATGCACCCTGGGAGCCTGGGCTTGGTTCTGGGTGCCTGAGTAGCACTGAGTAAAGCATCAGGGACATGCTCCTACCTAACCTCCTCCTGGACCAGGAGGTGCTTATTGAACAGTGTGCTGAGACCTCAAGTTTTGATGCCTTGCTTTGTGAGCGGCATTTTGAGGCCTTTATGAATGGCATTTTGGGGCCTGGCTCCGCAGGGGGCAGTTTTGAGGCCTAGTGCAATGGCAGCATTTTGAGGCCTAGCCCATGTTGGTGGCCATGATGGCAGCATATCGAGGCCTGTCTGGTGTGGGGGGCAGCAGGGGGAGTTTTGAGCCCTGGCTCAAGTTGGTGGCAGTGGTGGCCTCTTGAGGCCTTGCTTGAGGCAGTGGCAGTTCAAGGCCTAGCTCACATTGGTGGTGGAGGCGACAGTACAAGGCCTGGCTTGTGTTGGGGGCAGCTGTTGATGCCTAGCTCATGTTGGCAGAGGCACTTCAAGGCCTAGCTTGAGTTGGTGGCAGTTGTGGCCTTTTGAGGCCTAGCTCATGGCGGCGGCCGTTTGGGGCCAGGCTTGGGGCGGCGGAGGCAGNGGCATGGGGCTTGGGGCGGCAGTGGCCCTTTGGGCCTGGGCTTGAGGCTTGGGGTGGCAGTGGCCATTTAAGGCCAGGCGCGGGGCTTGGGGCGGCAGTGCCTGTTTGGGTTCGGGCGCGGGGCTTGGGGCAGCAGCGCCCGTTTGGGGCCGGGCGCGGGGCTTGGGGTGGCAGGGACTGGTTCCATCAGCAGTACCTAGGCAGGTAAACCAAGCTTCCTGTCTGTGCTCCAGCCAACCAGACTGAGGAGCTGATCTGATTGAGCTTCTGATGTTGGAGAGGGAAGGTTGGGTTGAAGATCTCCTCCTAAAGTGCCTTCACTGTTTCTTGCAGCTATGGTTGAGGCCTTGCAGTCCTTGATGCTGTGAGCTGCTTCGCCTTACCGTGTGGGGGCTGTTGGCTGGGGCTTTTTAATGGTAGTTTTATCTTTAGCAGAGGAAATCATCTTGTGAACAAAGGAGGGATGGAGTCTGCTCATGGCCTCAGACTTCTGCCTTGCTCTGAGGAACTCTGCTAATGAACGTTCNGCCTGTTTGGGGCCAGGCGCGGGGCTTGGGGCAGCAGCGCCCGTTTGGGGCCGGGCGCGGGGCTTGGGGTGGCAGGGACTGGTTCCATCAGCAGTACCTAGGCAGGTAAACCAAGCTTCCTGTCTGTGCTCCAGCCAACCAGACTGAGGAGCTGATCTGATTGAGCTTCTGATGTTGGAGAGGGAAGGTTGGGTTGAAGATCTCCTCCTAAAGTGCCTTCACTGTTTCTTGCAGCTATGGTTGAGGCCTTGCAGTCCTTGATGCTGTGAGCTGCTTCGCCTTACCGTGTGGGGGCTGTTGGCTGGGGCTTTTTAATGGTAGTTTTATCTTTAGCAGAGGAAATCATCTTGTGAACAAAGGAGGGATGGAGTCTGCTCATGGCCTCAGACTTCTGCCTTGCTCTGAGGAACTCTGCTAATGAATGTTCCTAAGCCTCAGCATTCTGTGGAGCTTTTTTGCGCTGCAGATGTGGATCAGCCTCTCCCCTTTATCACCTGTTACAGACATGGAGATGTTGACCTGGAGGCAGAGGAAGGCTCAGATCCAACCTGGGTTCCAGATCCACAAATGGCTTCAGCAGTTGCAGCCTGCATCACTTCCTCTTGTTAGAGTCTCCCTGGATTCATTCTCTACCTGCACATTTTGCTCAGCTGATTCGCAGGGGCTTGAGAAGGGACCTCTGGAGATCTTCCAGTCCAACCTCCTGTCAGGCCTGGCACCCTGCCTGCCACGGGCACCCAGCAGCCAGCTGAATCAGCTCCACCTTGCAGCCTTCTGATGCTCTTCGCAGCCCCACAAGGGGTTCCTAAGAAGCATCTGCAAGGACTCCACTTTGTCTGCCAACCACATGCCCACGGCTGCAGGGACCCCAGGCATGGTCATGGTGGGAGGGACCCTGCAGCCCACCCAGAGGGAAGGCAAAGAGATCACAGATCACAGGATGTCAGGGGTTGGAAGGGATCTGCAGAGAGCTTCCAGTCCAACCCCTGCCAGAGCAGGAGCAGAGAATCCAGCACAGGTGGCACAGGAACACATCCAGGCAGGGCTGGAAAGGCTCCAGAGAAGGAGACTCCACAACCTCTCTGGGCAGCCTGTGCCAGGGCTCTGAGACCCTTACAGTCAAGAAGTTCTTCCTCATGCTGAGGTGGAACTTCCTGTGCTGCAGTTTCCATCCCTTGTCCTGTGCCAGGGCACAAGTGAGCAGAGGCTGTCCCTGTCCCTCCCTTCCTGACCCCCAGCCCTCAGCTATTGACAGACATTGCTCAGATCCCCTCTCAGCCTTCTCCTCTCCAGACTCTCAGCCCCAGGGCTCTCAGCCTCTCCTCACCAGGCAGTGCTGCAGTCCCTGCAGCATCCTTGCAGCCCTCCCTTGGCCTCTCTGCAGCAGTCCCTGTCCCTCCTGACCTGGGGAGCCCAGAACTGGATGCAGTATTTGAGGTGTGGCCTCGGCAGGGCAGAGCAGATGGGAAGGAGAACCTCCCTTCATCTGCTGCCCACACTCTCAATGCCCCCCAGGACCTCACTGGCCTTCCTGGCCACCAGGGCGCATTGCTCAGATTCCCTCTCAGCCTTCTCCTTTCCAGACTCTCAGCCCCAGGGCTCTCAGCCTCTCCTCACCAGGCAGTGCTGCAGTCCCTTCACCCTTTTATTTCCATTTCATTCCTTCTATTCAGTGTATTCATCTGCTTAGTTCCATTCAGTGTATTGTGTTGCTGACTGCATGAATTCTGACCTGTGTTAAAATCTCTCTTTCAGTGACCAGGAGCCTCCGTATTCAATGATCACCTTGCATGAAATGGCAGAAACAGGTATCTGAAGGCACTGGGGGGGACATTTGCATCTGCAATGTGTGTGTCACAACTTGAAGTGGGGTCCAAAGCACAGCTCTTCCCTTTAGGAGCTCCCCTGAGCTCATGGTGTTTCCCTGAGGTCCCACCTGAGCTCTGCAGGAGGAGCCAAGGGGTGGCCACAAACGTGTGATGATGGCATCAAACCACGAGCCACAGAGGATGGCTGGAAGCAGAGGGGCAGAAACAGCCCAGAGGTGTGTGGAGACCTGGTTAAAGCTTCCTGCTGCAGTGCTGGGGAACAGCACAGGCCTGGGTGTTGGGCTTTGCTGGCCTTAGACATAAGCTTTTGTTTGTTGATTCATGGAATGGGTTGGGTTGGGAGGGACCTCAAAGCTCAGCCAGTGCCAACCCCCTGCCACGGGACACCTTCCACCAGCACAGGGTACTCAAGGCCTCATCTAGCCTGGCCTGGAACACCTCCAGGGAGGGAGCAGCCACAACATCTCTGGGCAACCTGTGCCAGTGTCTCCCCACATTCACTGCCAACAATTTCCTCATCTCCACTCTCACTCTCCCCTCTCCCAGCTCAAAGCCATTGTGCCTCCTCCTGGCACTGCCAGCCCTTGTCCAAAGTCCCTCCCCAGCTCTCCTGCAGCTCTTTCAGGCACTGCAAGGCAGCTCTGAGGTCTGCCTGGAGCCTTCTCCTCTCCAGGCTGCACAGCCCCAACTCTCCCAGCCTGGCCCTACAGCAGAGCTGCTCCAGCCTCTGAGCATCTCTGTGGCCTCCTCTGGTCCCTCTCTGGCAGCTCCAGGCCCTTCTTGTGCTGGGGGCCCAGAGCTGGAGGCAGTGCTGCAGGTGAGGTCAGGGCAGAGCAGAGGGGCAGAATCCCCTCCCTGTGTCCTGCTCTCCCTGCTCTGGCTGCAGCCAGCACACAGCTGGCTCTGGGCTGCCAGTGACCAGTGCTGGCTCCTGGGCACTTGGGCACCACCTGGCCCCGCCAAGGCCTTCTCCTGCAGGCTGCTCTGCAGCCACTGCTCACCCAGCCTGGCTCTGTGCTTGGCATTGCCCTGATCTGCTGCAGAACCTTGCCCTTGTTGATCTTCCTGAGGTTGGCTTGGGCACACCTCTGCAGCCTGTCTAGGCCCCTCTGGATGGATCCTTCCCTCCATCATCTGTACCAACCCTGTCCCCAAGCACTCCTGCAGGATCATACATGTTTGCACAAGGCCTGGTTTGTCTTTGGTATGCTTTTCAGCTCAAAACTTGCACCAAATTTGTGGGTTAGGTGAATTTTAGACTTTGTAGAGTCGGTTCTGGTTTCAGGAAGTGGACTTCTCTGTCAAAATAACCTAAGCAGGGATTGCAGCAGTGGAGGGAAATGCTTTTGGGGAGGATGTGCTAACTCAGCTCAAACCACAGTGTGTGCCTTACAGGGACTTGTCCTTGCTGCGATGGGGCACCAAGCCTCCAGCCTCCTGGATGCAGGACCAGGCTCTGTCTTTGTTTCCACCTCCAAGGGAACCACTTTCTTGTCCATCCAGTTCTGTTTGTTGGCAGTTTCAGATCCTCTGTGTGGGTGGTCAAAGCCCTTGGCCACTCAGTGAGGAGCAAGAGCTGTTCCTTATGGCAGCAAACAGGCAGCAAATTAGGCCACCAGGCATAGGCCAAGCTAAGGCAGCTCCTCTGAGGTCTGTGTTGCTTGAGGGAACTCCAGAGGAGTGCTCTAATGCTGGCCAGGAGAGGAGACTGAGATTGGATGTGAGGAACAAGTTCTGCACCAGGAGGCTGCTGGAACACTGCAACAGATTGCCCAGGGAGGTGATTGAGGCCTCATCCCTGGAGATACTCAAAGTAAGACTGGACAAAGCTGTGAGCAACCTGCTCTAGTGAAGGGTGTCCCTGCTGAGTGCAGGGCTTGGACTGGATGCCCTTTGGAGGTCCCTTCCCACCAAATCTGTCCATGATTGTTTCTTCAGTGTCACTCTGGGTGTAGCTCTGAACACTTGACCTTGGACACAGCTCTTGAGTCTCTCTCTGGAACACAGCAGTTGTCCATACTGGTAATGAGTGTCCCTGGCTAGTGAGAGCAGAAGGATCCTTGAGGCCTTGAGCTACCTGAGCTAGTGGAAGGTGCCCCTGCTCATGGCAGGGGGTTGGCACCGGATGGTCTTGAAGGTCCCTTCCAACCCATTCTGTGAATGAATGAACTCATGAATTCTTTGGGCTGGCCAAGACTGCTCTCCACCAAGAGATGTTCACTGCTACCCAAGCTGCTGGAATCCTTTTTCCTCTTTCAATTTTAAACTCCTAAACTGCAAACCAAGACAGTGATGTACAGAAGGAATTATTTGGGTTTGGTTGTTCTTTGCACTAATCTCCATAAGCTCACTTTGGGTCACGTTAAGGATTTCTCAGTGGAGATGTGTTGAATGTGTTTTGAAGCCTCCAGAAGTGCAATCTTTAATCCTGAGCCTTCCCTTCTGTTTTGTGGTTGACAGATGAAGGCTGGTTGGAGGTTGTCCAGTCTTTAATTAGAGTTATTCCATTAGAAGACCCCCTGGGACCTGCTGTTATAACTCTGCTCCTTGACGAGTGTCCGCTGCCAACAAAAGTGAGTCCAAAGCCTCTGCCTTCAGCTGTGGCTCAGTCTGGGTTCCTGGTGGCTGCCACACCTGTGACAGCTGCTGGGTGGGCTTCAGCAGTGCTGCAAGACTCTGCTCTCTAGGTGGCCAAGAAGGCCAATGGCATCCTGGCCTGTATCAGGAGCAGTGTAGCCAGCAGGACCAGGGCAGTTCTTCTGCCCCTGTGCTCAGCACTGCTCAGGCCACACCTTGAGTGCTGTGCCCAGTTCTGGGCCCCTCAGTTTAAGAAAGATGTTGAGGTCCTGAATGTATCCAGAGAAGGGCAGCAAGGCTGGTGAGGGGGCTGGGCACAGCCCTGTGAGGAGAGGCTGAGGGAGCTGGGGGTGTGCAGCCTGCAGAAGAGGAGGCTCAGGGCAGACCTCATTGCTCTCTGCAGCTACCTGAAGGAAGGTTGTAGCCAGCTGGGGTTGGGCTCTGCTGCCAGGCACCCAGGGGCAGAACAAGAGGACACAGCCTCAAGCTGTGCCAGGGCAGGTTCAGGCTGGATGTTAGGAAGAAGTTCTTCACACCAAGAGTGATTGGCATTGGGATGGGGTGCTCAGGGAGGTGGTGGAGTGCCCATCCCTGGAGGTGTTTGAGAGGAGGCTGCATGAGGCACTGAGTGCCAGGGTTTAGTTGATTAGAAGGTGTTGGGTGATAGGTTGGACTCAGTGGTCTCCAAGGTCTTTTCCAATGTGGTTAACTCTGTGAAGTGGGAGTGGTTTGCAGCTTGGAGTAACCCTGGTGGCTTGGGGTCTCATTTTCCCCTGCAGCACTGAACAATTCACCAAAGAAAGCAAAGAGGGGAGAGGGGAGAGGAGGAAGAAATTCCTGACCATGAGGGTGGGGAAGAGACTGGCACAGGCTGCCCAGGTTGTGGTGTTCTGATGGCACCTGGAGATTCATAGATTTGTAGAATGGGTTGGGTTGGAAAGGACCTCACAGACCAGTCAGTACCAACCCCCTGCCACGGGCAGGGACACCTCCCACCAGCACAGCCTGCTCAAGGCCTCATCCAGCCTGGGCTGGAACACCTCCCTGGGCAACCTGTGCCAGTCTCTCCCCATGCTCACTGCCAACAATTTCTCCCTCATCTCCACTCTCACTCTCTCCTCTCCCAGCTCAAAGCCATTGTCCCTCATCCTGGCAGTGCCAACCCTTGTCCAAAGTCCCTCCCCAGCTCTCCTGCAGCCTCTTCAGACACTGCAAGGCAGCTCTGAGGTCTCCCTGGAGCCTGCTCTTCTTCAGGCTGCACAGCCCCAGCTCACCCAGCCTGGCCCCACAGCAAAGCCTCTCCAGCCTCTGATCATCTTGGTGGCCTCCTCTGGAGTCTCTCCAGCAGCTCCAGGTCCTTCTCATGCTGGGGGTACCAGAGGCTTTTGAACAAGCTCGAATCAAGTTTTGAACAAGTCTCAGCTGATACTTGTGCAAGCTCAATGCTTCATGATGGTCCTCAGATGAACTGCAAAGTGATTTTTGACACCCAGGCTGTGACCTGAGACTTTGGCTGCATTGAAAGGGAACTCAGCAGATGGAGAGCTCTGGCAGAGCTCCTAGGAGGAGAGTTTTGGGATTTTGTTGTTTGGCTCTGCAATGTACCTGGGAATCAAATTATTTAGTTTCTCAAAACCCACCTGGCTTTTCTTTAGGTGCTTTACGGGACTTAGCTATGAAGTAGTTGGCCAAAGGCCTGTTTCTGGTGTGCTCAGAGGGTTGGTTTCCTCCTTCTGCAATCTTCCTCTGACACAAGGAGCTGCAGCTGTGGGCTCTGCTGGTCATATGCAGCCCAGGAAAGTGTTTGCTGCTGTTCATTTTATTTCTATTTAGGCTAAGCTGAAGTTTTTGGTCTTAAAAACCCTCTTAAGTCAGCACTGCACTTCTGTGACAGCTCAAGAACAGCAGCAGCCTGGGTTTCATTTGCTGTTATTGTAGGCTTTAAAGTTGAAATGGCAGTGCAGAAAAATATTTGTTCTGGAAAATTTTTATTTAACTCGGAACAGTGGCACCAATCCAGGCTGGCTGCAGAGTGGGTTGAGAGCAGCCCTGCAGAAGAAGCCTTGGGGGTGTTGGGTGCTGAGCAGCTCCCTGGGAGCCAGCAGTGCCCTCATGCAGCCCAGCAGGCAGCTGTGTGCTGGCTGCAGCCAGAGCAGTGTGGGCAGCAGGGCAAGAGAGGGGATTGTGCCCCTTGGCTCTGCTCTGCTCAGACCTCACCTCCAATCCTGCCTCCAGCTCTGCTGTGCCCAGCAGGAGGAGGACACAGAGCTGCTGGAGTGAGGCCAGAGGAGGCCACAAAGGTGATCCCAGGGCTGGAGCAGCTCTGCTGTGAGCACAGGCTGAGGGAGCTGGGGGTGTGCAGCCTGCAGAGGAGAAGGCTCCAGGGGCACCTCAGAGCTGCCTGCCAGTGCCTGAAGGGATCCTGCAGGAAGGCTGCAGAGAGACTTTTGCTGAGGGTGTCTGGAGACAGGCCAAGGGGGAATGGTTTGGAGTGAGGCAGAGCAGGGTTAGAGTGGAGCTGAGGAAGAAGTTCTTCATTATGGGAGTGAGGAGGCTGTGGCACAGATTGCCTGGGGAGGTTGTGGCTGCCTCCTGCCTGGAGGTGTTCAAGGCCAGGCTGGATGAGGCCTTGAGCAACCAAGTCTCGTTGAGCATGTCCCTGCCCATGGTGGGGGGTTGGATTGCATCACAACAATGACCAACAATCTAGTAGTAATTTTAAAGTTACAACTCTTGGGTGCATTAAACTCTTTCTCTAGGGTGAGCTGAGGTTGTTCAGCCTGGAGAAGAGAAGACTCTGGGGAGACCTTAGAGCAAGCATCCAGTACCTGAAGAGGTCCCTGTCCAAGGTCCTTCCCCAGCTATCCTGCAGCCCCTTCAGCTACTGCAAGGTTGCTCCAAGGTCTCTCTGGAGCCTTCTGTTCTTCAGGCTTAACAGTCCCAACTCTCCCAGCCTGGCCCCACAGCAGAGGTTCTCCAGCCCTCTAATCATTTTTGTGGCCTCCTCTGTCCCTTTGTGACCCTCCTGTAGGCACAGGCTGAGGGAGCTGGGGCTGCTGAGCCTGGAGAAGAGAAGGCTCCAGGCAGACCTTAGAGCAGCCTCTGGTACCTGAAGGGGCTACAAGCAGGCTGCAGAGAGACTGTTCCTGAAGGCCAGCAGGGACAGAACCAGGGGCAGTGGTTTGGAATGAGAGCAGAGCAGATTGAGATGGATGTGAGGAACAAGTTCTGCACCAGGAGGCTGCTGGAACACTGCAACAGGCTGCCCAGGGAGGAGGTGGTTGAGGCCTCATCCCTAGAGACATTCAAGGTGAGGCTGGGCAAGGCTCTGAACAGCAGTGGAGGATGTCCCTGCTGCCTGCAGAAGGGCTTGGACTGGATGACCTCTGGAGGTCCCTTCCAACCCAACCCATTCTATGGTTCTCACCTGTCCGTTCCTCTCTCCCCTTCGCACACACCCACCCTGTGCCACCCATACCACAGCCAGGACCTCAGCCATGCCAGTCTGCTGTGCCATATGCAGTTAGGGAGCCAGCTGCCTCAGGCAGTGCTGTCAGAAGAGCCTCCCAATGTTTGTGTTCCAGGATGCATTACAGAAGCTAACTGAGATCCTGAACTTGAGTGGAGCTGCTGCCTGCCAGGACGCTTCTCACCCTGCCAAGCACCGCAACACCACAGCAGTGCTGGGCTGCCTGGCAGAGAAGTTAGCAGGTAAGCTACACAGGCTGCCCACAGCTTGCTTTGTTCCTTGCTGAGCCACCTGCTGCTGGAGCACTGTTGGGAGTAAAGGGGCAAGAAGGTGAGAAATTAATTATTGTTAATTATTTATTTCTTTGACTCTGCCTCCCACAGAACTTGGCAGGAAGGTTATAAAGGTCAGAAACATCTGGGATTCAGCTGAGAGATTCTCTTCACAGCAGGAGTGGTCACAAATAGTTTGAGAATAGTATTTGGAAAAGTGAATCCAAAAGCTCAGGAGGTTCATCCAGACCAAGTGCAAGGTGCTATAGCTGGGTCAGGGCAATGCCAGGCACTGATACAGGCTGGGCAGTGCCAGGCTTGAGATCAGCCCTGGGGAGAGGGACTTGGAGGTGCTGGTGGATGAGAAGCTCAACCTGTGCCAGCAGTGGGCACTGGCAGCCCAGAGAGCCAAGCAGAGCCTAAGCTGGCTGCAGCAAGAGCAATGTGGGCAGCAGAGCCATAGAGGGGATTCTGTCTTTGCTGAGACCCCACCTAGAGCTCTGTGCCAGGGCAGGTCTGGAGGGTCTGGAAGGTGTCCAGAGAAGGGCACAAGGGTGATCAGAGGGCTGGAGCTGCTCTGGGCACAGGCTGAGAGAGTTGGGGCTGTGCAGTCTGGAGAGGAGAAGGCTCCAGGGAGACCTTCTTGTGGCCTTCCAGTGTCTGCAGGGGGCTACAGGAAAGCTGGGGAGGGACTTGTTAGGGTGTGGGGAGGGATAGGACTGGGGGGGATGGAGCAGAACTAGAAGTGGGGAGATTGAGACTGGATATGAGGAAGAAGTTCTTTGGCATGAAGGTGGTGAGAGACTGGCACAGGTTGTCCAGGGGGGTGGTGGGAGCCTCACCCCTGGAAATATTCGAAGTTCAGGCTCTGATCATTTTTGTGGCCTTCTGTGGGGACAGGCTGGGAGAGTTGGGGCTGCTGAGCCTGGAGAAGAGATGGCTTCAGGGATACCTCAGAGCTGCCTGCCAGTACCTGAAGGGGCTCCAAGCAGGCTGCAGAGAGCAGATTGAGATTGGATGTGAGGAACAAGTTCTGCACCAGGAGGCTGCTGGAACACTGCAGCAGGTTGCCCAGGGAGGTGGTTTTGGCCTCATCCCTGGAGATCTTCAAAATGAAGCTGGGCAAGGCTGTGAGCAACCTGCTGTAGAGGAGGATGTCCCTGCTGAGTGCAGGGGGTTGGACTGGATGCCCTTTGGGGAGTCCTTTTCAACCCAACCCATTCTATACCCTGTTAGACGTAGTCCAAATGAGGTCCTGGATCTGCTTTTGCCTTAGTGGACCTGAACCTCTTTTTATCAGCTCAGCAAATGTGTTGATGCTGGTGTTAAACTCACTGCCACTTGTTAGGGCTCCCAGCAGTCAGAGTGGAGCTCCCCTGTAGCTCTTCTCACAAGGCACTGGTTTGGCACTTGAGCTGCTTGCTATGGTCCTGCTGCCAGCTGCATCCTGACCTATCCAGTGAACTCTGGTAGGTGCTCACTTTGAGTTTGGGCTGCTGCTGGAGCTGGATATTTTACTGTGACTCTGGCAGAGACTGGTGACACCTTCCTTCCAAACCTCCATGGCCTGTGGCAGGCCACCTGAAGCTGGCTGTGATTTGCCCCTGGAGGTGTGTTTAAATGTGTAGAAGAACCTGAGTGGGAGCACTGAGGATTGGTTCTGCTTTGCTGCAAATTTTTTAGATCTTCTTTGTTGCCTTCTGCTTCCAGTGGGAAGGATCTGGTGGCTGCCATGGATGGGTTAAATGTTTCTTCATCTTCCCCTAGGTCCTGCCAGCATAGGTTTGCTCAGCCCAGGCATATTGGAGTACTTACTTCAGAGCTTGGTAAGTGCCTCTGTGCCCGTATGCAGCAATTCTTGTTTCTTCTTGGTGTGAACAGGGACAGGGAGAGAGTCCAGGGGAGGCCGTGAGGATGATGAAGGGATTAGAACATCTCTGCTATGAGGAAAGGCTGAGAGCCCTGGGGCTGGTTAGTGTGGAGAAGAGAAGACTGAAAGAGGACCTGATCAATGTCTGTAAATACCTGAGGGGTGGGTGCCAGGATGAAGGTGCCAGGCTCTTTGGGGTGGTGCCCAGTGGCAGGACAAGGACCAAGAGGTATGAGCTGGAACCCGGAAGGTTCCACCTCAGCATGTGGAGAAAGTTGTTTGGTGTGAGGGTGCTGGAGGCCTGGAGCAGGCTGCCCAGAGAGGTTGTGGAGGCTCCTCTGTAGAGCTTCCAAACCACACCACACCCCCACCCCCCCCCGATGTGCTCCTGGGCGCCCCTGCTCTGGCAGACCTCTGTGTGATCTCCAGAGGTCCC
The DNA here is from genome assembly GCA_013399055.1 of Ramphastos sulfuratus. Taxonomy (NCBI): domain Eukaryota; kingdom Metazoa; phylum Chordata; class Aves; order Piciformes; family Ramphastidae; genus Ramphastos; species Ramphastos sulfuratus. Next base: position 12,325 of record WBNM01014490.1, read on the forward strand.
TTCCAAACGCTCCCATTCTGTGCCTCTGTGTTTGGCAAATTATTGACATGTGCTGCTGAAGGCTGATACTCCAGATGGCCTATGGGGGATATCCATCCTGGGAGAGGATTAGTAGTCAATAGGACACAGCACTGAGCAGCCTGATCTGCTCCAACCACCTCTGCACAGCCTAGAAGAGCTCTGGATGTCCCTAAAGCCTTTTGTGGCAGACTCTTAACAGCTTTTCCCATCTCTGTTGAACATTTGCTGAATAAGTTTTCTTCCTGCTCCCTTGCAGAACTTCCAGTCCCACCCTACAGTGATGCTTTTTGCACTAATAGCCCTGGAGAAGTTTGCACAGACAAGTGAGTATCAGCCTGGGGCTCCTGCTGCAGGCTTGTCACTTCCTGCAGCTGGTGACAGTTGTGAACCTGAGGAGCTGGAATGGTGGAAACACAGAGAGGAGAAATGTTTGTCCAGGCTCTGCTTAGTGATGGCCAATGAAAGGCCAAGGGGCAAGAGATTCAAGTTGGAGCAGAGGAAGTTCCAGGGGCACAAGGAAGAACTTTGTCACTGTGAGGCTGCTGCAGGCCTGGAGCAGGCTGCCCAGCAAGGTTGTGGAGTTGCCTTCTCTGCAGACTTTCCATCCCCACCTGGATGTGTTCCTGTGTGCCCTACCCTGGGTGTCCCTGCTCTGGTAGAGGGGGGTTGGATGGGCTGATCTCCAGAGGTCTCTTCCAACCCTCCCATTCTGTGGCTCTGACTTACTGCTGTAGTGACCTTCCTCTACCCCTCCAAACCCTTCAGGTGTGTGCTGAAGCTCAACACAGTCCTTCCCTGGGAGGAACTGCTGTAGCAGTCCTGACATGAGGTCTTTGTCACTGGACTGAGGCTGTCAGAGATAGTGAACAGTTAGGACTGGTTGTTTGCAGGCAGTGGGAAACATTTCTTGCTTTAATGACACCCACAAATCTTGAAGACATTGCTGACTTCCAGTGTCCTCACCTTAGGAATTGCTACATAAAGAATTCTGACATCAGACCTTTGTTACCAGAGAAGAAATAAATCTGTATTAGAGAGGTGGAGAGGAGCTGTTGCTGAGCTCTGTGCTGAGAAGTGGGTGAGAAGCAGGACAGGAGCCAGCAATGGGAGGCCAAGGGCAGCCTGGGCTGCATCCAAACAATGTGGGCAGAGATGGAGAGAGGGGAGCCTGCCCCTCTGCTCTGCTCTGGGGAGACTTCACCTGCAGGACTGGGGCCAGCTGTGGGACCCCAGCACAGGAGAGACCTGGATCTGATGGAGAGGGTCCAGAGGAGGTCTCAAAGATGACCAGAGATTGGAGCAGCTCTGCTGTGGGGCTGGGCTGGGCAGCCTGGAGAAGAGAAGGCTCCAGAGAGAGCTTAGGGCAGACTTGCAGTGCCCAAAGGGGCTACAAGAAGGCTGCAGAGAGGCTGTTCCCAAAGGCCTACAGGGGCTGCAGGGACAGCACCAGGGGCAGTGGCTGCAAACTACAGCAGAGCAGATTGAGATTGGATGTGAGGAACAAGTTCTGCACCAAGAGGCTGCTGGAACACTGCAGCAGGGTGCCCAGGGCAGGGGTTGAGGCCCCATGCCTGGAGATATTCAAGGTGAGGCTGGACAAGGCTGTGAGCAACCTGCTCTAGTGGAGGTTGGATTGGATGAGCTTTGGAGGTCTCCTCCAAGCCAAACCATTCTGTGACTCCATTTAGTGACCTGAGTGCTGAGCCTCTGGCACAGCTGCCTGGGGAAGGAATTTGTTGCTGCTTGCAGTTCTGAGCTTCCCAGTGGGCTGTGGGTGTGGAGGGGGCCTGCTGTTTGTAACTGAGCTTGGCCCTGCTTTATCCCAGTTCTTAGTCTTTTGACTCTTAAATTGCAGGTGAAAACAAAATGACAGTTTCTGAGTCGTGCATCAGCGACCAACTGATGCTGCTGGAGAAGTGGACAGAGAACCCAGACTATTTAAAACGCCAGGTTGGCTTCTGTGCCCAGTGGAGTTTGGACAATCTGTGTAGGTATAACAAAGGGATGGATTTGTTACAGAGCAGTCACTGCTTCAGGGAGCTGGAGGACACTTACTGCTTGTTGTGTCTGAGTGCTGCCTGCAAATAACCCTGCCTCTGTCTGGCATCGCTGCTCTCGGGGTGGGGGAAATGGGCAAATGAACCAATAAATGCAGTTGGGTTGCATGGGAGATTCTGCTCCCCTGAGACCTCACCTGCAGCACTGCCTTCAACTCTGAAGCCCCCAGCACAAGAAGAGCCTGAAGCTGCTGGACAGGGTCCAGAGGAGGCCACAGAGATGCTCAGAGGTTGGAGCAGCTCTGCTGTGGGGCCAGGCTGGGAGAGTTGGTGCCGTGCAGCCTGGAGAGAAGGCTCCAGGCAGACCTCAGAGCTGCCTTGCAGTGCCTAAAGGGGCTGCAGGAGAGCTGGGGAGGGACTTTGGACAAGGGCTGGCACTGCCAGGAGGAGGGACAATGGCTGTGAGCTAGGAGAGTGAGAGTGGAGAGGAGGAAGGAATTGTTGGCAGTGAGGGTGGGGAGAGACTGGCACAGGCTGCCCAGGAAGGTTGTGGAGCACAGAATCACAGAGTGTGATCTGCAATCAAATTCTGTGATTGACAGCCTCCTGGGAGGTGTTCAGGGACAGGCTGGATGAAGCTTTGAGCACACTGTGTGGGTAAGAGGTGTCCCTGCCCATGGCAGAGGGTTGGCACTGGCTGAGCTTTTGAGGTTCCTATCAAGCCTGTCTAAGTGAATCCCTGAGGGAAGCTTTGCTGCAGTAGTCACTGAGAGCCTTCTCCCTGCAGTTCTGAAGGAGGGCAGGCAGCTCACCTATGAAAAGGTTGACCTGACCAACATCAGGGCTATGCTGAACAGCAACGATGTCAGTGAATACCTGAAGATCTCTCCACATGGCTTAGAGGTAGGGGCTCACTTCATCTCCATCTAAAAAGGAGGCTGAAGGAAAACCCTCATGGGGTGCAGCTGACTTTGTACTCCCTTTTGGCTCATTGTTGCCAAAGGAGAACCCTTTCGGTTTGGTCTGTCTCAGCTCGAAGGAGCAAGAAAGGGGAGGGGAGTAGGGAGAGGAGCAAGGGGAGGATGGAGGGGAGCAATGGAAGGGAGGGGAGTGGGGGAAGAGGGGAAGGACGGAGGG